>CM042163.1:73955968-74000968 GCA_023376005.1 Doryteuthis pealeii
GCATTTAAAACTGATATTATAAGATAATGCACAACTTTCACTCTGTGTTAATTATTATTCTATGTTACTGCTGCCCCTGACCAGGATTGAACCCCAGTCAGTAGAGCGTTCGGCTAGAAACCACAAGGTTCCTAGTTCGATACCGGTCCTCGCCAACTCAGCGTATGAGTAGCATAGGGATCTGTGCGGTAAAGTAAGGAGCTGACGGTAGGTGTGGCGCTCCACCATAGATGCTAAAATAATCTCCTTGGTCTAGCGCAAGTGAAAAGGGGATAGACTCCCTCGCTGATTGGCTGATACCGACTTTAGGCCACCCTGATGACTTACTTTACAATTGGACACATAGCGTAGTAGATAAAGGAGTTAGGTTAAGACAGTTCTAAGTGACAGTTATCTCTAGACTCCAGGTTCAATCCTAGTCAAGGGCAGCAGTAACATAGAATAATAATTAACACAGCTTAACACCTGTACCCCAGGTATGGTTAGCGGAATGAGAACAGGATACCCCCGTAGACTGAATAAAAGTTCCGTGATGGCTCTTGATTATGACAACAAGGTTCCCAAGTTTGAAAAGAAGATTCCCGAGTCCGATAAGAAATACCTGAAGAAGGCAGGAGGGCACATCGGTCGAAAGGTTGTGCAGATAACAATGAAGATAAGGATAATAGTCCGAATAATCCAAATAATACTAATTATCAAGCCTCATCTCAAAAATTCAGAGAAATAACTATTTTTATTTTTATTTGAAATAAAAATAATTGTTTTATTTCATCTATGGAAATCTGCACATGGATATGCCAGCGTGGGCTGTCCAGCAAGGATCTACATAGAACTGCTCTGTGCAGATTCTGGATGCTGCACAAAGGACCTCCTGGGGATTGATCAGTGATAGGGATGATATGTGAGAGATTATCATAGATATCCATGCCACCAGTGCGGCCTGATGATGATGAATTCTTAAGATTTGATGAAAATAAAACAATTATCAACAAAGTAAATATATATACACATTCACTATCACCAGATCTTGCTTTTTGAGCAAAAATAATTAAGATTTGTTTTATATTCGAAAAGATAATTATAGAATAAAATTTAAATGTTTTTTGTTTTTTTTTTGTTGCATTTAATGTTTTAACTAGGAGACACTGATTTTTCTTTTCAGAGTCTCTGTGCATTTCTCTTTTTTTTTTTTGTGACGCCCCACCAGTCCAAATCAACGCATGGTCTTTTTTATGTAGGGATTTTAATGGGACATCCTGTGAGGATCTAACAAGGATTTAATAATAATGGATCTGTGAGACTAATTTTTTCGCCTTCCCACTTCTACCCAGGTGATGCTGGGCAGCCACTTCTAGTATTAAAGAAAGGAAGAAAGTCTCCCTTTAATCTGTAGCAGATCATCACTGAAAAAAAAAATTTTAAAAATTAAAAAAACTTGCCCCTTACCTTCGACAATTTCCCTGACATGAATTGCATGTTTCAATTCCTCCATGTGTTGTTTGTCAGCAGTGATATACAAAATGGATGTTATTGGTTCTGTTAATTTCACAGGAAACTGAGCCCAACGTTTACTGAAAGGATAACAGCAAATAAATCTTATTATAATGGAGATTTGGTGTCTGTGTGTCTGTAACAGAAACTACATCTCTGCTTACGTCAACAATACCCTCAGGAATTGAGTAAGTTTATCAATGAGTATTTAATTTGTAGTTAAAATCATTAATACATAGAATAAATCTTATTTATTAACGATGTCTCTATGAAGATCTGAGTTAGTTTGCCTCAAAACAGCCCATGTTATTATATATGTTTTATATATCACTAAGAAATAAAGGTCTATATAATATATGGAGTGGTTAATTTTAAAAAAAATTTGGTAAACAGGCCAAAAATTTTATTCCCCAATGATACTTGCATCGAAAAAAAATAAGGTAAAAAAAAAAGGTTCCTCTTCGGGTTACCCTTATTGCCCTTTTGACCTGGACTACTATTGAAATATTATTTTAAATGCGGTTTTATAATATTTTTTTAAAAAGTATATTGAGAATATGAAACCCATAGATAAATAGATAAAAGTCGACCTTTAAGCTGGATATTAAAAGATTATAAGGTTTTGTGGTTATTTCCTATAAGTCTAACATGATCAAAGGGAACCACTCTTGACTGATAAATTATTTATTTTACCATTAAACTAACCCTAAACCCTAACCCTAACTCCGTTTTCTTTTTTTCCTAGTAGATCAATAAATAAATAAATAATTTATCAGTCAAGAGTGATTCGCCTTTGAACATGTTAGACTTATAGGAAATAACTGGTTTTGTGGTTGCTTTTAATCAAGTCCGACAAATCCACTTGCATCGTATTAGCAGAGTTATTGCCCCTTAACTATAGAGACACTCAACAAAACTATCTTTCAACTATGGAAGCATATCACAATGACTACCAATAGAACAGAATATAGGAAAGGTTGAGAATAATTTAGTATATGCATTGGTAGAAAATCCATTAATTCATCATACAGGTCTGCACTCCATCAAGGTGAAAACTAATGTAACGTAGTGGTATATTCACGGTACCAAAATGGATATATGTAACATTCTAATAGCGATATATGTTGTATAGCGGGTCTTGTCAACGTGCCTCCAAATTCACAACACTAAAAAGGTGTTCGGCACATGGCGGTCATCTTGTCGATAAAAAGTACAACGTGAGAAATATATTGTCACAAGCTGCTTAGTTTTTATTTTCGGGCTCGTCTCGTGTGTTGTGTCGGAGAGGAGGAAAGGCAGAGAGAAAGAGAGAGAGGACACTGTTAAATTACTGTAATCCCACACTAGGGACCAGAGGCCCGTCCGTATCCTACGCTGTCGGAAATCAAAAAGAGGCCGGTATTTTTCTTTGTCATTCTACGTCACCACGTGACTTCCGGTTCCGGTTAACACCCGAAACTTCCGGTTGGCTTTCAATTCTCCATTCGGAGGGTCACGCCCCGGTCAAATTCACGACAAACTGTTTTATGTTCATTACTTTTTTTAAAAACCTTTACTCCCTCTTATTTCTTCTTCATCCTTTTCTAATAGTAGTCCTCACAAAACTCAGGACCATCACCATCTCGCTACACTAAGATGATATTAATGTGGAGTATACGAAGGGGAACAAGCCTCCTATTTGTTTTTATAACCTGTTTTTGCTTCTAAGCAATTTTTGAAACAAAATATATAAATTTACTGGTTCTGTTTATTTTACATATAAAATATTATTTTTTTTAAAAACCCACCAAGTTATAAATATGCAGCATTTTGATATTACATTATCCAAAATAAAATTTAATCTTTCGTCCCCATTTCCTAATGATTGGATATATAAAAATTAACTAACCTTAATGACACAGGTGGGTCTATACAGCCAGCATCACATGCATAGTACGGTCGGTCATTTCTATCCAAGGAAATATACAAATTAGCCTTGTTATCTTCTCCGACAATCACAGAGATGTTCAGGTGTGTGTTGTTACCATAATTAATTCGACGGAAGAAAAAATCTCGATGAAGATCTTTGGGTTGCATAGTGAATTCTAAATGGTGGTTGGTAAAATGTAGTCCTCCAATACTGAGGACCATTGCTTGTAAGACACCTTCAGCACCTGCACAAAAGAGAGAGATATTTCAAAACAAGTTATACCCATACAAAATTCACATCCTACAATTCATAGCCATAAAAAATTTATACCCAACAAATCATAGCCATACAAAATTCACACCCAACAAGTCATAGCCATACAAAATTCACACCCATAAAAAATTTACACCCAACAAGTCATAGCCATACAAAATTCACACCCATAAAAAATTTACACCCAACAAGTCATAGCCATACACAATTCATAGCCATACAAAATTCACACCCAACAATTCATAGCCATACAAAATATATATAATGCACTTATGTAGTGTAATGGTTAGCAAACTGGATTAACAGATACATTGTTAGTAAATTGGATTCTTACTGGGTACTCCATATTTCCTGCCTTGTACCATAACTAAGCTAAGCTTGGTAAATAACTATAATGCTATACATTGTTTTCTTGCTTGATTATCTCCCCTTAGCTTCTTTGACCAAGGATTTGAAATTAAGAATATCATTAAACAGACAACAAAAAATCAATTACTATTTTAGAAAGTACTGAGGAATGCTGAAGTAAATATCAGGTGAAATGTTACAGACAAAAATATTTCAAAATGATTTGTGAAATAAGAACAATAATGTCAGAATTTCAAAAGTTCTGAAAATTTTTCTTGGAAATTTGTTCCTACTAGAGATTTGGCCCCTCCTAGCTTCATGGTGTTGCACCAGGGTGACTTCAGACATGTAGCTGAATTTTTATTGAAACCATTATTTTCCTACCTAATATATGCTTTTCTGGCTGGGTCATGTGCGCCGAATGGATGATGGACAAATACCGAAGGATACCCTTTATGCAGAGCTTTCGTCTGGTAAGAGATAGATTGATCACCCCCAGCTGCATTTCAAGGATGTCTGCAAGAACGATCTCAAGTGTTTTGGCATTGCCCCTTCCAGCTGGTAAAATTTGGCTCAGGACTGCCCTCAGTGGTGGCAGGCTTTCTATAGATGACTGTTCATGTCTGATGTCACCCTGGCGCAACACCATGAAGCTAGGAGGTCCAGAAGAAAGCAGTGGCAACAAAAAACCCTACACTTTATTAAGAAATTTTAGTTTGGACCCATCAAATTTCCTGGGGACTCATAAAAAAAAAGTGCCAGTACATCAACATCTTCAGGAACAGTCTTCACATGCGACATCTGTGGTTGAGAATGTTTTTTCTATCATTGGACTTTACAGTCACAAGAGGCGCTGTAACTTCAGGGGCACAAAAACTATATTATAGTCTTCCGAGACTGAAATGCCAATAAATGTGTTTTTCTCAAATCTGAATTCTATTGAAGGTGTTCTTAGAACCACCTTAATTTTTTTTTTTTTAAATTGATCTTACATAGCAATTGTTAAATTATGGGCTGACTTCTGATTTAGGTCGGAAAATTAACACGGAAAGTTTTTTGGTGGTACCCAATGACAGTTTAACTACAGTCTATGAATTAACATTTTGCGAATTGGGTTACGGTTTTAGGGGATTATGGTTGTTTTTAATTGCGTATTGCTTAAAAAAATAAACAACTAAAAACTTAAATTACTATAAATTTAATTAACCATTGAAATTAATTATTGAATCTATTATTGAGACAGTTGTTTATGTTAGTATTGCAATGTATAATTTCAATTAAACTTAGTTTAAAAAAATATTTTTCAACATTAAATGTATAGTAATTTGGGTTTTTGTTGTTTATTTTTTTGAAGCAATATGTAATTAAAAACAACCTTAATCCCCTAAAACCGTAACCCAATTCGTAAATGTTAATTCATAGACTGTAGTTAAACTGTCAGTGGGTACCACCAAAAAACTTTCCATGTTAATTTTCCGACCTAAATCAGAAGTCAGCCAAATTATGAATATATGGCCAAATTTTCAGTATGACAGCACCTTTCTCTTTTTTGAAACTTTTAAAAAAATTAAAAATTGTGAAATGTCACTTATTTTGATCAGTTTTTTCCTTAAGAACAGAGCCAAAAATTTATTTTTAAAAGTTTTACAATGAATTTCTTCATGATAACAATGAAATAAATCACATTAAAAAGAACACATCTTCAAAACAGAGACCCCTCTCCCCTGGCAAAAAGTGCTATTTTTACAGATATAGATATCTATCTATTATTATACTAAAGCTGAATTAATCAACTATTGCTTCCTAAAGGCTTTTTTACTGTTTAGTTTAATGACACAAAAATTATACTAAATTATTTCTTACTTTTAGGATTGAATTATGTTTGAAAAAACAACAAAAATGCACTAATTTCAGAGATAGAGATTTTGATTTATAAAATTCTCCAGTTTTACCGACTGTAAAACAAATAATTCTTACATGCTACTTTTTTTTAAATCCTTTCCGTCATAAAAAAACAAAAATTACATTAAGTTTCATTCATTTTTTTCTAACTTTTAATTTTAATTAATGGGGCAGGAGGAGGGTGGGGGGAATGTTAAAGTTTGCATCTCAAACTCACTTTCATGGGTCTGAAGAGGTTTTGAAAGAAAAGAGAAGAAGAAATGTCTAAAATGTTTCGTTTGTTTACTTACCAGATTTAACCATGAGAGAACATCCTTGTTTCTCAAGTGTGATCATCCAAGTGGTCACAATTCTAGCAATGGCATCTTCATCTTCAGCATCAAGCCACAGTGTTGATGAGAATCTACACAATGACAAATATAAAAAAGACACAAAATCAATGGCAATAAAAGTAGTTAACTAGACTAGCAAATATATGCACCCTCCGTAGGGTGCAAGTATTTAAGTTTGAATGTAATAAGATATTATATTAAATTAGAAAGACTAATGAAACTAAATAAGAATGCAGATAAAAACATTTGAAACATAGAACAACTGAAACTTACTCTTCCATCACTCTCGTCTTTCATTGCTATTTTTTCTAATGTAAGTATTTAGTTAAAATAGGAAGAATAAACTTACAGTTATTTTATCTTGTTAATGGATTTCATTTAAGATTTATTGAAGAGATTTTTGCTTATATTCATTAAAATAAAACCAAACAGTTAGAAATCAATAACACTGAGCACATATTTATTAAATTCGATTTTTTAATATCAATATGCAAATTAGCCTTCCCGTTCACACTGTAAACCGCTATTTTGTTGTATATACAAATATAATTGCATGTGATTCGTATGTAGATATGGTTAACAGTATTAATAATGTAATACAATTTTATTAATTATTAAAAAGGTTAAAATAAAATCATGGAGAATGTGATGTCAATAACTAAGGGAATTGTGACTTGAGTAGTAATATAGTTTCAGTTACAGACAGAAAAACACACAATCTCCATTATAATAAAATATGAGGATCATTTAATAAATAAGGTGAATTTTGCCTAAGGAGTTGATAATAGAATACACTGTTTATAGTTGCATCTTTTTCAAGGAAAGTAGAGTGGTTGGTTTGGATTTTATGGAATACTTACATATGGGGAAATACACTCAGAATGGAATGGAGGGGGGATACCCGCAGGATGAAATGGGGGGGATACTTATAAAGTGGAATGGAGGAATATGCACAGAACGGAATCAGGAAATATGCACAGAGTGGAATCAGGGATACTCACTCAATAGGGGAATACTCTTAGAGTGAAATGGTGGAATACTCACAGGATAAAATGGGGGGATACATACAGACCTGAATCAGGAAATATGCAGAGCGGAATCGGGGATACTCTCAGAGGGAACACTCTCACAGTAAAATGGGGGAATACTCTCACAGTAAAATGGGGGAATACTCACAGGATGAAATGGGAGGATTACTTACAGAGTGGAATGGCCACTGTAGCACTGATCTGGATGATGAAGTATTCCCATGATGTCTTTTCTGACTAATTCTGATGAGCTTAAGTCGTGCATTGGAGACAGGACATTGCTCAGTACATAATATGTAGTCGTGTTGATTTTGTGTCCGTTCAAGGCATGGGCTGCCTTAGAATGGCTAATACTGAAACCACTTGACCACAACTGAAATTAAAAATGTGGATTATTTTAGAAAACATGGAATCCATATTAGAATTTGAATTTGTATATATATTAGGCATTGCCAAAATGGTGTCTGATTTAAACAAATTAAAATTGATTAAATCGATCATTTAAGGCCAAATTTTCGTATGTTGAAAAGTAGTAACATAATGAGCATCAGTAAAAACAAACAAAAAAAAAACAAAATAATATTACACATGTGATTTATTTTTAATACATTTTAAACTATTTTTTTCGAACAATTTTGCTCAAATATATCGTAAACATGGCCGCCAAAGATTACGTAAAATTTGAATTTTACAAAATAAATTTAGACCCCCCCCCCATTAAAAAAATTACTAAAATTATTATAGAATAATAAATAATTATAAAATTCATTCATTAATAAATCAATACTGAAAATTTCATTAAAATTGGATAATTCCCTGATTTTTGGTAATTTTTTTTTCAATCGGGGTTAAATGGGTTAAATTTATTTTGTAAAATACAGATCTCGTGGCAACTTTGGCAGTGCCTAGTATATATATATATATATATATATATATATATATATATAATTAATAGCAAATTTAAATGACTATAGTTACATGAAGAATGGCTAACACTGAAATCCCTTGACAGCAATTGAAATAAAAGATGTGGATTATTTTAGAAAACATGGAATCCATATTAGAATTTGAATGTGTAGATATATATATATATTATTAATTCCAGACGGCTTACAATGCACCTTACAGACAACAGCTCAATAGCCCAACATCTAAAATCACACTCTTGTCCCAATAATAAATTCTGGAAAATACTTAACGATAACACTACCATTATAGAAACACAATCATGTAAACAACGACTAAAAATCTTAGAAGCACTGCATATTAGACACAAAAATCCAAAACTAAACAAAATAAACTTTGATAATAGCACCAACATTCTAAAATGCCTATAATTACTATAAAATTATAATAGCAAAAGTAGTAATAATAATAATAATAATAACACTAATAATAATAATTACAATAATAAACACAACCTATATAAATGGAAAATGGAATAGCCCATTGTTGTACGGTTTCAAAATACCTTGAAGATGGCCCACGATAGGGCAGAAAGTATTTGGTCTATGACATATGGCAAATACATCAACCAATTTTCACCAGATATTACAAAAATAATCCAGCAATACGAAAAAACAAAGGACAAAACTTACAGACAGAAAATGGCTGCATTATTTAACAATATATATATATATATATATATAATTGACAGTACATTTAAATGACTATAATACAGTTATATTTTAATATAAACCGAAATGTTTAAATGTCAGCTTCACCATCAACAATAAATTTTGTTTTATTTTTGGAATACATTGTTAGCCCAGTCGGTAGAGCGTTCGATACCGGCCCTCGCCAACTCAGCGTATGAGTAGCACAGGGATCTATGCGGTAAAGTAAGGAGCTGATGGTAGGTGTGGCGCGCCACCTCAGGCGCAAAAATAATCTCCTTGGTCTAGCGCTAGAGAAAAGGGGATAGACTCCCTCGCTGATTGTCTGATACCGACTTTAGGCCAGCCCAACGACTTTACTTACATTATATATAATTGTGCAGCATTTCTTCTGAGCAGTTCATTGGAATATTCTATTTATACTGGTGCTCTATTTATACTACTGTTTTGTTTTATGATATATTATTTATTATTATTAATGGGACAAAAACCTTAATAAAATAAACTTTGATTCTAGCAATAACATACTTAAATGCTTTTAACCACTGCTACTAATTACAAAACCTCATTAATAATAATATATTATCAAAAAAAAAAAAAACACAACACTAGAATAAATAGAACACTAGTTTGGTTTGGTTTTGGTTTGTTTTGTTTTACGGCATATCAACCTCAGTGGGTCATTCAATGCTGATAAAGTTTTGAAATAAATCAATTCTTAATGGATAATACAATTTTTTTATAAATACATTTTTCTATTTAACCCATAGATGGGACCCTAACATGTACTACCACTCCGGGTCAGAGTGGACCAGGGAGCAATGGTGATGAAGGGGTGCTCCACATTCCCCAAACCTCCAAAACTGGAACCTCACCATCAGATAGAGTTTAACATCATTCCCAGGACATGTAGACCCTCAGTCACCACCTTCTAGCACCCATATGATAAAAAAGGGGTTGGGGCTTGCCATAAGGGCAATAGGGTTGGGAAAATCATATAGGTGCTAGGGCTTGACGTGACCAGCTGATTGATCGGAGGGAGCCTCTCCGACCGACCGTCTAGCCCAAGATAGGGACAAAGTGTAAGCTTAATTTAATCAACACTGTCATAGTTTTTCTATGCCTTTTTGGATAGTAAGTTATGATGTGATAGTAAGTGTCTTGTGTCTTGGCTATAAAGGCCGAGTAGAAAGTGTATGAAGCCCAAGACAAAACAAAAAAAATCAGAATTATTCTTACCTTACTCCACACTTTAGTGTGTTCTTGCCGTAATTGTTTCTCATCAATCAGCAAAACTTCTTGCATTTCCTAAAAAAAAAATCAAATAAACAAAAACAAAAATTAAATGAAGAAAGAATACTGAGCGAGGGGAAAGGGGGAGAGAAATCAAAATGGAGTGTGAAAGATTGGTTTGGTTTGTTTCGTTTTACGGCATATCAACCTCAGTGTGTCATTTAATGCCAATAAAGTTTTAAAATAAATTCATTCTCAATGGATACTCGATTTTTTTTTTATAAACACATTTTTCTATTTAACCCATAGATGGGACCCTAACAGGTACTACCACTCCGGGTCAGAGTGGACCTGGGAGCAATGGTGATGAAGGGGTGCTCCACATTCCCCAAACCTCCAAATCTGGAACCTTACCATCAGATAGAGTTTAAGGTCATTTGCAGGACATGAAGAACCTCAGGCACCACCTTCTAGCACCCATATGATAAAAAGGGTTGGGGCTTGCCATAAGAGAAATAGGGTTGGGGCAATCATATAGGTGCTAGGGATTGACATGACCAGCCGATTGATCGGAGGGGGCCTCTCCGACCGCCCGTCTAGCCTAAGAAAAAGGCAAAGTGGAGTATTGCAAGTCATGGACTGCTCAACCACCTGGGTTCAATACTTAAGCATCACGGGTCACCACCCACGGCCAACAGGTGGCCCCATTGTGGGAGTCTTACCTCTCTGCAGAGGTGCAGTTGGTGCATTCAAAGGGCGGCTTAAAGATTGGAGAGATTAATAAAATACAATAAAGATAATAAAGAGGCAAGAAAAAGAAACAACAGCATCAATCATCATCATGCCGCACACGCACCACGGATATTCATGACAATCTCTTGCCAAACTCCCCTATCACTCATTGCCCCTGGGAGGTACTCTGCTCAACAACCAGCATCCTCGCATAGTTGGTCAATGTAGGTCCTTAGTGGGCGGCCCACATTAGCATGTCCATGTGTTTCCATAGGAGAATGTCACTTATGAGCTTATCCTTGCTTTTCCAGCAGTGTCCTGCATGCCTAGTCCGTCTCACTCGGATGGTTTGCGAGATGGGGGGAGGTTGCCATACAGCTGCTTTCTTGTGGGGTGCTGTTTCCACAACTTGTTGAAGACTGCACGCAGGCATTCTTGTGCAGCTCCCATCTATCTTATTCTCAAGGCGCTTTGTTAGGGTCCAAGTGGTGCTGCCATACAGCAGTACTGATATAACCACAGCCTGGAAGAATTGCCGTTTTAGTTTGTCAGTGAGATTGGATTTCCATATGACTGATAATTTGTTTGTTTGGTTTGGTTTGGTTTTGTTTTGTTTTACGGCATATCAACCTCAGTGGGTCATTTAATGCCGATAAAGTTTTTAAATAAATCAATTCTTAATGGATAATACAATTTTTTTAAAAATACATTTTTCTATTTAACCCATAGATGGGACACTAACAGGTACTACCACTCCGGGTCAGAGTGGACCAGGGAGCAATGGTGATGAAAGGGTGCTCCACATTCCCCAAACCTCCAAAACTGGAACCTCACCATCAGATAGAGTTTAACGTCATTCCCAGGACTTGTAGACCCGCAGCCACCGCCTTCTAGCACCCATATGATAAAAAGGGATTGGGGCTTGCCATAAGGGCAATAGGGTTGGGAAAATCATATAAGTGCTAGGGCTTCACGTGACCAGCCGATTAATCGGAAGGGACCTCTCCGACCGCCCGTCTAGCACAAGATAGGGCCAAAGTGGAGTATTTGTTTGTGGCCAACCATGGTTTACCTATTCATGTATTAATATCGTCATCTGTGGATGAGATATTACTACCTAAGTAAGTGAATTGTTCTACTGGTTTAAGAGGCTTACCGGCGAGAGTGAAAATGTCTCCTTTCTTTTTGAAACTTATGAACTCAGATTTATCAAAGTTTACATAGAGGCCGATATTCTTTGCTGCCCCCTCCAAGCATCAATAATAATAATAATAATAATAATAACATGAAAAGAATTTCCACAAAACGAAACAAAAATCCAGAGGAGCTATTTAAGCCATAAACGATGATTTGCAATTTCATTACATACAAATCCTATCAAAATTACCAAAATATTTTCTGTAATTCACAATTTTGATATTACAAATAAAACAAATACGTTTTTTTTGTTTTGTTTTGTTTTACAGCATATCAACCTCAGTGCGTCATTTAATGCCGATAAAGTTTTGAAATAAATCAATTCTTAATGGATAATACAATTTTTTTAAAAATACATTTTTCTATTTAACCCATAGATGGGACCCTAACAGGTACTACCACTCCGGGTCAGAGTGGACCTGAGAGCAATGGTGATGAAGGGGTGCTCCACATTCCCCAAACCTCCAAAACTGGAACTTCACCATCAGATAGAGTTTAACGTCATTCCTAGGACGTGTAGACCCGCAGCCACCGCCTTCTAGCACCCATATGATAAAAAGGGGTTGGGGCTTACCATAAGGGCAATAGGGTTGGGAAAATCATATAGGTGCTAAAACAAATATGTAACTTTTTTGTAATTCATCTGAATTTTATGTCGGACATTTAAGTAATGCAAGACTATTTGGAATGTCTCATTCTAAAATTGGGTGAAATAAAATGAGATAAATAAGAAATATGTGATTAGGCAACATCAGGTAATCTGTATTCACATTTTAGCATTGCATATTGGATGATTTGGACGGTCTCATTTTTAACCAGAGGGCGTTGCAAGATGATAACAGACGGACAATTAAGGAATACCAGTATTAATATACAGATAGACAGGTCAAAGGGTATACTCACAGTAAGCACTTTAGGTGCGAGATCTTGCTTTAATTTCTGAGCATACTGCTGCTGTAGTGGCTGTGAATAATGCACCACTGTTACCACGTGCAGCTTTAGAGTGCTGAAATGAAATTAAAGAGGAAATGTTGTATGCATAATTAAATGTGCATCTCATAATTTGAATAAAACAAACAAAACATAAATAAATACAAAAGGTTAGAAGAGTTCATATCATTTAGATTTAATAACCCGCTCTTCGGGGCAGGGGTCCGGTGGTCTTCGGCCACTGGACTATTAATGAAATTAACGGTGTGATCCCAGGGGGCCTTGCCTCCAGGCAACACCTGCCTCCTTGATTTAAAGGGACAAGGCTGAGTACCCCCTAGGGGGGGAATGCCGATAGGATCAACACAATTTTTGCACCCGCCATCCAATGAGCCTCGGTTGGTGGGTGGTGCCACATTAATAGGGCCTTGTACCTGACCTGCATAAGTGGGATGCGAGGTAAATACCCATATCATTTAGATTTTTCAGACTGTTGTCCTCATCTTTATTGTTATATATATATATATATATATATATATATATATATATATATGTATTATTATTATTATTATGGAGATCTGATATCTGTCTGTCTGTAACCGAAACTATGTCACAATACCCTTAGCAATTCCTTAAGTTTATGAAAGAGTATTTAAGTCAAAATAAATAATACCTAGAATCAATCTTATTTATCAACGATATCTCTATGAGTTAGATTTGCCTCAAAACAGCCCATATTATTAATGCATTTAAAATCCTGCAATGTGTCTTATATATCACTAAGAAATAGTTTACATAATATATGGTGTGATTAATTGACGTGACCAGCCAAATGATCAGAGAGGGCCTCTCCAACCGCTCGTCTAAAGTAAGGACCAAAGTGGAGTGTTGCATGTCAAGGACTGCTCAGGCACCAGGGTTCCATCATTAAGCAACACGGGTCACCATCCATGGTCAACTGGTGGCTCCATTGTGTGGGGATGTTTTACCCTTCTGCAGAGGTGCAGTCGGTGTATTCTAAAGCCCCAGCCGATAAGGCTGAATGGTAGGAGGTGATATCACAATAGAAGTTAGAATATTTATGATTTAACTGACACACAATATTAACAGATCTTCACTTATAGCCATATCACGCTGAGAACACCGATTCTCGTCCAATTACCGAAGTTAAGCAGTGTAGAACCTGGTCACTACTTGGATGGGTGACCGATTGGGAATACCAGGTGCTGTAAGAATTTTTAAAAATAATAATAATAATAATAATAATAATAATGATGATGATGACCTTTTGCAAAAGCAGAGACTTTTTAGCGATAAAAGGAATAAATTTCAACATGTCTTTGCTTATGGCCAGAGAATACAGGTTCTCATCCAATCACCGAAGTTAAGCAGCGTAGAGCCTGATTATTTTTCTTATGTCATTACCCACTTATTTCTGTATATTCTAGTTATATTGTTATATTGTATTATATAAGTACATTGGAATTTTAACCAAGCAATGCATCTAGCCAGATCTTTCCTTTCCAAAATGTTTTAATCCCCCCCCCCCCCAAAAAAAAAAAAATTTAACATTGGCATTTTCTCTGGTTGGAATACAAACAGCAAAAAAATGCATTCTAGCCAGATTCTTCCTTTCAAAATATTTCTTTCTTTTTCGCCCATAATTTACTTTTAATAAAACTGATTCTTTTGCAGCCCTTAATTATCCAAGCCACTTAATTATGTAACAATACTAGTTTGTGTAAGTAAGTCAAGTCGTCGGGGGGGCCTAAAGTCAGTAACAGCCAGACAGCGAGAGAGTCTATCCCCTGTTCACTAGCGCTAGACCAAGGAGATTGTTTGGGTGTCTGAGGCAGAGCATCACTCCTACCATCAGCTCCTCACTTTACCACATATATCCATGTGTTATTCATACACTGAGTTGACAAGGGCCGGAATTGAATCAGGAACCTCTACCAACTGAGCTAAACCGACCCTAGTCATGTCGAAAATAATTATTTTCTTCAGTATTCTTACCTCATAGACTTGACGAGCACATTTTGTGGCAGACTGACAACTGCTATGGAGACGACAACCACAAGATCCGAGTCAGGGATGCTAACCACACGTTCTGCTTGATGAAACTGGACACCCTCTGATGATGAACTGCCTCTGTATCACAAAAGAAAAAAATTATTATGTTTACATAGACTTTGTCACACACCCAACTCTAACCTACAATGTATTTGGTGATTTTTTTAAAGATAGTAACCAAACATTGATTGAATTAAAACCAAAGAATTTGTTTTATTGATAATTGTTTTATTAATAATTCATTTTTTTACTCATAATTTATAGAAGAAAAATAATTTTTTACTCATAATTCATAGAAAAGAAATTATTTTTTTTACTCATAATTCATAGAAAAGAAATTTTTTTTTTTTACTCATAATTCATAGAAAAGAAATTATTTTTTTACTCATAATTCATAGAAAAGAAATTATTTTTTTACTCATAATTTTCTATTAAAAAAATCATCTTTTTTACTCATAATTTATAGAAAAAAAATCATCATTTTTACTCATAATTTATAGAAAAAAAATCATTTTTTTTTTTTACTCATGATTTATAGAAAACAATTTATGAATTGTTTTCTATGAATTATCAATAACACATATTCTATTGATAATCTATAAAAAAACAGTTCATCTTTTACTCATAATCAATAGAAAACAATTCACTTTTTACACATAATCTATAGAAAACAATTCGCCAGTGATATAAAGGGTTTGTAATGATAACGAGATTCAACGCTTCCTCAACAACACAGGCGGCAAGTTCGTATGACATGGGCATATACAAAAACTGCCATAGTAAACATCACTAACAATAAACAATAAACATTTCTGTGATTTCTAAATATTTTGGAGGGATTACCCTTGTATATACATATACATTATCTTTTCATTTATTCTTTTTCTTACCCAACATATTCCTGGAGTGACCATGTCCATTGGGGTGCCTTAAATCTGTGCAATTCCACCACAACAGGGATTGCCTGACAAAAGAAGAAAAGAAATATTGGATATATGTTGTAAATAGAGTCAACAGAGAAATTGGAAGAAGACATAAGTATCAAAAATAAGGGAAAAAGGTTTACTAAGCAGGATAGGTGAACAAAGTACCGTATTTGACAGCATATAGGATGCACATTTTTCCAAAAATTTTGGCTCAAAAAATTGCCCTGCGTCTTATACATCGTAAGTGAAGTTTGAAACCTCCCGTAGGCTTAGGCTAATCTTCTCTACGATGCTCACTAACCCAGCTTACTCTCAGTACGTTTACCTACCCTAAACTCCATGCATCCTTATTTTATATATAAACATCAGCTGATCAGCGCTCTGACTTACTGCTAATGCCATCTGTTGGCGAGGAATAAAACTATGGTATGATCATTGCCAGCGCTGCCAGATGTGTGACCCAGTGCTATACGTCCTACGACATTTTGATTCAATTAGAAAATTTGAATGACTTTTTAGTCCATATGTACAACATTTTCAATGAATTGTTGATTTTTTTAATGATTGTACAACATTTTGAAGCCTTATTGTACAACAATTGATTACAAATTGCTTTTATACAGCTATGTTTCTGCTTGTGTAATGCACAGCTAGACTTTTTTTCAACAATATATGCTTAAATACACTAAAAACTTTTTTTCCTGAATCTGACCTGCTAAAATGGGGTGTCTTATATGCCCGTGCATCTTATATGCCGTCAAATACAGTAATTAGAAATTGCTAGATTGCATTAATAAATCCTGTTAGATGTCGTTGCTTCTCTCTTCCAAGATTTCATCAGACTTTATTTATAGGAAAAACAGAAGATTCCATTCTCCTTATTTAGGTACTATATAAAATTATAATAAAAAAAAGTTTATTTTTTCTTTTCTTTCTTTTTCATAAACTTCAGCCTCTAAACTTGTGTCAGAAATCTCACATCTATTAATTATTTAATAAAACATTTACTATTAAATATTTACTAATATCAGCCAATTTCGATTCTTAGTTCCACTATTCTCCCATGTATCAAAAAACCCAGTACATTTATTTTTTATAACCTTGTCACCAAATACGTGAAACATACGCAAAAGCCTTACAATTTAATATATATATATATAAAGTAAAATAATAATAATAATTTTTTTTAATAAAATAAAAAATATTCTTAAAAAACAATCCATTTTGTGGACTTTCTTTTTTATAAAATATTTAATTTTCTCCAGTTGGACCCATAACAACACTTATATATATATATATATATATATATATATATATGCTTAATTTAAGTCGTACCTAATTTTGAAAATTAATTGATTAATAATTAATTAATTAGGCGGGAATGCCTAATTAATTATTAATCAATTAATTTTCAAAATTAGGTACAACTTAAATTAAGCACATATTCTCCCAAAAATTGTCAGCAAAAAGCCATATCCAAACACATCGTGTTTACATATCATATATATATATATATATACATTTAAATTCGAATGGGTTAAAAACTACCGATTAAGTTTAAGGAGAAACTTAAGTCAGTAGTTTTAATATCATATTAATATCAATATAATATTATATTTCATATATAATGATTAAACCATTCAATTTTAAATGTATATCTAGCTCTTTATATTGAGCACTTTTATAAAAAGTTTTGATGAGTTTTAGGAAAAAATCCAGAAGTAAATAAGATCTTATATACTTATTTGCTTGGTGGATTTAATAGTAACTGCGATATATATATATATATATATATATATATATATATATATATATATATATATATTATATGTTGTTTAGGAGTCTCCGTATGTTTCTAGTAAGTATATATATTTGAGATATATATTGTATCTGTATCCGTTTTTTGGAAGTAAAAAAATAAGGTTTGGGCATTAGTGTGAAGTATTGATGTGCTATATTATAATAATGTAGTTATCATAATATATTCATCTGTGAATAAATATCAGATGACTCGGCTGTTTTTTTTTTTTTATTTTCTTTTATTTAGTAGCAGTGGTGAATTTTCGGGATTGTAATTTCTCCTTTCTTCATGACTCTGTGAGGACAGTGATGATTTTCTGGCTGCAGGTTGATCTTTTTTTATGTGGGGATGCTGGATGCTGATTGGTTAGTTGGTCATTAATGAGTTTGGACTGTGTGGCTCTAATAATACTAGAGCCAAAACGGATACAAATACAAAAATATCTTAAATATATATATATATATATATATACACACACACACAAACACACACACATATCTATAGGCTGACTTACAGAAGGATTATGTATCCGTATATCCTGGATGAGTAGAGAAGGGCGTGATCGGTGGGCATAAAGCTGAGAGCCTACCGATACGCATTCACTATCCTACAATGAGAAAAAACAAAAAGACATTTGTTAGAAAACAAAAAAACAATAAAAAATCATCAAATCATTTAATTGTTAAGTATCATTGAATATCAATATTTATGATGCCACACACAAAAAAGTATGTAGTATTATTTGTATTACTCCGACTATTGTCCTCATCTTCACTGTTATCTGTACAGGATATCCTGTTCTCATTCCGCTAACCACAGCTGGGGTAGAGGCGTTAAGTTGTGTTAATTATTATTCCATGTTACTGCTGCCCTGACCAGGATTGAACCTGCAGTCTAGAGATAACTGTCACTTGAACTGTCTTAACCTAACTCCTTTATCCACTAGGCCATGTGTCCAGTGTGAATTTTATGAATTTTTCTTGTTTTGGCAAGAATATCTACCTATTCACTTATGTATGATTTTTTACCTAGACTCATATTGGGTTCTTTTTTTTTTTTTTTGAAGATGAGGACAATAGCCTGAGTAATACAAATAATACTAATCATCAAGCCTCATCTCAAAAATTCAGAGAAAAACAAAAGAGCAATGTCGAAAAATTTCTGTAAATTGCCTTGCTAGAAATTGTTGATGCCATGGAACAAAGGGAGATAACTTGAGTTATCTTTCTTCAAGAGAACTCTCCTCTTTTAAGAAACCCTTTTTGTATCCCCATTCGTTTCATGTGCCGTGCGTCTCCATGTGGACTTTGACATTGACAAGTGGAGCAAGCAGCAGTGTTGAAATAAACATCCTGGATATATTTGTTGGTGTTTGTGTTAGCATTGGTTGTTAATTATCTCCTTAGTTTAATGCATATTTAATAAACGGTAGCAGACCTCTGGTTATGACACAAATTCTCATTTGCATTCATTTCACTAAATCTAATCAAACTCCTTTTTACAAATTTTTATATGTATTTATGAGATGATGCTTGATATGAATGATTATGATATTTGAACTAGATTAAATATCCAGTTAAAAGTTTCAAATAAACAAAGAAAATCAGCTTATATATATTTACCAACCCCTCCACGCAAGCAGGATGTGACACAAGTTCAATTTATTAAGCGGAGTTTAACAGGTTTGAATTCAGAGTTTTCCTTCTCCTAGACCGGTTGCCTAACCAAGGTTAAAGTACCCAGTCTGCCCTACTATTTATCCATAGCTGGAGGGAGAGTAGGATTCAATCCTTTCCCAAGGGTATTAGCGCTAAGTGAAAATGCAATTTCCACATCCAGGATTTGAACTTGGGGCAACAAGTCCATTTCCCATGACTTTAACTATTTGACCACACGCATCTTTATTGCGTATAAACACAACATTCAGGCCACTGTAACATCATGCTCTGTTTTAAGTGTTTTTTATTAATGATATGTGAAATGCAAACGACTCTAACCATTAGACCACACGCCTCCATACAGCTAGTATATATAATAATGATAATAATAATAACAAATTGTGTAAGATCTAAAATGCATTATGTAGGATCTTAAATCTACCCTCAACAGAAAAGTTTTTCAACTGTCTTTCCAAACTGTTAATTTAGGCCCATAAAAAAAAAAAAAAGAATGTGTTGGAGTTTTTTGTATATAAGGTGTCCTACAATACACCACCTAAATTCATAGACTGGGTGAGGCCACATGGTTTATTCCTCTGCCAATCAACAGCCATAATGTGTGACTGATTGACTACTTAATAGCTGATACTTTCCATAGTCCATTTGCAATCATTGACAAGGAACTTGTAATACTGAGGAAGAACCAAAGGATTCTTTACCAAAGGATTTCTGCTGGACAAGCGCTCTTGCCTGAGGCCTAAAGGATGGCCCATAAAATTGTAACAAAATGTAAATAATCTTCTCAAATTTTAAACAGATGCAAAGACTTACCTTCTTGAAGGCTTGCATTTGGTAAGCAAGGCCTGCCCTAATATCAAGCACATGAGCCTCTGTTGAAAAAAGAATAAAGAAAAATGTTGGCTGTTCTTATAAAATTGATTAAAACATAAAAATCATGTAATGAATATGCATACCCCTGAATCCCTCCCCGTCACAGTAATATGATTGGCTAGTGTCAGCCATAAATACTGAACCATGTAGAGGTACAATGCCAACTACTACGCCTGATACTACCACTACTACTATGATGCCGCACCAGTATTACTACTTACCTGCCTTTCCGGGACATATCAAAAAAATATTTGAGTTTTATAGTTTGCTTAAAGAATTGTGTATACATTTGGTTTGTAGATTGATCTTGAAGGCTTATCACAATGTGAAGGAAGAAAAGGTAACAAGTATGTTGTTTGTTTACCTGTATTTTTTTTTTTTGATTTTTCCTTAATATTTCGGGATTAAAATCCCATCCTCAGAAGACTTCAGAGTTAGTGTGGAGATAGTAACTTATGTGATTCTGTATTTGTTTTTATTTTTGATATTATAACATGCAGCGTTATATCGTGTTCAAAAATGGACGCTTTGTTTAAATGTTGTTGTGATGAAATTTAAACATATGAATTTTCTTTTCATTTATTTTTAAAGTTTGAATATATTAATATTCTAACATGCAGCATCATATCGTGCTCCGATTATATATCTTTTCTTAAAAAGGAAAGCATTGCCTGGGGGTGGGGGGTATTGATTTGTTTACTTTTGAGATTTACAAATGCTGGACATTTTTAAGTGGAATTTCAATGCTATTTCTATGTATATTTTAATTTTTAAATATCTTTGAATATAAATTAAATCTTCAAAATTTTTACACAAAAAAGCAGGAACCGGTGATATTTAATGTGTATATATATTTACTTTGTCTTATTTTTATAGTTTCATGCAGACATACATACACACGAACTGCCTTTTATATATTTATAGATGTTAATATAAAAATATTTATTCATTTTAAAAAGGGATTGAAATTGATTTGTTGACTGAGGTTCTTGCTTTATTGTAGATTTTTGACTTAATTGAATACATTTAGTGCAATGGTGACTCAGTGCAAACATCACCTGATCAATAATTACCATAATTAGTTATTTATAACATGTATTCATGCATAATACACACACCTAATTTTCGGCTATGAAATTATGGAAAAATATCACTCCTGTATAATACGCATTGATTTTTAGAATTTGAAGTAGTTAAATTTATACTAAATTTAATATATATTCAACTTTTTATCTAGTTTGTATCGTCTTTTTGATTCTATATTATTATTTCCTAGAAGTGGCCTAGGTATGGTAGAGGGTGGCAAAAAGTTAGTTTCGCAGATCCATTATTACTGAATCACAAATTGGATCCTCGTAGTATGTCCCATTAAAATCCCTATGTAAAAAAGATCTTGCGTTGATCCAGCCACTGTGAAAAGAAAAATTAATGTCTCCTATTCAAAATCCTAAATGCAAAAAATTCCATGCTGTCATCATTTAAATTTTACTTTCTAATTATCTTCACTAATATAAATGAAACCTTCATTATTTTTGCTCAAAAACCAAGATCTGGGGATAGTGAATGTGTATATAGATTTACTTTGTCATTAATTCTTTCATTTTCATAGTTTCTTCCGGACATACATACACACAAACTACCCTTTATATATTAGGTTGTTACAAAAATAATGGCCGATTGAAGTGCTCGGTTTTGAAATGTCATTTTAACATAGAATTTGTTGTTTATTTCAGGTGAATTTTTTCACATATAATAATTAATGTTTGCTCAAAAATAAAATTTAATTTATTTTCAGATAGAAAGTATTTTTGAAAAATAGGAGCCTTCAAAGATGAACATGCCTAAACATGACCTTCGCCTTCTTATGTTGCATGAGTTCAAGCTTGGGCACAATGCCTCCGAAACTGCTGCCAATATCAACAAAGCATGGGGAGATGAATCCACAAGTGATCAGACTGTACGAAGGTGGTTCCAGAAATTCCGCAGTGGAGATGAGAGTCTTGAAAATGAAGAAGGTAGAGGACGGACATGCAGTCTTGACAATGAACAATTGCAGGCAGTTTTTGAGCAAAATCCACGACAAATTGCCAGAGAGATGTCTCAGACACTTGGTGTCAGCATTGCAACAGTTTCCCGCCATTTACAGAGTATTGGAAAGGTGAAAAAGCTCGATAAATGAGTTCCTCATGAGCTCAATGAGCACCAAAAACTTAGGCGGTTTGAAGTGTGCTCAATGCTCAGTTTGCATAACACCAATGACCCCTTTCTTGACCGAATAGTTACTTGTGACGAAAAGTGGATCCTTTACAACGGATGCTTTGTTGATATTGGCAGCAGTTTCGGAGGCATTGTGTCCAAGCTTGAACTCATGCAACATAAGGCGGCAAAGGTCATGTTTAGGCATGTTCATCTTTGAAGTCTCCTATTTTTCAAAAATACTTTCTATCTGAAAATAAATTAAATTTTAATTTTGAGCACACATTAATTATTATATGTGCAAAAATTCACCTGAAATAAACAACAAATTCTATGTTAAAATAAGATATCAAAACTGAGCACTTCAATCGGCCATTATTTTTGTAACAACCTAATATGTATAGATAGATTTATTTCTATATTTATTTATTATATATATATATATTTACCAACTCCTCCGCACGAGCAGGATATGACACAAGGTCAATTTCTTAAGCGGAGTTTAACAGGTTTGAATTCAGAGTTTTCCTTCTCCTAGACTGGTTACCTAGTCATGGTTAAAGAACCCAGTCTGCCCTGCTATTTACCCATAGCTGGAGGGAGAGTAGGATTCATACCTTTCCCAAGGGTATTAGCGCTAAGTTAAATGCAATTACTACGTCCAGGATTTGAACTCGGGGCGACGAGTCCATTTCCCATGACTTTAACCATTACACCATGCGCTTCCTACTTATTTCTTTATTATAACCCCTTGTCCCAAAAGGTAATAAAATAATAAAGGTAATAGTCATAGTAGCTAGTCTTGTTAACAGAGTATTCATCAATCAGAATTGACTTGTACATTTAAAATATTTTTTTCAAATATAACTGTCTCGCTTACCTTTGGATTCATGTCCTCGAACATTTGTTTCTACAACGGGATAGAAGTGGACAGGCAATGACAAAGCCCGGTTGGTACGGATATACAGCCCCTTCTGGCTGTGGAATGCTGCTGCTAGCTTGCCATTACCTGAAGAAGAGAAGAAAAAAGAGGAATATGGTTAGTAATATGTTAATTAAAAAATTCAAAGGTTCAATGGTAATCTGAACATTAGCTACATAAATGAGAGTAACCTCCCCTTGTTTGTTTCACTTATTTGTGTTTGTGTATTATTTGGAATGAACTTAATTGTTATTAAGAACACATTTTATGATATTTTCGTGTTAAAACATGCAGTTGTACTGATTTGAACAGATTCGTATTTTCAATGTAGATTTATGGTGAAATGAAAATGGCCAACCAAAACAGACGGCTTCCTCAAAGTGAAACAAACAAGGAGTGATTACTCTCATTTATGTAGCTAATGTTCAGATTACTGGTTCAATATTGTTCTTTTTCATAATGAAGATGTGTTGTTACATAATGGATAGGTAGCTTATTAATTATGTATTAAGTGTAGCTTAAATTCAAACGGTCATGGAAAAATACAGGAAAAATGATGTCTTCAGCATAAAATAACCCAAGAAGGGTTGACATGCCGTAAAATCCAACCAACCAAGCAAACCACCAACCAATCAAAAATGTCTTCGGCATAAAATAACCCAAGGGTTGACATGCCGTAAAATCCAACCAACCCACCAAAGATATTCATGATGATGAGGAATCTATATGTTCTGGCTGATCTAAAATAGTTGGTGGCTGTTATTTCTCACTTTCTAAAATGGTTGGTTGGTTGGATTTTACGGCATGTCAATCCTTGTTGGGTTATTTTATGCCAAAGACATTGTTGGACTAAGGGAACTGATGATCACTTAGGAAAAGGGAGACCACCCAACAATGCCTGAAACATGAAGTAACAAAAGTATTAGAGGTGTCTACATCTCCCCCACCGAAGGGGCTTCAGTCCATGTGAGGGCAGTTAGAATTCCTTGAGACCCGGCTTGTTGTATGATCGTAATCTCTTCAATGCCCGGGGCATGCTTTGTGTCAATGGAGCACGTTATGTTGAGGTGTTCGAGTTGGTGCTCACGTACTCGGTACCTGGTTGTGATGGCTCAGGGTGGACAACAGGTTCATTCGATCCAGGTACAGAATTCGTTGAGAGGCCTTCGGGTGATTCCACTCCCCGAGTCCCGATTGGCTGCTTGGCTCCTATGATATTATGAGGCCTCAAAAGTATTAGAGGTGTCTACAGACATTTTGTTTGCTTCATTCTTGATGGGTACTCAATTTCTTTTTTAAACACATTTTTTTTTCTATTTAACCCATAGATGGGATCTTTCTAAAAAGAAAAATTCAACTCACCCACATAAGGCATGTCAACTCTTCTTGGGTTATTTTATGCCAAAGACATTTTGTTTGATTCATTCTTGATGGGTACTCAATTTTTTTTTTTTTAAACTCAATTTTTTTTCTATTTGACCCATAGAAAAAAAAAGAAAAATTCAACTCACCCACATAAGGCAAATACACGCTCTCTGTACTGTCTGGTTGCTGTGATGGGATGACCACAGCATCATCAGTTTCTATTGAATGAAGGAAAATGGAAAGTTTTTCTTCGATGCATCGGGATGCTGAGCCTGAAAAGATAAACACTAATTTCTGAACCGTACAAGACAAAAAAAAACAAAAATAAAACTCTTACATTACTTTTAAGATTGAGGGGGGGGGCATAATGGAAATTAAATTAGAAAATGAACTTGGTTTACCAGGTTCAAATTCTGGTTGAAACTGTTTGCATTTCAATTCACATTAATGCCCTTAGGCAGGGTTGTGGTATGAAAACACAAAACCTTTGACTCCGATTCTTAGCACCTCCAACTCCTCTTTATGCAATTAAGGGATTACAATTCATTATAAATATAAAACCATGATTTTTTTATAATCTATTTATAACGAGTGTGCACTGTATAACTTTACAGACTAAACTAAGGCCATATAAAGTGTAAATTCAACTAGACACAGTTATAAGCTGATTTTGATGGAGGCGTGTGGTCTAATGGGTAAAGTCATAGGAAATGGACTCGTCAACCCGAGTTCAATTCCTGGACGAAGCTGTTTGCATTTCACATAGCGCTAATACCCTTGCGAAAGGTATGACTCCAATTCTCCCTCCAGCTATGGGTAAACAGCAGAGCAGATTGTGTTCTTTAACCATGGCTAGGTAACCAGTCTAGGAGAAGGAAAATTCTGAATTCAAACCTGTTAAACTCCGCATAAGAAATTGACCTTGTGTCACATCCTGCTTGCGTGGAGGGGTTGGTAAATATATATAAGCTGATTTTGTTTGTTTATTTGAAACTTTAACTGGATATCTAATCTATGTTTTTGATTGAGAAGCAATGAATTAAGTTCATTAAAAAAATATTTTTTTAAATATTTTTTTGAAGGCAATTACAATGCGTATATCGTATAAAATTCGATAATTATTGAAAATAATCATGACAAGCAAACTCAGCGAATAACGCGTGCGACATGTGGAACGCCCGTACAGCTGTTTCAACTTTATGGTGTCGCACGCGTTATTCGCCGAGTTTGCTTGTCATGATTATTTTCAATAATTATCGAATTTTATACAATATACGCATTGTAATTGCCTTCAAAAAAATATAAATAACAATATACTTTACATAACAATGCTTCAAAAGCAAATTATCAAATTCCATTATTTCTTACGCCTGAGCATAGGCCTAATTTGCGATCCTCTAAACGCTGACTGTTCTATGTATAGTAGTGGTGTGCTTATCATTGACATGTTAATTTGGCATGTATCGTGTGCTACGGGCCAGTAGTCCAGAGATAGAGTTTCTGATTCTGCGTGGTGGGTTCTCGGTTTCGATGTCTGTCAGAGGGACATCGTAGGTATACACCGCTGATGAGACTTAATAAAGTTGAAACAGCTGTACGGTGTTCCACTTCGCGCGCGTTATTTGCCGAGTTTGCTTGTCATGATTATTTTTAATAATTATCGAATTTTATATGATATACGCATTGTAATTGCCTTAAAAATATATAAATAATAATATACTTTACTTAATGCTTCAAAAGCAAATTATCAAATTCAATTTCTTTTTAGTTTTTGTTTTTAACAATCAGTAACAAATAATAAATCAAAGATAATTATTCTGCATTTTTTTCACAAATCAGAATAAGTAAGTAAATTTGGCAGAGTGGCCTATTGTTGGTATCAGACAGACAGTGAGGGAATCTATCCCCTTTTAGCTAGAGTTAGACCAGGGAGATTATTTTTGCTGACATGGAGTGCCACATCTATCATCAGCTCCCCACTTTACCACACTGATTAGATTACCCAATCTGTGCTATTCATACGCTGAGTTGGCGGGGACCGGTATCAAAGCCAAAACCTTACAAATCCCTAGGCGTGTGCTCAACCGATTGAGCTAAACCAGACCCAAAAGTCAGAATAATCTATGAATATTTATCTATTTCTAGTCTATTCAATTCTTTCAGAAATAATCTTATCTCCTGGAGGATTTGAATCTCATTAAAGATTAATGTCTTTTCAATTTCATTTATACTAGCAAAATAAAAAACACCCTCCGGGCGATGTAAAAATAGATTTTTGAAACATATTGCCTGAGGGGTGGGAGTTAAGAATTCAATGTCAGCGAGTTTGTACCCTAAGTAAGTAAAATCATCAAATTCATTAAAGGATTGAAAAATAAAACAATTTGAAATGTAAACTTTAAATATGTATTAAAATAAAACAAACTATATATAGATATATAATACCAGTCATGTATTTATTAAAACTTGTTTGTAAAAAAAAAACAATGAGGACTCTCTAATGTTGCATGTTCAAATTTAGAGTGTATTTATTCTATGTTATAACGATTTTGGGTAATGCGATGTAAGCAGTGACTTAGTTTTTGTTACAGACAAAAACCGGAAGCGAATCTCCATTATTAATAGATATCTCAAATATATTAACTCTTAACGTCTTACAGCACCTCATTCCACCCGGCTGGAAGTCACATTCGTTTTCCTAATCAGCCCTAAACGATAGCCTTTGTTGAAATCTAATATTAAACGTATTTAGAGGTCTTTAAATTAAGGGAAATAACTCAGGTAACTTTAAATGAAAAGGCCATTTTTAGCAACTTTTTTTTTATAAGTCCTTATAGGAATGAGGCTCTGGACTTAAGAAAATTCTTAACAGGATGTTAAGAGTTAAGAACTGTGAAAATCTTATAATATTGTAAATTTTATATTTATTAATACATTTATTGTGTAAAATAAATGCATATGTCATCGTTGGTCATTGGATTTATTCAGTTACCTTACAGATTCTTTTTTTTTTTGTGATGTTCAATGTTCAAGAACTTGAATAATATTAACATTTCAAAGATAAACTAATGTACCTTCTTTTTTTTCTTTTTTTTTGCTACTGATACAAAATGGGTTAACATATAAATAAACAAATCAATGAGTCATAACTAAAAATATTTTGACATTTCAAATTCCAGATGTTTTATTGTGTTGTGTTGCTGGCATCCTTCCGTCTACGAGAGACAACGGAGTAGTGTCCAAATTCTTCTTTTTTTTTTTTAACTACGTAGCCTGGGCGGGTTCATATGGAGGATTAACAGCAAATCCCCCCTCTCCACACTGCCGCTGTGAACCAAAGGAAAGGTAAGGAACCAATGCAGTTTGGCAGAAGTGGTGTCACGGGAGTTGCTGGGTAGCACTGGATTTCAGCATGCTTAGGGACTGCGGCTCCCGATTTGTTTTCGAGGCTTACTCCCTGAGCCTTTCTTTGGGGTGGTGTAGAGCCGCTAGCTAGCGGGGGTTTTATGTCGGACTTTTCATTGACTTAGATGGGTTGCCGACCAAGGCTAAGGAGCCCCTTCTAACTCATTTGGGGATTTATGTGAGTAGTAAGTACCGCAATCCTAGTGTTCCTTCAAGGTCCAAATATTCGGAGCTCTAACAATAAATCTTAATGAAATCAATGTTTTATTAATATGTATGTTTAGCAACTTTACCAAACCCTCTGCATGAGTAGGATGTGACACAAGGTCAATTTCTTAAGCAGAGTTTAATAGGTTTGAATTCAGAGTTTTCTTTCTCCTAGACTGTTTACCTAGCCATGGTTAAAGAGCCCAGTCTGCCAAATTTGAAAAATGGGGGAGCACAAGAGTGGGCCACAGAAAACTTAGGACCCTCATAATATAAATATATATGGAGCAGTGATGCCTATAGCTTTTTGATTTAGTGCGTCCTGAGATGCACTTGTATGCTTTGAATGAGTCCTCAGGAAAATTTATGGGTCCCAACTAAAGCCATCTAACTCCTACCTTGTAACCAATCCTGTGTTATTCGTTTCTAAGAAACTATTGAAATGTATTTACAATTAGATTAAAATGGTCAGGGAAGAAAAAAGAATAACACTGGAATGCCTAAATACAATTTTACTGCGTCCTTTTAGATTTTTGTGTGTCAGGGGAGTGCAAGTGGAAAGAAAGGTCCAGTAACCTTTCTCTCATGAAATACTCACTGGTAGAAAGTGTTCTCTTGCGAAAATTCAATGGAGCAAAATAACCTACGATGATCAGAAGGAGGATGAGAAGGAGAACCGTCCGCTTTGATCTGTAAAAAGAAAAAAAAGAAAAAATCCATAAAATAACAGTATTTACAAAAAAATCCGTTGTTAGAAATTTGTTTAGATCCGAGGATATGAGAATCACCAAAGTTTTTAGACCACCGATACTTTTATGAAATCCTTGATCCTTCATTGATTCTGAAACATATACACAATGAATAAATGATGAGAAGATCTGATCTGTTAAAAAAAATTTTTTTAAATCCATAGAATAACAATAATAATAAAAAATAATTTTGTTTAGATTTCAGGGTCACCAACTTTTTGGACCAATGATACTTTTATTGGTGCTATTCGCAGACTTGTGTCCCGGCCTCCTGCCTTAAAAAATGCTAGGCGGTGATAGCTGAAAAAAACAACCCTCACTACGAATGAACTCCATAGCTGAAGCCTTGCCTGCTGGAAAAAAAAAAAAACAACCAGCGTTTTTCCCAAAAAGTTAATGCAACATTTTACCCCCTCCAGTCTTTCTTCGGCAAGTAAATGTAAATATTTTAACCCTCCCACTCTTTAAAATATTTTTTAGCGGGGGGGGGGCTAAATATTTTTTACTTGTCAATAAAAATATGGCTTACTTTTAACGCCTTCAAACCACTAAAAAAAAAAAATAATTTGTCGATAAAAACGCCTTAAATCCGCTAAAAAAATCTTTTTTTTTTTCGGTATTTTTTTTTTTTTTTTTCAACAATCAATTACAAATAAAAATCAAAACATCTGTTTTTGGTATTTTTATTTTATTTAGGGAAAGTTGTTTTTTGAGCTATCACCGCCTAGCGTTTTTTTAAGGCAGGAGCCCGGACGCAATTCTGTGAATAGTACCCTTTTACGAAATCCTTGATCCCTCATTGATTCTGAAACAGATACACAACAAATAAATACACCCTAGTGCAAATCATGCAACAAATAAATGCACCCGAGTGCAAATTAATTAAAACAAAACAAAAAATTCCATTATTATTATATCTACAATCTTTTGGCATGGCTTACAAATGTGTTAATGCAGCACATTACAATTTTCGTATGGTTCCTTGGAGTAACATCCATCGCGGACAATACTCATAGGACAACTAATCGGCAGTTGAAACGATAGTGTCCGGGCATGATAAAGATTTTATGCAATTACATATGACACAAACAAAAGGCCAAACAAAAACAAATTTCATCATACACCCCAAAACTAGATTCATATTACTGCACACCACTGCAAATGACCTAATCCGAGGAAAAAATAGAAATTGATTACACCCTGTCACTTCAGTGGGTCTAAAACTGACATTATGTTGAAAGAAGGTGTAGCGATTGTCTGCCCCTGCGGGGATGGACTTGCGTCCAAAAGGGTTATCTTCCTATCCTGCTTTCGCTAGGGAGATTGTTTTACTGAGGTGGAGCACTACACCTACCGTCAGCTCCCTATTTTACCACACAAATCAGGTTACCTAAACAGTGCTACTCATGCACTAAGTTGGCAGGGGCCAGTATCAAACCTGGAACCCTGATATTCCTAGGTGAGTGCTCTACACATACCATCAGCTCCCTATTTTTCCACACAAATCACATTACCCAAGCAGTGCTACGGCAGTGACCGGTATCAAAACTGGAACCATGAGATTCCTATGCAGGTGCTCTACCCACTGAGCTAAGTAAAAAAAAGTCGTCAGGGGTGGCCTAATATCAGTATCAGCCAGACAGCGAGGGAGTCTATCCATTTTCACTAGCGCTAGACCAAGGAGGATGTTTTTGTGTCTGAGGTGGGGCGCCACACCTACCATCAACTCCTCACTTCACCGCACAGATCCCTGTGCTACTCATACGTTGAGTTGGTGAAGGGCTGGTATCAAACCAGGAACCTTGCAATTCCAAGTCGTCGGGGTGGCCTAATGTTGGTATCAGCCAGACAGCGAGGGAGTCTATCCCTTTTCACTAGCGCTAGACCAAGGAGGTTGTTTTTGTGTCTGAGGTGGGGCACCACACCTACCATCAACTCCTCACTTCACCGCACCGATCCCTGTGCTACTCATACAGAGTTGGTGAAGGGCTGGTATCAAACCAGGAACCTTGCAATTCCAAGTTGCGGGTGGCCTAATGTTGGTATCAGCCAGACAGCGAGGGAGTCTATCCCCTTTTCACTAGCGCTAGACCAAGGAGGTTGTTTTTGTGTCTGAGGTGGGGCGCCACACCTACCATCAACTCCTCACAGATCCCTGTGCTACTCATACGCTGAGTTGGTGAAGGGCTAGTATCAAACCAGGAACCTTGCAATTCCAAGTCGTCGGGGTGGCCTAATGTTGGTATCAGCCAGACAGCGAGGGAGTCTATCCCCTTTTCACTAGCGCTAGACCAAGGAGGTTGTTTTTGTGTCTGAGGTGGGGCACCACACCTACCACCAACTCCTCACAGATCCCTGTGCTACTCATACGCTGAGTTGGTGAAGGGCTGGTATCAAACCAGAAACCTTGCAATTCCAAGTTAAGTGCTCTACTGACTGAGCTAACTGACCCCTAATTACTCAAAGTATAATAGTGTTATACTTGGACTAATATCCTCATCTTGTGCTGCTCCCCAAAGATCCTTCAGGTTCTGCTTCAAGAACAACATAAAGCAATTGAACGAATCAGTGCACATGTTCGTCTCCAGTAACCTCTTAAGCCAGCAAGCGTAGAAATGAACAGCACATAAAAGCCTTTAATCAAGACAGAAATGAGTTGAAACTTTAAACTAGAAAATTCCACCAGCTAATTACACTATAAATAGTACAACAAAATGTATACTCAGGTTCAGTTAGTTCAAATCCTAAACGAGGCTGCATTCATTTCACTTCAAGTTGATATCCTTGAGAAAAGGCATAAATCCATCTGTTCCCCTCACACCATCTACTGATAAATAGTAGGTCAGACTGATTTTTTAGCCTTGGTACTAGAACAGGGGTCACCAAAGGAATTTTAACATATATATATATATATACGAACAAACAAATATATATATATATATTGTTAAATAATGCAGCCATTTTTTGTCTGCAAGTTTTGTCCTTTGTTTTTTCGTATTGCGGATTATTTTTGTAATATCTGGCGAAAATTGGCTGATGTATTTGCCATATGAAAAAATAAAGGACAAAATATTATTTAACAATATATGCCTACAAGAAATAATGCTGCCTAAATACACACACACACACACATATATATATATATATATATATATATATATATATAAAGTTAGTAAAGTCGTCAGGGTGGCCTAAAGTTGGTATCAGCCAATCAGCAAGGGAGACTATACCCTTTTCACTAGCGCTAGACCAAGATTGTTTTTGCATTTGAGGTGGAGCGCCACACCTACCATCAGCTCCTTATTTTACCACACAGGTCTCTGTGCTACTCACACACTGAGTTGGTGAGAGCCGTTATCGAACTAGGAATCCTGTGGTTTCTAGCCAAACGCTCTACCGACTGAGCTAACCGGCCCCAATACGAACACACAAATATATATAAATTTTGAAATAAATTCATTCTTAATGGATACTCAATTTTTTTTATAAACACATTTTTCTATTTAACCCAGAGATGGGACCCTAACAAGTACTACCACTCCAGGTCAGAGTGGACCAGGGAGCAATGGTGATGAAGGGGTGCTCCACATTCCCCAGACCTGGAACCTCACCGTCAGATAGATTTTAACATCATTCCCAGGACATGATGACCCTCAGTCACCGCCTTCTAGCACCCATATAATAAAAAGGGTTGGGGATTGCCATAAGGGCAATAAGGTTGAGGCAATCATATAGGTGCTAGGGCATGACATGACCAGCTGATTGATTGGAGGGTTTTCAGACTGTTATCCTCATCTTTATTGTGTATGTTCAGATACACAGGGAACACTAAGAAAGACCAGAGGATACAACAGCCGAAACATTGTGATTTTTTTCTGGTTGCTTTCATTGAAAAAAATTATTTTGTTTTTTATTTTAACAGATTATATTTTTTTTTTATCAATGATTTAAAATTTTCTGTCGTTTTTCTTAGTTTAAATCTGTATTTTATTAAACATTCTTTACTGCTTCAATTAAGATTTTCTCAAATATCATTTTTCAGGGGATTTTATTCATTATCCAAGTTTTTTTTTTTTAGAAAATATATAATTCTCAAATGAAATAATTACCAAATTGTTCTTGACATTCAAAACATGATCCAATCATTCTTTAAAGTATCAACTTCCCTTTTTCATCTTTATATATATATATATATTTCTCATTATTTTAGTAGTTTTAATTAATGCCACATATTTTAGTGACTTTTAGCAGATTCAGATTTAATAAAGCAAAGTTCTTTTTATTTATTTATTTATCTTTTTAAGAACATTTAAAGAAAAAAAAATTATTAAAAAGTCCCTGATCTTATTATAATGGGGATTATGCAACTGTCTGTCTGTAACCGAAACTACATCACCACTGACATCACAATTTCCTTAGTTATTTAAGTTATATTCTCAATAATTATGAAATAGTCATTATTTAATCTTAATTAGCATTTTATTGGATCCTGTGTTCGAGAAGGTCCCTGAGTCTGACAAAAAATACCTGAAGACGGCAAGAGAGCACATCGGCTGAAACGTTGTACAGATAAGAATAAAGATGAGGAGAATAGTCCGAATAAAACAAATAATACAAATCATCTCTATTATGTCTCTATTAAAGTCTAGCCGAGTTAGATTTGCCACAAAACTGCCCATATTACTAATGCATTTAAAATCCTGAAATATGTGTTATATATCTCTAAGAAATAAAGATTTACATAATATATGGTGGGAATAATTTGCATAATGATTTTAACAAAACTGGGTTTAATAAATAATTATTTGCTGTTACTGATTTCTAATAGAATCATGTTATTCTCAAACGTATTAAAAGCAATCTTATATATAATTTTATAAAGAAATCAATTAACATAACATTAAACTAAGTGTAATAGCCCTATATTTGTTCTTATTTAGTTTAATTAGCCTTTCTAATTTAATATAATATTTCATTACATTAAAACTTGAATACTTGTGCCCAGGCGGTGCATACTTTTGCTACTCATCATAATATTTTTTTTGTAAATAACGTTGATAATAATCATGATAATCACTTGAAGATTATTGTCTTTTTTTAAATAAATACAATTTTTTTTTCTCTCAAATATTAAAATTGTTAGATTTATTTGACCTTGATCTTGTTACACAAAAGAATCCCTGCCATTTTCATATGTCTAGATTTGGAGGAAACAAGATGGAGGTATGAAATAACTTCTGAGTTATCTGCCCTTACTTTTGATTGTTTTAAATTTTGATAGAGAATTCATGTTGACTTTTAAAACTGTCAAAGTGCCATTGAGGTGGAATTCAAAACTGGTTGATTGATTGATTTTATTGGCATGACAAACTGTTTAGGGTTATTTTATAACTTAAGATTAGGGAATTACATTCATATTTACATTTTTTTGTGTAGTTGTTTCTTAAGAGATTTATTTTCACTCAGTCCGATTAAATATGAATAATTTTTAAACATTGGTAGTAATTAAGCTAATAAATAAATAAAACATTTAGAATTTAATTTTGTTTAGACAATTGAATTTGTTTATAATTTTGTCACAAAAACATCTAGCTAACCTATACTTCAGTCTTGAGTGGAGGAGCGTGCTGTAATGGTTACCGTTGTAGGAAATGTACACAGCAAAACGAGTTCAAATCCAAGACGAGGCTGTTTGCATTTTACATATAGCTAATACCACTGGGAAAGAATTGAACCCAACTATTCTCCCTCAATCTATGGGTAAATAGTAGTGCAAATTGGGCTCTTTAATCTTGGTTAGGCAACCGGAGAAGGAGAAGGAAAACTCTGAATTCAAACCTGCTAAACTTTGCTTAAGAAATTTAACTTATGTCACATCTGATTCATGCAGAAGGGTTGGTGTGAGTGAGTGTGAGTGAGTGTGTGTGTGTGTGTGTGTGTGTGTGTGTGTGTGTGTGTGTGTGTGAGAAAAAATGGTAATGAATCTGACATATGTCAAAAAGAGAATTTGAAGAAATACATATATACTTTGATATGGATAAAATTTATTATTCTATTCAGAATTATTTTAAATATGAAAATAAAATAATAAAAATAGAAAAACACATTAAATATACAAACACTCTGTCCTAAAGATGACCTTCTGTTTGCATGCTTAATATTGTGTTTATTATTATTATTATTATTATTATTATTATATTTAAAATAATTTCAAATAGAATACTGTGTATGCAAGTGAATTTTGGTTGAAACACATTTTGACAAATAACAACAAATTTCATTCATACCAAAGTATATATATTTATCTTCCAATTATCTTTTCAACACACACACACACATATATATATATATATATATATATATATATATATATATATATAAATATCAGTCATCACAGACACGTGTTTAGACATTTACGTCTCATCAGTGCAGCTTGACTTCTTTTAAAAGCTACCTCTAGTCGGGACCGAAACCTGACAGAATTTTCATCTGCCAAGTTCCTTACCCTTGTGGCCATCATCGACTGTCAGTCTGAGGTGAACTATTAATTGATACATACTTACAAGATATATGTTTTTCCAATCACCAGTGAATTCAAGTCTGTAAACAAAATATGTGTGTGTGTGTGTGTGAGTTGAAAAGATAACTGTAAGAAAAATATATATATACCTGGTAGAGCTCTCTAAAAGGGACTTTAACTGACTTTCACCATTAGAGTAAAACAAGGTTTGTCTGTTATTTACAGATTTGAGCTCTCTAGTGATCGTAACGTATATATACTGATGTATGTATTTATCGGTTAAAATTCCACTTGTTACTGACAGCTGATGACGGCCGAGGGGTTAAGGATTTGGATTGCTGAAAAGTCAGTCAGGTTTCGGTCCTGACTAGAAGTAGTTGCTGAGTCTAACCATACTGAAGAGATGTGAAACGTCAAAACACAGTGTTTGTGGGTATATATATATATATATATATATATATATAATATATATATACACACACATACAGAGATGATAAAGACAGCGATATAACAAATATAAAGTGCTCAATATGTAAGTAGAGCAAATTTATTATTATAACCATAAAATACACGCGTACAATCGGCTGCAATTAATCAATATCTTGATTAATTCAGTGGATTTAACCCTGAAGATCCTTATGGTGGAACTCTAGTAGGTTATTCCTGTGTATACCATTATAATATATATTATATATATATATATATATAATATACCAAGCGTGTTGGTAGATCCTTGCGGAGAGAAAAAACCCAGCAGAAAGTTTGATTGTAAAAATATACTACCAAACATCAACCAGGAAGAAAAAAATTTTTGAAAAAAAGAAAGGACCAAGATATTCGTACCAACAAAAAAATAATCTATTGGTACAGTATCTGGCCAAAAAAAAAAAACAATTTATATGTATATATATGTATATAAGAGATATATACATATATTCATATAACCACTAGGAGAAGCTAATATGTAAAAAGTGCTCGATACCTAAGTAGAGCCAAGTAAGAGTCGGATTTTAGCCCTGAAGAGCTTTATGCGAAACTAATAGTAGTCTGACTCATTAGATTATCTTTATATATATATATATATATATATATATATATTCTTCAGTCTACCAAACAAAATTTGGAATGTTAATAACTCTTTTAAAAGTTATACACAAAACATTCAGACTATTAAATTTGCATTCACATAATAATCAAACAAATCTTTTTTTTTTTTCCTTCACTATTTTAATATTTTCATCAACAATCTTCCATGCATTCAACCAAAGAAACAACCACAAAAAAATATAATGATGCAACAAAAGGAAAATTCAACCAATTAGTTCAGTAACCTTCAATTATAAATTTATGAGGAGTGACACAGGAAATAGAACAAGCAGGGCTACCAGGTGTAACCTGGGATATTTTTTGAATAAATAAAAAAAATTTTTTTTTTTTTTCTGAATAGTAAATTTAGAAATCGTCATTATCATTATGCTACCAGGTTTAACGAGGGATATTTTTTTAAATAAATAAAAAATATTTTTATTTTTTTAATAGTAAATTTAGAAATCGTCATTATCATTATGCTAACGTGGGATATTTTTTTAAATAAATAAAAAATATTTTAATTTTTTTAATAGTAAATTTAGAAATCGTCATTATCATTATGCTAACCTGGGATATTTTTTAAATAAATAAAAAATATTTTTATTTTTTTAATAGTAAATTTAGAAATTGTCATTATCATTATGCTACCAGGTTTAACGTGGGATATTTTTTTAAATAAATAAAAATATTTTTATTTTTTTAATAGTAAATTTAGAAATCGTCATCATCATCATCATTATGCTACCTGATGTAACCTCAGATATTTTTTAAATAAATAAAAAATTTTTTTTTTTAATAGTAAATCATCATCATCATTATGTTACCAAGTTTAACCTGGGATATTTTTTAAATATCTCTAAATATTTCTTCTGAATAGTAAATTTAGAAACTATCATCATTATCATGTCGTGCTAACAACACAGATTCCCATAAGTCTCTCTTTTTTGCTACCTATCTCTATGAGTCATCACTCCTTGTAAGTCCTCCTTATGATATCCAATGTCCATATATATATTTACCAACCCCTCCTCACAAACAAGATGTGACACAAGGTCAATTTCTTAAGCGGAGTTTAACAGGTTTGAATTCAGAGTTTTCCTTCTCCTAGACAAGTTGCCTTACCAAGGTTGAAGAGCCCAGTCTGCCCTACTATTTCCCCATAGCTGGAGGGAGTATAGCTGGATTCATACCTTTCCCAAGGGTATTAGTGCTATGTGATATGCAAACAGTTTTGTCTCGGATTTGAACTCGGGTGGACAAGTCTATTTCCTACGACTCAAACCATTATGATACGCACCTCCAATGTCCATATAGACCTGATCAATATAAGTCTTTGCTTGGTGTGTCTCTGTGTAGGTGTCCACAGGAGAACGTCAGAGATATATTTTGAATAAATAAAGAATATTTTTTTAGATAGTAAATTTAAATATCATCATAATCATGCCACACCGATAGGATGGATTATCATGACTCTCTCTCACCACCTGTCCCTATCATTCATCACTCCTGGCAAATCCTTCTCCCAACATCTAGTGTCCACACAGAGCTGATCAATGTAAATATCTGCTGGTCAGCCCACTCTAGTGTGTACATGTGTAGGTGTCCACAGGAGAACATCACTTACGAGTTCATCCTTACTTGTCCAGCATGTCTTGTATGTCTTACTTTGATGGTATGTGTGATAAGTCTACAAACATATCCAATTTTTTTGCTTTGGCAGCTTAGAGATAATTTGATCGATGAGAAGCTCAAAGATGATCTGGGTGCTTTCAGAAACTTTTACTGTGATCAAAAGATCTCACCTTTCATTTAATAGGAAAAAATAACTATAATTAAACTGATTTTTACGAGGTGGAAATTTAATACTATTAGGAAAAAAAAAGAGTTTAAATCTAAATATGTACGATAAGAAATATTATTCCTGGATACTTTTAGTAGAAAAATCATCAGAAATTGGCTTGTTATATTTTAATCAAATAATTCACTTAACTCTTTGCCTATTTTAAACCACTCACTCTCTCACCACTGTGATCGTACCATAAGCCACTGGCAACAGCTCTCGCAAAAGGACTCAGATTACAATAATAATAGGGTTGTATTTCAATAGAATGAGTTCTGAGGTGAATTGATAGTGAAATTTAAAATATCCTATCATCCAGGTAAAAAATACCAAGGAAATTTGTTATATACACAGAGTTTCAGCCAATGAGTCCTCCGGTCTTCTTCAGGAGTTACTTGTTGCACTCAGGATTCTTCAAGTCATAGTCACCAGTTGGACAGATGTCGTCCTTATATATATATTTACCAACCCCTCCACACGAGCAGGATGCGACACAAGATCAATTTCTTAAGCGGAGTTCAACAGGTTTTGAAATCAGAGTTTTCCTTCTCCTAGACCGGTTGCCGAACCAAGGTTAAAGAGCCCAGTCTGCCCTACTATTTATCCATAGCTGGAGGGAGAGTAGGATTCATATCTTTCCAAAGGGTATTAGCACTAAGTGAAATGCAATTACCACATCCAGGATTTGAACTCTGGGCGATGAGTCCATTTCCCATGACTTTAACCATAACACCATGTGCTTCCAGATGTGGTCCTTATGACCTTCATATTTGATTCTATAATATTGTTCATCATCATCATTGGTTAATTTTGATGTTTTGGACTCTTGTCCTTATCTTTATTGTGGTATGTATAAACACAACATTTCAGCTGCTGTATCCTCCAGCCTTCCTCAGTTGTTCCCTGTCTATACGAGCATAGTAATGACCCAACCTTTCTTCAGACCATATTACCTTTAGGCACCCCTTTTTGATCTCAATTAAGAAAGGACATGTCTTTCATTTACACCATCAATATCTGGTTAGGGTTAGGGGTTAGTTTTATAATTTTTTAAAAATATCTAAAAATCGTCTGTTCAAACAACTGGATATTGACAGTGTAAATGAAAAACATGTCCTTTCTTAATCGAGATCAAAAATGGGTGCCTAAAGGTCATATGGTGCCTTTTTTTTAAATGATTGTGATTCATCTCATGACACATGTCAGAATAATAGGTGTGCAAAAAACAATGACGTCATTATTTGAATGAGATCTTCAAAAGTTCTTCGACGCCTGTTTGATCAACAGTCAAATTAATCAAAAATGATTTCCCAGGTTGGATCATTACTATACTCAAATATACAGGGAACACCTGAGGAAGGCCAGAGGATACAGCAGCCAAATAGTTGTGTTTATACATACCACAATAAAGATGAGGATAACAATCTGAAAAATCAAAATTATCCACATCAAACCTCATCTCAAAAATACAAACATCATTGTTGTTGTTTAGCTGTTGTTTATACTCCTCTTCTGTAACCCTTATAAAAAATTAAAGTTGGCGAAGTAGCCCATTATCGTATTGTCGAGGGAGTCTATCCCCTTTTTCTCTAGTGCTAAACCAGGGAAAATGTTTTTGCTGAGATAGAGTTCCACACCTACCTTTACTTGTTTTTTTGTTTTACAAATTAAAGTTGGCGAAGTAGCCTATTATCGTATCATCGAGGGAGTCTATCCCCTGTTCTCTAGTGCTAAACCAGGGAAAATGTTTTTGCTGAGATAGAGTTCCATACCTACCTTTACTTGTTTTTTTGTTTTACGACATATCAACCTCAGTGGGTTATTTAATACTGACAAAGTTTTAAAATAAATTAATTATTAATGGATACTCAATTTTTTATAAACACTTCTATTTAACCCATAGATGGGCCTATACCTTTACTGCCCAGGTCAGATTACACAATCTGTGCTAGTCATGCGCTGAGTTGGCAGAGACCAGTATCGAACTCGGAACCTAGCAATTCCTAGGCAGGTGTTTTACCAACTGAGCTAAACCAGCCCTCTTATAAAATTCCCTTTCAGCCTTGAAATTTTAATTTCCTCTAAACGCATTTCCTTTTACCGATTTGATGAATTGGTGGAAATCATTGTGACAGTTTTTTAGAATGAAAAACACACGAGTGGCGGGTTAGGGTGAGTAGCAAATGGTTTCTTTTGTTGATAGAAAAAACATATTTATTTGCAAAACTGGAGAAACGATGAAAAAAATGTTAAGAACAGAGAAAAGACATGACAGAAAGAGGCGTTTAGTATTGCCATAAAAATAAAAAGATGTTAGCAAGAGTGTTTAAGTTAAGAATGCATTTACAAAGTAGAGGAAGTTCATTGTTTTTTAATCCCAGTCTCTTTTTATAGAAGAGGAGGAGGAGGAGGGGAGTTTGAAGAAATTGGAGTGATGAGAAACCCTTTAGAAAAAGGAGTAGAAAAAATAGGAGATTGTAGCAGTGAAAGAAGAACAAGAAAGAAAAGAAGAAAAAAAAAGAAGAAAAAAGAAAAAAGGAAAAAAAGAAAAAGAAGGATAAAAAAAGAAAAACAACAAAGAAGAAGAAAGAAAAAGAAAGAAAGAAGAACAAAAAAGAAGAACGAAGAAGAAGAAAGAAAAACAAAAGAAGAATGAAGAAGAAAGAAAGAAGAACAAAAAAGAAGAACGAAGAAGAAAGAACAAAGAAGAAAGAAAGAAGAACGAAGAAGAAAGAACAAAGAAGAAAGAAAGAAGAACGAAGAAGAAAGAAAAGAAAGAACGAAGAACAAAAAAGAAAGAAGACAAAAAGAAAGAAAGAAGAAGAAAGAAAGAAGAACAAAGACGAAAGAACAAAACACAAAGAAGAAAAAAGAAAAAAAAAGAACAAAGAAAAAAACAGAAAAAAAGAGAAAAAGAAAAAAGAAGAAAGAAAGAGAAAAAGAAAAAAAGAAAAAGAAGAAAGAAAGAAGAACAAAAAAGAAGAAAGAAAGAAAAAAAGAAGAAAGAAAGAAAAAAAAGAAGAAAGAAAGAAAGAAAAAAAGAAAGAAAAAAAGGTAGCAGGAAAATATTAAACAATGAACAGAGAGCAGGGTTAAGTGTTCTCACAAGCAGGTAAAGCAAGAGCTCTATGAACAGGTAAAGTCTAACAGGGCGGATGTGCTTCTGAATACGACGACAAGGGCCTAAAGTATAAGTGGCCCACTGTTAAGAGGAATGGGGGTTATGGATTTGGGAAGAAGACCTTTCACTGAATGCAGTGAAAAATAAGATAAGATAAAAATAGAGTCAAGTCTAAAAGCGTCCCCACAAAAAAAAGAAAGAAAGAAAAATATCCCCCAAAAAATAATTCAGGTATGTGACCACAGAAAAAAAAAAAAAAAAAAAACGGTAAAGATAAATGCGACATTGATAGGAACCAAAAAAGACTTGAATCCCATAAAAGATGGCAAAAACGTAAACAACTTACTCATCAATTAACCTCTTACCTACCAATACCAAGTTTACTTTCTTTTATGAACCGGTGAAAAAAATGTGCGACAAAAAGAGATCTGCTGTATCAGTTTTCAATGAAACTACGATTGTATGTATTTAGTTTACTGACCCCTCCATCAAGGGCAGGATGTAACACAAGGTCAATTTTTAAGCAGAGTCCAACTGGTTTGAATTTAGGGTTTACCTTCTCCTAGACTGGTTGCCTACCAAGGCCAAAGGACCCAGTCTGTCCAACTATTTACCCATAGCTGGGGAGATAATAGATGAATACATGTTTTTTCCAAAAACATGAGCGCAAAGTGAAATGTAAACAGCCTTATCCAGGAATTGAACTCGGGTAACCAGTTCCATTTCCTATGATGATGACCATTAATGCTAAGTGTGTCCCTTATGTCACCATTGTATTATTCATAAATTGAACCATTAGGCTGTTTTTAAATGCTATGCAAAGGATTAATTGGATTATTTGGACTATTGTCCTCATCTTCATTGTTATCTGTACAACGTTTCAGCCGATGTACCCTCCAACCTTCTTTAAATATTTCTTGTCAGACTCAGGAACAATAAAGATGAGGACAATAGTCCGAATAATCCAACTAATAAGGAAAGGATTATTTAGATTATTTGGACTATTGTCCTCATCTTTATTGTTATCTGTACATTTCAGCTGATGTGCCCTCCAGCCTTCTTCAGGTATTTCTTGTCGGACTCAGGAACAATAGAGATGAGGACAATAGTCCGAATAATCCAACTAATAAGGAAAGGATTATTTAGATTATTTGGACTATTGTCCTCATCTTTATTGTTATCTGTACATTTCAGCTGATGTGCCCTCCAGCCTTCTTCAGGTATTTCTTGTCAGACTCAGGAACAATAAAGATGAGGACAATAGTGCGAATAATCCAACTAATACAAATTATCAAGCCTCATCTCAAAAATTCAGAAAAATAAAATGCAAAGAAGTATGCTTTTTTTAGCCTGCACACTTGGTCGTTTGGGTGCTATTTGGCACACATACGTAGGTAAGGGGTTAAATTCTGCTGACCAATATAAAAAAAAAAAAAGAAGTCATATTTTAAAACAAAAACAATTCCCTTAAAAAAAAAAATTAAAAAAAAGGAAAAGAATTTTAAAAATAAAATAAAAAAGGTAGAAGCTAAGACGGAAGAGAGAAGGTTAAGCAAGGCGAATGCACCCAAGGGTGTCAATATATTAGGGTAAGTCGATTTTTGACTTTTTTAAAATATCAAATTGTCCATCTATGCAAAAGTTGTATGTTAGTATACTGAATACTGATACCAAAAATTAGATCTTTTACATGTACCATTGTTTGAGGAAATAGCATTAAAGTTCATCTACTAAAATACACCAAAAATCTCATTTTCACAAAATTTAGTCTAGAAATGTTATTTTATTTTATTAAAATGAAACAAATTAAATATTATGAATAGAATTCAAATTGGAAATGTGTCCCCCCATCACCTATGATATGCTGCTTTTTTACCTCATTAATTAAGCTGTAACAGACGATCTTTGATGCTATTTCCTCAAACAATGGTACAAGTAAAAGATCTAATTTTTGGTATCAGTATTCAGTAACTTAAAACAACTTTCACATAGATGGACAATTTGATATTTTAAAAAAGTGAAAAATCGACCTACCCTATAATACATTCACTTACCTTGTGCTGTCAGTGACAATACTTTGTGCATGTCCCCAGCACATAGACAACAGAGTGGGCACAGGCAGAAGACTGTGCAAGTTCCCCACTCTTAACCTTGCATAGTCTGCTAGCTTCATGCTTTAAGCTAGTTTCACCCAAATCTAAAACAGAGACGAAGAAAGAGACGGAGAAAGAAATTTCAATAAGTATAATCGATGAAACGACAACAGTTTTTTTGTTTTTTTTCGTTTCTTAAGACTGACGTTTGGTTTGTTTTGGTTTGGTTTGGTGTGTTTTATGGCATGTGGCGCTCCACTTCAGATGCATAAATAATCTCCTTAATCTAGCACTAGTGAAAAGGGGATAGACTCCCTCGCTGTCTGGCTGATACCAACAAGGGCCAGGTTAGCTCAGTCGGTAGAGTGTTCGGCTAGAGACCACAAGGTTTCTAGTTCGATACCAGCTCTCACCAACTCAGCATCTGTGCGGCAAAGTAAGGAGCTGATGGTAGGTGTGATGCTCCACCTTATATGCCAAAACAATCTCCTTAGTCTCGCGCTAGTGAAAAGGGGATAGACTCCCTCACTGATTGGCTTATACTGACTCTAGGCTACATCAACGACTTCACTTACTTTTTTTATGGCATATCAACCTCAGTGGGTCATTTAATGCTGACAAAGTTTTGAAATAAATTCATTCTTAACGGATACTCAATTTTTGTTTTTATAAACACATTTTTCTATTTAACCGAAAGATGGGACCCTAACAGATACTACGACTCCAGGGTCAGAGTGGGCCAGGGAGCAATGGTGATGAAGAGATGCTCCACATTCCCCAGAGCTCCAAAAATGGAACCTCACCATTTACGTCATTCCCAGGATATGTAGACCCTCAGCCACCACCTTCTAGCACCCATACAATAAAAAGGGTTGGGGCTTGCCATAAGGGTAATAGGGTTGGGGCAATAATATTGGTGCTAGGACTTGGCGTGACCGGCCGATTGATTGGAGGGGGCCCCTCTGACCGCTCGTCTAAGTAAGGACCTAAGTGGAGTGTTGCAGGTCATGGACTGTACAGCCACCTGGGTTCAATCCTTAAACATCACAGGTCACCACCCATGGAACAACAGGTGGCCACATTGGGGGTGTTTTACCCCTCTGCAGAGGTGCAGTTGGTGTATTCTAACGCCCCAGCCGACAGGGCACTTAAG
>CM042163.1:74005968-74268468 GCA_023376005.1 Doryteuthis pealeii
TGGTGATGAAGGTGTGCTCCACATTCCCCAAACCTCCAAAACTGGAACCTCACCATCAGATAGAGTTTAATGTGATTCCCAGGACATGTAGACCCTCAGTCACCGCCTTCTAGCACCCATATGATAAAAAGGGGTTGGGGGCAATCATCTAGGTGCTAGGGCTTGACGTGACCAGCCGATTGATTGGAGGGGGCCTCTCCGACTGCCCATCTAGCCCAAGATAGGGTCAAAGTGGAGTATTGCAAGTCATGGACTGCTCATCCACCTGGGTTCTATCCTTAAGCATCACGGGTCACCACCCACAGCCAACATGTGGCACCATTGGGGGAGTCTTACCCCTCTGCAGAGGTGCAGTCGGTGCATTGTTGGTGGGACTAGCATCTGAACTAGGAAGACTGGTTCAGTGACTCCCGAGATGCTCTACTGACTGAGCTAATGACATTGATGAAATTATTGTTTACTACACGCACGGCCCACTAATATATGTGGGGCCGTATATATATTAGTGGGCCGTGCTACACTGTGGATTTGACTAGGAGGAAAAAGGAGGAGGAGGAGCTCTCAAAGTAGTTTTGACTAACCTGAAGAGAGCTCCTTTAGTTTAAATTCAGAGTTTTCCTTCTCCTAGACTGGTTCCCATACCAAGTTAAAGAGCTCAGTCTGCCCTACTATTTACCGAGACTAGAGAGAGAATAATTGGATTTGTGCCTTTCCCAAGGGTAGTGATGCTGATAGCTTTTTGATTTAGTGCATCCTGGGTCACACATATTTGCTTTGAATGAGTCCCCAGGAAAATTTATGGGTCCCAACTAAAGTTTCTTAAATAATTGTAGGGTTTGTATTTATGATTGGGAAACAACTAAAGCCGTCTAACTCCTACCTTGTAACCTATCCAGTGTAATTCATTTCGAAGAATCTAGTGAAACATAGTTACAGTTAGCTTGAAATGGTGGGGGAAGAAAAAAGAAAAACACTTGGATACATGGATACGTTTTTACTGCATCCTTTTAGATTTTTGTGCATCAGGGACGCAGGACACGTACCTATCAGCATCTCTGCAGGTGTATTAGTGCTATGGGAAATGCAAACAGCCACGTCCAGGATTTGAACTCGTCTTATGTCTATTGGTTAGGTCAGCCCTTATTGGGCTATTGTTATATAGCCATTGACATCGTACCTCGGGTATATAAACAAGAGAGTTCTCATGTGATAGAGAGACGGACAGAGTCGTGACTTATTTGTTCTTCATTCTCCTTTCTTTCTATCTTTGGCCAGTCATTCTGTAATCTAGCTTCTTGTCTGGTTGCTGTCTCTAACTAAGTGCTTCTTTCCAAGTCATGCATTAATTAACTACAAGACTTTGTTTTTCTTTGATCAAAGATTTTATTACTGCCCATCCTGATTCACCACGCGGTTTGAGTTACAACCTCTCTGCCTGACGTCTAGTTGAAAACTGATTACCTAACTAACTCTATCATGTGACTCGTGAGTTTCCCGCCTCTGGGGTCAGTTGGGGCCATAACCGTTACTGGTATTTTTCCATCCCCTAATCTGAAAAACAATGGCCCCTTAGAATTCTCGCTACAGGGCTTGTTAAAAACCCATGCCACCACACAATTATGTAACATCCCTTAATAAGAATCAAGAATTCTTCTGTTGTCACTTCTGTCCATTCTCCGGGTTTTAACTTGCCTCATGTCTATTTCCTACAATGGTAACCATAAAACAATGCACCTCCATTGGTTAGGTCAACCCTTATTGGGTTAAAGCCAAAAATCAGTGATTCTTTTGCAAATAATTATATATGGTTTCAAGTAACTATTCATATTTAATCAAAATCAATTGTAAACAATTTTAGTTTCAAGTAACTATTCTTAATATATAATTTGCACCCAATTATATCGTTTCAAGTGTAATGATCAAGTGTAATGATTTGCAAGTAATTAAATGTAGTGCACAATCATTTTAAACAGCTAAATACTTCATGCTTAGTTTCAATATGATATAATGTGATTTTCTAAAAATTTGTTATATTCTATCTCTCACTTTCAAGACGGAAAATTAGACACCATTCCTATTTTTGTAAGGTGGCAAACTCAGAAAATACATATATTCCCTGCTGTATATTGAGACATTTCAGAAGCACATATGGATCACACACACACACACACACACACACACACACATCCGGGAAGTTCGTTTTATAATGGCTAACGTGCTGTCTTGTGATATTGTAGTAAGCGAGTTCAAAATCTAGTCACAAAATTACATTCACTTCCAGACTAATACTCATGGGAAAGGTATGCACCCCCCCCACACACACACCATCCCTGTAGCTTTGGGTTAAATAGTACCACTACTATTATTCTACTGGAGTGGGATTTGCATTAAATAACCCATGAAGGCTCATATGCCATTAAACAAAAGCAAGCAAACCTCACATACACACCAAATATACAAACACACATATAAGTCGTCGGGGCGGCCTAATGTCGGTATCAGCCACACAGCGAGGGAGTCTATCCCCTCTTCACTAGCACTAGAACAAGGAGATTATTTTAGCATCTGAGGTGGAGCGCCACACCTACCATCAGCTCCTCACTTTACTGCACAGATCCCTGTGCTACACATACGCTGAGTTTGCGGGGGGCCAGTATCAAACCAAGAACCTTGTGATTCCTAGCCCGACTCTCTACCGACTGAGCTAAACCGACGCACATATAAAAAAAAAATATATAAAAAAAAGACTCCACACACATAAACACACACACATAAAAATGAACACACAAACAAAAACACACATATGTACTTACATAGTTATTTTTTTCAATAGCATGCAATTGGAATTTCATACTCTAATTTAAATACAAAAATAGGAGATACAATATACTTGGTTTTTGTTTTGTTTTGTTTTTTTAATTATTTTTCAGTAATAGGGTAAAACAATTTAAGTTCTGCATAGATTACAGAAAAAAAACAATTTATATCAATCTAGTTCAATGGTTCTCAACCTTTTTTTTACCTATGGCCCCCTTTTAATCCTATTTTACTCTGGTGGACCCTCCCATAGCCATTCAATGTTTAAAAATCCCATTGTATTTTTATAGTTAAATATATTTTGCTGGCCTGGGTCCCAAAAAATGTCATATGGACCCTGGTTGAGAACCACTGATCTAGTTCAAAGTCATTTTAAAAATCATCTTAGATCTATTTGACATAGAGATGGGACCTTAACAGGCAGATTACTCCCAGGTTCACTCTGTTCTGTTAGGGTCCTAATATGGGTTAAGTAGATAAAAAATGTTTGAAAAAAAACAAAAAAAACAGAAAGAACTGACACACACGGCACCATGGCAGTTCTTTCTGTCTGAGTAAAAATAGATGATTCTAGTGTGGGCAACGCCCCTAGTCAGATTACTCCCAGGTTCACTCTGGCCCAGAGTGGAAGTACCTGTTAGGGTCCTATATATGGGTTAAATAGATAAAAAATGTTGTTTTTTTTTTTTAAACAGAAAGAACTGACACACACAGCACCATGGCAGTTCTTTCTGTCTGAATAAAAATGGGTGATTCTAGTGTGGGCAACGCCCATAGTCAGTACAGTCTAACTTTCTGCTTTCAAGCCTTTCTATAACCCTATTTTCACTCTCCCAAAGTAGTTTCTATTGAGAAGAGCTTATTGTGTGAGTTGTTGCTCCAGCATAGTTGCTGTTTGTTTTGGATAAAAATGTTTATTTTTAGATCAGTATATGGAATTTGAAATCAGTTGTCAATAGACATTTCTTGAGCCGATTTGGCAGTTGAATCAGTTCTGACTCAGAATCCAAAATAGTACAATCTCTTTGGTCATTTAATGCTGATAAAGTTTTGAAATAAATCAATTCTTAATGGATAATAGAATTTTTTTATAAATACATTTTTCTATTTAACCTATAGATGGGACCTTAACAGGTACTACCACTCCAGGTCAGAGTGGACCAGGGAGCAATGGTGATGAAGGGGTGCTCCACATTCCCCAAACCTCCAAAACTGGAACCTCACCATCAGATAAAGTTTAAGGACATGTAGACCCTCAGCCTCAGATAAAAAGGGATTGGGGCTTGCCATAAGGGCAATAGGGTTGGGGCAATCATATAGGTGCTAGGGCTTGACATGACCAGCCGATTGATCAGAGGGGGCCTCTCCGACCGCCCGTCTAGCCCAAGATAGGGCCAAAGTGGAGTATTGCAAGTCATGAACTGCTCATCCACCTGGGTTCTATCCTTAAGCATCACGGGTCGCCACCCACGGTCAACAGGTGGCCCCATTGGGGGAGTCTTACCCCTCTGTAGAGGTGCAGTCGGTGCATTCTAACGCCCCAGCCAACAGGGCGGCTTTGCTTTGGTTTCTTTGTTTAATGGCACTAGCAAATATATGCACCTTCCTCCAGTTGCAAGTATTTAAGTTTTAATCTAATATCATATCAAATTAGAAAGGCTAATGAAAGTAACTATGAATGCAGATAAAAAGATTTGAGACAGAGAGGGGTATAATCGAAAAGTAGAACAATTGAAACTTACTCTTCCATCACTCCCGTCTTTCATTGCTAAATTTTTCTAATTTAACTATTTAGTTAAATTAGGAAGTAAAGAATAAATTTACAGTTATTTTTTCTTGTTAATAGATTTCTTTTAAGATTTATCCCTGAGATTTTTGCTTATATTCATTAAGATTAAAAAAAAACAATTAGAAATCAATAATACTAAGCACATATTTATTAAAAACAAATTTTTAATATCAATATGCAAATTAGTCTTACCATTCACACTGTAAACTGTTATTGTGTTGTATATATAAATACAATTGTATGTTAAAGGCCGGTTTAGCTCAGCTGGTAGAGCATCCGCCTAAGAATCTTTCATTGCTAAATTTTTCTATTTAGTTAAAATAGGAAGTAAAGAATGAAATTACAATTATTGGGTCCAAATTTCTGTGATGGCTCCCAATTACGACAAGAAGGTTCCTGAGTTTGAAAAAAACATTCCCGAGTTTGAGAAGCCTCTCGAGTCTGACCAGAAATACCAGAGAGCACATCAGCCAAAACGTTGTACAGATAACAATAAAGATGAGGACAATAGTCCGAATAATCCAAATAATACTAAAAAAAAAGATGTCTGACAATTTTTCCTATTTTATAAAAGCATCTCGGATAACAGTCTCCAGACAGACGAGTTGGTCTATCACGCTTCTCTTTATTCTGAAACCTGATTGGAGGTTTGTTATTAATTTGCTTTTATCAAAATACAATGTCAGTCTGGCATTTATCATCATTTCTAGAGTCTTGCCAATGCAGGCACTAGGTCAATAATTTATTGGATCTGTAGAGAAGTTTTGATTTTTGCTTATGATGGCTTGTTTCCAGGGTGCAAGAACATTGCCTGTTGTCCATATATGGTCGTATATTTGTAATAAGTATCGGCTATTAGTCTGAAAGTAAACATAATAGTGCAAATGGAGTTTGAACTCACTAACTACGATGTCACAGTCCAGCAAAGGAGTGGTAGTACCTGTTAGGGTCCCATCTATGGGTTAAATAGATCAAAATGTGCTTAAAAAATATTGAGTTTGAAAAAAATTGAATACCCATCCAGAATGAATAAAACAAGTCTTTGGCATAAAATGACCAAATGGGTTGATATACCATAAAAGCCAACCAGCCAACCAATTCTCTAAACCCTGAGCTGTCTCAATACCCAGTACAACAATCTTGTATCACCAAGTAAAATTGGAAACTGCACTGTTGTTAAGTAAAAGAGACGTTAACAATAATCAATTTGATTCTCAAAATGCACAGATCAATTTTGCAGAGAGGGAGGAGGAGAGAGAGGGTGAGAGTGAGTAAGAGAGAGGAGAGAGAGGGTAAGAGAGAGGAGAGAGAGGGTGAGAGTGAGTGAGAGTGAGAGAGAGAGAGAGGAGAGAGGGTGAGAGTGAGTAGAGAGAGAGGGTGAGAGTGAGAGTGAGAGTGAGTAAGAGAGAGAGGGTGAGAGTGAGTAAGAGAGAGAGGGTGAGAGTGAGTAAGAGAGAGGGTGAGAGTGAGTAAGAGTGAGAGTGAGTAAGAGAGGAGAGGGAGGGTGAGAGTGAGTAAGAGAGAGGAGAGGGTGGGTGAGAGTGAGTAAGAGTGGGTGAGAGTGAGTAAGAGAGAGAGGGTGAGAGTGAGTAAGAGAGAGGGGAGAGAAGGAGGAGAGAGAGAGTGTATCAAGACTTGTTATCTTAGTTCTTCTATAAAGAAATCCTAGCAACAGAGATTCTAGCCAACTCTCTGAATTTGCTAATATCATTCAACAAAAAAAAAAAGTCAACATTTGATCAATACCATACTGCGGAAACTATAGAGATCAGGTATAAAATTGAAAATATTTCAGGGTTGAAAAAAAGAAAAAAAGAAAAGAAATTACAGACACATCATTTTTATCAAGGCATGCTGACAACATTAATTCCCTTGACTCTCTCTCGCCATCTCTCCCTATTGGAGCCGATGAATATAAGTTTTTGCTGGTCAGCCAACAAACACTAGTGTTGAAGTACATAGAAGAATGAGGCTTGATAATTAGTACTATTTAGATTATTCGGACTATTCTCCTCATCTTCATTGTTATCTGTACAACGTTTCGGCCGATGTGTCCTCCGGCCTTCTTCAGGTATTTCTTGTTGGACTAGGAAACCTTCTTGGACTCGGTTCAAAGTTCCGTGATGGTTCCTAATTACAAAAAGAAGGTTTCCGAGTTCGAAAAGAAGGTTCCTGAGTCCGACAAGAAATACCTGAAGAAGGCCAGAGGGCACATCGGCTGAAACGTTGTACAGATAACAATGAATATAAGGACAATAGTCCGAATAATACAAATAATACTACATAGAAGAACATCACTTAAGAGTTCATCCTTACTTCTCCAGCCATGCCCAGCATGTCTTGCTCATCTTACTTGGATGGTTTGTGAGATGGTGTAAAATAATAAGAGGTGTGACATCAGCAGTGAATTGATGTAATGCATGAGAGAGTGTGTGGAAATTTTAAGATTTTAGAAATGGAAATAAAAACAAAAACAGAACAAGATGAGAACGAGAGTGAGAGTAAGAAAAATAGTGAGAAAAGAGAGACTGATGAGGGTGTTTGAAGAGGACTCATGCAAGATGAGGGTCTGTCCTCTGAGGACATTTACTTGGGTCGAAATAGAATAAAAGACCTCTAAAGAAAAGCAACAAGGATAATGAATATTTACCACGTACCCCACGTGTACGGGTTAGGCACAAGGCCTTATTAATGTGGGACAACCCACAAACCAAGACGTACAAAAACTGCATTGATTCCGTCAGCATCTCCCTTCAAGGGGGCGCCTCAGTCACCGGGAAATTTAAATCAAGGGGACAGGTGCTAATATCTAGTGCCAAAATATCCAGGTGACAGGAAGACAAAAGTTTTGTTTGTTTGTGTGTGTGTGTATATATATATATATATATATATATATATATATATATATATATATATATGCCTAGAAAGGCCAATGCTGTTTGCTTCAACTCTTTCATCACTTTATTGATTTTGGACTACAAAGTTTCAAATGAATGTATGACAAAAAATAAATAAATAAATACATTTTTTTTTTAAAAGGTGACCTGATTTGAATGTAGTGTTAGAATCAAATTGTAAGTCAAAAATCAATATTAAAAGGCAAGCAGATAAAATAACAACCATTATCATCATCATCATCATCTGCACAGAATTAGTGATGACTCCGAGAAAAAAAAAAAGATGTACCGTATTTGACGGCACATAGGATGCACTTTTTTTCCAAAATTTTAGGCTCAAAATAATTGCCCTGCGTCTTATAGATCGTAGGTGAAGTTTGAGACCTCCCATAAGGCCTAGGCTAATCTTCTCTATGATGCTCACTAACCCAGCTTACGCTCAGTACTTTTACCTACCCTAAACTCCATGCATCCTTATTTTATTGCTGGTATTGTTATAATTAAGGGTAACATGAGTGTATGGTAGACAACAATATTTGCTTTAATACACTAAAAACTTTTTTTCCTGAATCTGACCTGCTGAAATGGGTGTGCGTCTTATATGCCGTCAAATATGGTAATTGATTAGGAATTCCCAATAGCAAGTTCTTACTTTCAACAGACAAATTTAAAGTTGCTTTGTCATTTATAAAACACCCTGTCAGCTGGGTCAGAAGAATATACCAACTGCACCTCTGCAGAGGGGTATAATCCCCCACCCCCAATGGGGCCACCTGTTGGCCATAGGTGGCAACGCATGATGCTTAAGGTGGTTGAGTAGTCCATGATGACATGCAACACTCCAATTTGGCCCTTACATAAGCTAGATGGATGGTTAGAAAGGCCCCCTCCAATCAATCGGCTGGTCGCATCAAACCCTAGCACTTATAGGATTGTCCCGACCCTATTGTTCTTATGGCAAGCCCCCAACCCTTTTTATCATATATGTGCTAAAAACTTTTTTTTCCTGAATCTCACCAGCTGAAATGGGGGTGCGTCTTATATGCCGTCAAATACAGTAATTATTTATTTCAAGTTTCAATTAGGATTGGTATAGTAACTGGAAAAAGGCATGAATCCAGTCTTTTCAACATGTTAGGAAAAAATGGTATGAGTGAGTATACAACTATCTACAAAAATAAGGTCTCCATCTCCAAAGCATTGGGGACAAAGGAAAACTGTACATGTGGCTATTGGCAACACTGTTGTGTTTGTTGTGCATGTGCCTGCACCTGTGCATGCCTCACTTCCACACTCAGTCTTGGGTGTCATTTGTGATGGAGCTTCTGATTGATAATACTGCCAAGTGTGAAGTTTGCACAGTTATTTGGTTTTTTAAAAACAAAAGCATTTAAAACGATTGAAATTCACGGAAGTGTATGGCAAGTCATGTCTGGATGTCAAAAATATCCACAAGGGATGTAGAGAGTTTGCAATGATGATAAGGTTCCCAACTTCCTTAATGACATAGTGGTGAGCTGTTATGACATGGGCATACAAAAACTGCTACAGAGCCTACAAGAATGCATCGACCAAAATGGTGATTATGTAGAAAAATAGATATATGCTCTTGAAAATAATGTAAACCTCATTGTCAATAAACATTAAACGTTTCTGTGATTTCTAAATATTTTGGCGACTTTACCTTTGCGATTACTCTCATATTATTTCTCAGGTAATAATTTTTTTGGTTTGGTTTGTTTTACGGCATATCAACCTCAGTGGGTTCCATCCTTAAGCATCACGGGTCGCTACCCATGGTCAACAGGTGGCCCCATTGGGGGAGTCTTATCCCTCTGCAGAGGTGCAGTCGGTGTATTCTAATGCCCCAGCCGACAGGGCAATTCATCATCCCAAAAGGTTTCAAAAGATTTTATCAAAAAAAAAAAATTTCATCAGGTTAATAAATAAATAAATAAATAAAAAATCAATAATACAGATTCATGAAATTCTTCAGTATGAAATGCAAAAATGTAAATCCTGATCATCTGGTGTTACTTATCCACCGAATTTCTATTTCTTATGAGTGTTGTCACTTCAGCTCAATAATGGACTATTCCATTTTTAATTTACAAAGAAAGAAAGGGAAGAAAAAGGACATGCTACACTGAAGAAAAAATGAGAGATGGGGAAAGACAGAAAGAGGGTGAGCATGCAGAAGTGATAACGTTAATTTGTTTCAATCAAAAGAAGGAAAGAAAGAAAGAAAAGAGTGAGAGAGTTAAATTAAGATTTACATATTGAACTATTTAGCAATAGCTCTTAGGTCTTGCTAGTTATATTGATAATATAACATTTTTTAGTGCTTCTTCATTATCTGTTGGGTAATGATATTGCAACTTCCACTATCAAAACAACTTACAATTGGATAGACATACAGAAGATAGACAATGAATATATATAAAATACAGTATAATTGTTAGTTCTTTATTAACTGTAGGCCAATCATATTTTGATTCCCACTTTCAAAGAAACTTACAATTGGATAGACAATATACATATGAAAATAGTTGATACAAAAGAAAGTTTAATTATAGGATTGATACAATTTGGCTATGACTTCTAAAATGTTATAGAGAATGTCATTCTTTCCATAGCAGCAGAGGAACTTTGCCAAATATGAATCCAAATGCCATTCTTCTCTTTAGCATGTTCTTCCATCTCCACAATCACCAATTCCATTGTGTCTTTTGTGTGTTACTTCCTGTCTTCAGGTCGGCAAAAAATATCAATGACTCGGTGATGAAAACCTGATTTGTTCAGGACAGCATGCACCGACCTTGTGTAATTCCGATCTAGCTTTGTTTCCAGTGGTGTAACCATATACAGTGATGCTGATAGCTTTTTGATTTAGCGCATCCTGGGACACACATATTTGCTTTGAATGAGTCCCCAGGAAAACTTATGTGTCCCAACTAAAGTTTCTTAATAATTGTAGGGTTTTTATTTAAGATCTGGGAAAATAACTAAAGCCATCTAACTCCTACCTTGTAACCTATCCTGTGTAATTCCTTTCTAAGAAACTATTGAATTGTATTTACAGTTAGCTTGAAATGGTGAGGGAAGAAAAAAAGAAAAACACTGGGATGCATGGATATGATTTTACTGCGTCCTTTTACATTTTTAATGTGCCAGGGACGTAGGATGCTTACCTATCAGCATCTCTGCATATAGTAGCATTGATACGGCTACACCTTACAAGAATTTTTGCTTTATCTTATCAGAGTGATAAGATTTCAAAATGACTGATAATATTGCAGTGAGCATGAGTATGCTGTTGAAGTGAATAAAACAACCAGCTACGTCTGAGTGAATTTGACATGAAGCAGATGGTATATATGATACTCAGGAATATTCCATATTTGCATATGGGTGATACCATTCCTTGAGTTCTGATTGGCTGATGACTTTAATGTTGCTATGGTGCTTAGATAAATAGTCACCATTCTGTACTATGCTTGAGGCAATACAGGAACTGTTTGTGAGTTACAGCTTGTTTGCTACTTTTGTCTGCCAATTTGATGGTAATTGGACTTTTACAGATAATTTGTCTATAGCAGTCCATCCCTTTCCATATATTGATTAAAACCATGAAGGTGGGGTGAACAACAAATTCACTAATCTGTAGTAGAATACAGCATGAAAAAAACTTCTAAAATCCACCAATAATTCGAATAGATAGCAGATCTTTCAGTACTTCTTAATAAACATTAAGAAAAATTTCTTCAGTTTGATTAGAACTGTAACTTGAATATCTGAGTTAACAGAGAAATAAAAGGAAGAAACATAACAAGTATTAAGGACAGGGGAAAAGGTATACTAAGCCCAAATACAAGGTGAACAGAGTAATTAGAAATTGCTACGTTGAATTAACAAATCCTATGAGATCATGTTGTTTCTCTCTTCTAAGGTTTCATCAGATATTATTTATAGGAAAAACAGACAATTCCATTCTCATTATTTAGGTACTATATGACAATTAGATAACCAAATAAATGAATACAAAAGCAGCTCCCAGTCTCTCTGAATATTCTATATGTATTTACTCAAACTCTCTTCATGAGTAGGATGTGACACAAGGTCAATTTTTAAGCAGAGTTTAACAAGTTTGAATTCAGAATATTTTATTCTCCTAGACTGGTTGCCATACCGAGGTTAAAGAGCCCAGTCTGCCCTACCTATTATGTGAAATGCAAACAGCTGAAATGTTATGTTGATAAACACAATCAAGATGAGGACACTAGTCAAAGTAGATCACTATAATTATCAAGGGGAAATAATCAAATAATCGAGTGACAAGTGAAGATAAAAACAGATAATTTACCTCAACGTATGCATTTGTAATTGTGTATCAGGGAAGAAACACAGCTGGTGCAAAAGTGATTAATTTCACTTTAAGATTTTACAAGCATTTTACTGTATTTTAGAAACTGCAAAGAGAGGCAAAAATGTTAATCCTGGCTCTTCAGATCCCGTTATAAACTATACTTTGTTTGACAGACACCTGTTGCCAATTAAACCACCCAAAATACACGTATATATGTGGCATTTAGAGGGGACACTTCTATCCAATTATTTATAATAGGCAGCAGGCCAAGTTTTATAAACTATATTGTTTGGATTTATTGATTGATTTTAACAGCACATCAACCCATCCAGGGTTATTTTATGCCAAGTGGTAAATTGTGAGGGATGATCAAATTTATTATTTCTCTGAATTTTTTAGATGAGGCTTGATAATTTGTATTATTCGGACTATTGTCCTCACCTTTATTGTTATCTGCACAAACGTTTCAGACAATGTGTTCTATGGCCTTCTTCAGGTTATTTCTTGTTAGACTTGGTAATTTTCTCGAATTTGGGAACATTCTTGTTGTTATCAGGAGCCTTCATGGAACTTCAAACCTACCCCTTTATTCAATCCACTGGGGTATACTGTTCTCGTTCCGTTAACCATGACTGGGTACAATCCTGGTCAAGAGCAACAGTGACAGAATAATTAACACAGCTTAATACTTGTACCCAAATGAGTCAGAATAATCCAAATAATACAAGTCAAATCTATAATTGTCTTTTTTGAGAATTTTCTTGATTTTAACAGTCCTTGCTGAATGGATTGGGAATCACTTTGAGGGATAAGTTCATAGGGTAAAGTTCAAGTTTATTGTTATATATTTGATGTGAATTCATTGCTTTTAGGACACACATAATGTCATCTATATTGACATTTTCAAATGTATCTCACTTGTTGTTTGTGTTGGAAAAAACATTGTCTAATAATAGCAAAATCAACACATTCTATTCAAATATGTTTAAAAGTATAGGGTGTTGGACATGTTATGAATTCTGCCTATCATACCTTTTCTTGGAGTAAATGAACTGGTCCAAGACTATGAATTCTGCCTATCATACCTTTTCTTGGAGTAAATGAACTGGTCCAAGACTATTTGTTTACTGCTGTTTAGAGCAGTTTACAGAGATCATTACGAGAACCGTCTACTTTAGACCTCAATCCTTAACACTCTGCTGCTTTGTTGTTAGCACAAACTTTTATTTGGAACATGTTCCAGTATAGAACACATTCTGGTAGGTTTTCTTGTTTAAATAAAAAGGGGTGTGTAAGATTTTTTGTGACTGATACATTATTAGGATATAGTGACTTGTTCCTTTCTAGAAACACTGTTTGGGGTCTAAGACTTTCGATTTATCTAATAATAATATCTGTTAAAAAATGGACCAGCAATTACAAATTTTTCCTTGTCAAAATGACTAAAATTTCTTTTAAAAATTTAATCTTCATATCTAATAACCTAGTTGGTAGGTTGGATTTTATGGCATGTCAACTCTTGTCGGATTATTTTATGTCCAAGATATTTTTGTTTTATTCATTCTTGCTGGGTATTCAATTTTTTAAAACTATTTTTTTAATCTATGCCATAGATGGGACCGTAACAGGTACTACCACTCTGTTTAAGAATAGATCTGGGAGTAATGGCAATGCAGGGGTACTCCACACTCCCCAGAGCTCCAGAATTGGAACTTTACGACTCACTGCAGTTTAGCGTCATACCCAGGAGACAAAGATCGTCATCCACCACTTTCTAGCACATATGATAAAAAGAGTTAAGGGTTTGTCATACAGACAATAAAGTCAGGACAATCATATAGGTGCTAGAGCTTGATCTGACCAGCCGATTGATCAGAGGGGAGGGGGGCTCTCAGACTGCACATCTAGCCTAAGTGGAGTGTTGCATGTCATGGACTGCTCAGCCACCAGGATTCCATCCTTAAGCATAACACGGCCAACAGGTTGCCCCATTGGAGGAATTTTTCACCTCTGCAGAGGTGCAGTCAGCATATTCTACTGCCCCAGCCAACAGGGCAATAATAACCTATTTTGGAATTGCAAGGTTCTGAGTTTGAGACCAGTCCCTGCCAACTCAGTGTATGAGTAGCACAGAAATGGGTAATCTGATCTGTGCAGTAAAGTGCGCAGCGGACGGTACGTGTGGCACTCTACCTCAGTAAAAACAATCTCCTTGGTCTAGTGCTAGCAAAAAGGGGATAGACTCCATCGCTGTCCAGTTGATACTAACAATAGGCCACTCCGCCAACTTTATATCTATAATTAAAAAATAAGGTTGTCAGGGTGGCCTAAAGTCAGTATCGGCCAGACAGCAAGGGAGTCTATGCCCTTTTCACTAGTGCTAGATCAAGGAGATTGTTTTGGCATCTGAGGTAGAGTGCCACACCTACCATCAGCTCCTTACTTTACTGCACAGATCCCTATGCTACTCATATGCTGAGTTGGCGAAGGCCAGTATCGAACCAGGAAACTTGCGATTCCTAGGAAAGTGCTCTATCGACTGAGACAGTATGATGATTCAATTATCATAACATAAATTGACACAAAATTTTGGCCGATGTGCCCTCCAGCCTTCTTCAGGTTGCCGAGTCAGACAAGAAATACCTGAAGAAGGCTAGAAGACACATCGACCGAAACGTTGTGCAGATAACAATAAAGTTGACTATGATAGTCCGAATAATCAAAATAATACAAATTATCAAGCCTCATCTCAAAAATTCAGCTCCTCACTTTACCACACAGATCCCTGTGCTACTCATATTGCTGAGTTGGCGTGGGCCGGTATTGAACCTGGAACCTTCTGGTTCCTAGTCAGACACACTACCAACTGAACTAAAAACTCAATACTACTAATTATTTTGTTTTACGTTTTAAGTTTATAACATTAGAGCAAGTAAATCAATAATAAAAAAATTAACATTTAAACTTTGAAGCCTTGACAGGTCTAAAGGTAATTTCATATGACTTATAGACTAGTAGCTTTACAAGCCAATTCTATTAACCACTGTATAACAAAAGATAAAAAATGGTATACGGTAAGTTTTAAAGCAAATAAAAAAAAATGGAGGCACATGATGTGATGGTTAAAGTCGTAGGAAATGGACTCATCAACCTGAGTTCAAATTCTGGACAGAGTTGGTTGCATTTTCACATAGCGCTAATATCCTTGGGAAAGGTATGCATCCAACTACTCTCCCTCCAGCTTAGGCAGACTGGGCTCTTTAAACTTAGCTAGGTAACCAGTCTAGGAGAAGGAAATTCTGAATAAGTCAATTTGAGTTCAAATTCTGGACAGTGCTGTTTACATTTTCCCATAGCGCTAATACCCTTGGGAAAGGTATGCATCTAACTACTCTCCTTCCAGCTTAATAGTTAAGCAGACTGGGCTCTTTAACCATAGCTAGGTAACCAGTTGAGGAGAAGGAAAACTCTGAATTCAAACCTGTTAAACTCTACTTAAGAAATTGACCTTGTGTCACATCCTACTCGTGTGAAGGGGTTGGTAAATATGTATAAAACAGATGGAAAAATCTGACATCATTAAATGTTTAAATAACTCCAAGCCAATATTTTCACAATAAAATTGGTATCAATCAATCAATATTAATCAAGTTTTCAGGATATATTTATATAAGCAATATATCACAAATTTCTGCCTTCTATTATGAGTAGCATAGCTTGGATCTGTGCAGTAAAGTGGAGAGCTGATACTAGGTGTGTCGCTCCACCATATTAATCAAGTTTTCAGGATATATTTATATAAGCAATATATCACAAATTTCTGCTTATGATATTTTTTTTAATAGAAACAAGATGACTTGTAAACCTATTTATTGTAACAACAGTCCATGATGATATTGATGCTTTTATATTGAGTAGCATATATTGGTTCTGTGCGGTAAAGTGGGCAGCTGATCATAGGTGTGGTGCTCCACCTTAGATACAAAAACAATCTCTCTGGCAGAATCTGGCTGATACTGACAATAGGTCATTCTGCCGATTTTATTTACTTTTTACTATTAACATAGGCATATCTGAAGTTCACTTGTACATCAAATTTTAATATTTTTTAGCATACCTTAAACTAGAAATAAATAAGTTGGATGTGCATGGTGTAATGTTTATTGTAATTGGAAATGGACTCTGCTACCCAAGTTCAAATCCTTGACAAAGCCAATAGCATTACAAATAGCGCTAATACCCTTGGGAAAGGTATGCATACAACTATTCTCCCTCCACCTATAGGTAAATAGTAGGTAAGACTGGGCTTTTTAACCTTGGTATGGCAACCAGTCTAGGAGAATGAAAACTGAATTCAAACCTGTTAAACTCTGCTTAAGAAACTGACCTTGCATCGTATCCTACTTCTGCGGTTTGTAAATATATATATATATATATATATATATATATATATATATATATTATAATTGAGGCTGGTATTGTTAATGACCACGGAATATTTCTTCTTTATAATCTTCAGTTATAGAGACATTCAAGTCTCCTAATTGGTTTTGTAGATCGGGATCCAGATTGTAAAGAAAACGTCACATGCTTCTTTACCTGAGCGCTTTCAACCATTTTGCTGGTCATCCTCAGAGGATTGTGTGTGTATATATATTTATGAAGTGGGGTTGAATTAACTGAGAATGGAAAATATTGAGTTACAAATTTGACTGTCAATAAAAGAATTAATTGAATAAGTCAAGGTTATTAATGAATATAAAAGTGCTCAATAAGTTTGTAGAGCAGGTTTAGGCTTTCTGCCTATACGATTTTAATATATATATATATATATATATATATATATATATATACACACACACACACACACATATATATATATATCAAAGTCATATAGTCACACACTTGATATTTCACATTCCCCATTAAGTCAACTCCTCTTCATATATATATATATATATATATATTTAGTAAATGAAGAAAAAACTCTAAACTTGCTTCATTACAATAATTTATTTCAACCGTATTAATACGGCATCTTCAGATAATCACAAGAACATGACTCTTACTGAGAATTTCCCAAAGTAACATCTGAAGATGCTGTATTAATACGGTTGAAATAAATGATTGTAATGAAGCAAGTTTAGAGTTTTTTCTTCATTTACTAAATATCTTGCTCTGTCCTTTTACTCACTGGTATTAGGCACATTGAGCTCTCTTTATGGTCTACCTGCATCAGCTTGGTTAAACCACACATGGAAAGACCCTAACTATGGAAAAAAACTATATATATATATATATATATATATATATATATATATAATAAAAGTCACTAGAAGAGGAATATTAACCTACTCTAAACAAATCATAAAATCTAAGAAGTTCGTTTAGTGTAGGGGTTATGAGATCGGCCTGTCAGCTTGGCAGTCTGGTTTCAAATCACGCACAGGGCGGTCTTCCGATCTATAGCTCTGCTGATGAGGCCTAATAGGCCGAAATGTACATACAGAGATTGATTTTTCTCGATTTGTTTAGCCATACATTTAATAGGTATTCCCGCCTAATTCATTATTAATTAATTAATTTTCAAAATTAGGTACGACTCCAATTAAGCACTTATTCTCCCAAAAATTATCGGCAAAAAGCCATTCTAAACAAACCTTGTTTACAACATATATATATATATATATATACAAAGAGGGGTTGATTTAATGGGGAATGTAAAATATCAAGTGAGTCACTAATTTGATTGTCGATAAAATAATTAATCGAATAAGTCAGTGTTACTAATGAATATAAAAGTGCCCAATACATTTGTATAACAGGTTTAGGGTTTCTGACTAAACGATTTATATAAGTAAATTATTCATGGCCTTTATATATTTTTCTCAACAGTTTCTTCTCTTCATGACATAATAGTAGACAAGAAATATTTTTATGATTATTTTGGAATAGTGTAGAGGAATGGGGGGTAGGGTCTACCTTTTATTTAATCTATCAGCTTGCAGAACGAGCAGTTTTAGTTGAAAGGTGGATTGACTAACACATTTTAGTTGTTTAACCAGTTATAAATATCTTGCACATGGAAAACTAAAAAGCAACGCTTCAAAGAACAGGAATTTGGTTGAGTGCTCTTAGCCCCCCACCCCCACCTCACCTTCCTCTTCACCCTCCTCTGCTGCAAGACAAACTTTTTTGAAGCATGGAGCTGGGAAAAGCAACCACACTACTGTAACTGACATTAGAACTCCTCATTATAGAGTAATGGTTAACGAGGCAGTCTAGCAGATGACTATAAAGTAGCAAAGTCGGCAGAGAGGCCTATTGATCCAAGATCCAAATTGTGCTACTCATGCACTGAGTTAATGTCATAACCCAAGGGTGGGCTGCATCCGGTCATTTTCAGCCAGGGTAAAGTAAAGTAAAGTCGTCGGGGTGGTCCTAAAGTCGGTATCAGCCAATCAGCGAGGGAGTCTATACCCTTTTCACTAGTGCTAGACCAAGGAGATTGTTTTTGCATCTGAGGTGGAGCCACATCTACCATCAGCTCCTTACTTTACCACACAGATCTCTGTGATACTCATACGCTGAGTTGGTGAGGGCCGATATCAAACTAGGAACCTTGTGGTTTCTAGCCGAACACTCTAACAACTAAATCTTATTTGAATTCTTTTTAAACTTTTCAGTTTTACTACTACTACTACTACTACTGCTGCAAAGTAGTAAACCAAGCACCTTTTTGAAGCAGTAGGCCTCATGAGATACTGTTCGTCATAAATTGGGTCACACTCTTAAAAGAAAAATTTAATACTGTATTTATCACAAAGTAACCAAAATAAAACTATTTATAGGTTATATGTGAAATTTGTTTTTCTAAATAGCGTATTTGAAGGCATATAGGACGCACTTTTTTCCCAAAATTTTGGCTAAAAAAATTGCCCTGCGTCTTATACATCATAGGTGAAGTTTGAAGTTTTATTATTATTAATTTTATTATTATTATTATTATTATTCCCTGCTATTGAGATGTCTTGTGTATGCTTATTGCTTGCCTGTACTGCCAAATTGCTTTTATACAGCTATGTTTCTGCTTGTGTAATGCACAGCTAGACTGTTTTCAACAATATAGGCTTAAATACACTAAAAACTTTTTTTCCTGAATCTGACCTGCTGAAATGGGTGTGCGTCTTATATGCTGTCAAATACGGTAATTGATTAGGAATTCCCAATGGCAAGTTCTTACTTTCAACAGACAAATTTAAAGTTGCTTTGTCATTTATAAAACACCCTGTCAGCTGGGTCAGAAGAATACACCAACTGCACCTCTGCAGAGGGGTATAATCCACCCCCCACTGGGACCACCTGTTGGTCATAGGTTGCAACCCATGATGCTTAAGGTGGCTGAGTAGTCCATGATGACATGCAATACTCCAATTTGGCCCTTACTTAAGGTAGATGGGTGGTTGAAAAGGCCCCCTCCGATCAATCGGCTGGTCGCATCAAACCTTAGCACCTATAGGATTGTCCTGACCTTATTGTTCTTATGGCAAGCCTCCAACCCTTTTTATCATATATGTGCTAGAAAGCAGAGCAGGATGATAACAGAAGGAAGATTTAGGAACAACCATATATATATATATATATAGATATAGATATAGATATAGATAGAGAGAGAGAGAGAGATAGAGAGAGGTATTAGTAGAAACAAATTCAGATTTTGGATCCTTAATCTTCATTAGTTCATACGAGGAATTATTCATCTCCATCAGGGATCACTTATCTTTTTTCACAGTGAGCTGGATAAATGAAAAAATAACGAGCACAGGCCACATTATTATTGTGTTCAATACTTGCTAGCCAGAATGAAAGCTTTGATCAATTGTAATTTTATTAAAATCTTAAATATATTGAAAATATAGGGTGTGCCCTTTCCAAAAATGTTTGTCTTATAACTTTTGACCAATTCATTGCTTCACAGTAACTCTTTGAAAATTACCTGGGTTTTTCAAGCAGTCGTAACAAGTGAAAATTCAAGATCGCATAACTGCCAAGTGAAATGCTCACATACACAAAATTTTGTAATTTACCTACAGTAGTCAAGTCCATGAAGATTTAGTAAGCTTAACATGATATTTGAATTTAAATGGTATCAGAATGTCTCACGTTCCGTATGTTTTAACAAACAAATTCAAGTACCGTTGACAGGCTTGATAAAATGCCTTCACGGGCCTGATCTGGCCCTTGGGCCGTAGTTTGGTGACCCCTGATCTATACCATATGTCCATAAAAAAAAAAATTTAAAAAAAGCACAAGTTAATAAACTAGAACAAAATGAAAGAAATAATAAAAACGTTATTGTACTGGTATAAACATGTACAGTCATAAAAGGCCATAGGTTGCCCATGTTGGTATAAACAAAAACAATAAGGCATAGACAAACTGGATTGAAAAAGAGGCAAAGGTATAATAAGATGTTGATTGTATTTATACAGGCAAAATTCTGTAGCCACAATGGTTTCCAATAATTTTATTAAAAAATTTCCCATTTTAATATTTTTTTTCTTTTCTTTATTTCCCAGTCTTGTAGCTTTAAGGGTTTTCACAACTGTTTAATAGAGAGAGAAATTTCAGTTCTATTTGTGTTCTAAAATGTATTTAAAAATTGGAACTTATATATATATATATATATATATATATATACATACTAGCAGAGCTACCTGGCATTGCACAGAGTTAAAATGTTTAAAAAAAAAATATATATATATATATATATATATTATATATATATAATATAAAATATAACAGAAGACTTAGAATCTTTGCATTATAGCCTATTTCAGACCAAGTGTCTAAGGATCCAAATCATCAGATGCAAATGGGATGATTGGGATCTTTAGACCCTTGCTCTAGGCTTCCTGAAATAGACTATAATGCAAAGAATCTAAGTCTTCTGTTATATTTTTTACTTATAAATTTTGCTCTGTGACTGACAATAAGAGCACACATTGAGCTCTGCAAACTGCGACACTGTTTAAAATAACTTCTATGTCGTAAGGAAAATTTCTTGTCAGGATTTTTTGATTATATATATATATATATATGTTGCAATAGTAAATGGTTATCACTTGCTCACTCAGTGCATTAGTAATGGATCAAGTTTTTGCGGTATTATTAGTGGAGTGCTCAATATCAGTGATAGAGCTATTATATATATATATATATATATATATATATATATATAAAAAGCTCTCCCTATATAAGGAATGGAGCACTATATGGCGGCCTTTACATACATAGGGATGTGTGTATTAAAAACAGTTAAAATCCCCTTCACATTCTGTGGGTGACTATAGCCTAGCGGTTAAGGTGTCTGACTGATGCTGAACCGATCGGATTTCAATCCCGGCTGTAGGTAACTTACAAATGTGAAAAGACTTGATAAGTCGAAACATGTGTCTGTGGATGACTATATATATATATATATATATATATATATATATATATATATATATATATATATACATACACACAAATACATAATGATATTTTAGTAATGTATAGATTGAGAGAAAAGAGATTACTCTTTCTCTTAGTTAGAAACCAAATCTGTTTTGAAACCTGTGAAAAAAAATATCAAAGCTGTAAGAGTCAATATATATTATGCTGTCAAGAAAACAAAAAAAGTCATAAGAGTCAGTACATAACACAGAACTTTGGCAAAGAAAAACTTCAGTAAAGAGATTTGTTATATATGGTGAAGGTTATAATGAACTTACTTCCACTGAGGAATAAAACATTCTGATAAGCTGAACATTATCAACCTCTCTTCCACTATGTGTCACTCATGAACTTGTTTGGCTGTTGAATGTCATTAAATATTCATTGATTAGATGAGTCAATCAAGCTCTCTCTGGTTTCATTCAACCATTTATGTACATTGTCCTTCATCCAAACAAATATGACACTACAGTAGCCGTGAGACTGGTTTTCATTCAACTATTCCTCAGAGACAGGAATCAGCTCTGTGATAACCTACAATTCAATACTGGTCACTGGATGGTAGGATTGATCACAGGGGTGGGGTTAGAAAGATCCCCACCTTCTCAGGATCAGGCGTTAGTCCAAGTTTTGTAAGGGTAACTCGAAGCCAAACTTTTTTTTTTTTAAATTGAAATAAATAATTAAGTAGAACTAGTAGTGACCGCCCCAAGCGGAGATTTAAGTGGTTTGAATGGAAATGCAAACAGCCCGTCCAGAATTTGAACCCAGATTGACAAATTCAGAATTTTCCTTCTCCTAGACTGGTTGTCTAACCAAAGTTAAAGAGCCCTACTATTTACCCATAGATGGAGGGAGAAAAGTTGGATTCATACCTTTCCCAAGGGTATTAGTGCTAGGTGAACTATGGCTTCGTCAAGGAATTGAACTTGGGTCGATGAGTCCATTTCCTACGACCAATACACCACATACCTCAAACATTTTTTAGACCTTATTTTTCTGATGCAAGTATCATTGGGGAATAAGAAAAGTTTTAGTAAGCGGGCTAAAGTCTAGCACATTTATCAAAATCTTTCTCATTCCCCAATGATACCTGCATCAGAAAAATAAGGTTTAAAAATGTTGGGCTTCAGATTACTCTTACTACACGTTTAACCTGGACTACTTAGAGTTCATTCAATAATTCTTTAAGAAATTTAACTAATTCCACTTAGATGAAAGTTTATTCAATAAGATGGAGGTGTGTGGGGTAATGGTTACCATCGCAGGAAATGGATACAGCAAAATGAATTCAAATTCTGGACATGGTTGTTTACATTTCACATAGCACTAATACCCTTGGGAAAGGTATGAATCAAACTATAGGTAAATAGCAGGGCAGACTGAGATTTTTAATTCTGGTATGGCAACCAGTCTAGGAGAAGGAAAACTCTGAATTCAAACCAAAGGGGCTCTCTTCTCGTTAGTCAAAAACTACTTAGAGAGCTCTCCCTCCTCCTCCTTCCTTCCTTGTTACTATAACTACTACTTTCACATTCCACTACTATTAGATTGGGGGGGGGTTGTGATACAGTTATTATATTGGATTATTTGGATTATTCGGACTATTGTCCTCATCTTCATTGTTATCTGCACAATGTTTTGGCCGATGTGCCCTCTGGGCTTCTTCAGGTATTTCTTGTCGGACTCGGGAACTCCCTCTTCAAATTTGTGAACTTGAGAAGAAGGCCAGAGGACAGAACAGCCGAAAAAGGTTGGGCAGATAAGAATGAAAATGAAGGCAATAATCCAGCCTTTTCTAAAAAATAAAAAAAAATTCAAAGAAATTATTATATTATTGTTTTGTTTTTTATTTTTTGTTTTGTTTCAGTTGATAGTTTGTTTTTTTCCTCTCGGTTAAAAACCTGCTGCTTATACAATGACCTGAAAGTATTACATGCCGAAGGCCAAGTGTTTATTTGTTATGGTTCAATTATATGAGTGGGTTTATACAGAAAGCAGAGAACAAACAAAAAAAAAATGGCAGTAGAGAACAGTGAAGATAAAAGAAAGAAGTTACTCTTGTTTGTCTATAAATAACTTACTATGACGGACAATTTTATATACTCATGTGACACTATTTCTTTTGTGCGTGCATGTGTGTCTATCAGTGGATATTATTTTGTTTGTGTCTAGCAGTGGACATTTTATATTCTTGCTACTATTTACCTTTAAAGAAATAGTAATATCCATTAGTAGACACACACAGTAAAAATAGTAATACTGTGTTTCCCCCAAAATAAGACTTAGTGTAATTTTTCAGGATGATCTTAAAATAAGCCCTAATTGAGAGCAGCAGACAAACAAAAGAATTAAGTATTCTTCCCAATTTTTGGAAGGCTGGCGAGAAATTGTCATAGATATCCGTGCTACTTGCGTGATATGATGATGATGATGATTCTTCGCAATCACATCCTATAGGATATCTGAAGATAAGACATCCCCTAAAAATAAACCCTAGCATTATATTTTGGAGTGAAAATTAACATAAGCCCTGTCTTCTTTTAGGGGGAAACACAGTATCCATTGGTAAACATACTCAAAAAAAATTAAAATAAAAAATAGTAATATCCATTGGTAGATACACACATACCAAAAAATTATATCTACTGGTACATGGTGATAAGATGGACTCTCTTGTTGATTTTGATGCATGATGGGTTCATCCAATGAACAATCCACACAGTGCTTTTGTTTATAGTGGTGAAGGCTTGTGTTGGACCATCCCCACTTTTTGACACAGTCGATAGGAAAGAATTGGTGCACAAGGAATGCCAGAAACCCAATCAACGACCGACCTCAGGGTTTTTTCAAATTCAGAGTTTTCCTTCTCCTAGACTGGTTACCTACCAAAGATTAAAGAGCCCAGTCTTCCCTACTATTTTACCCATAGTTGTAGGGAGAATATATGGATTTATACCTTTCCCAAGGGTATTAGCACTATGTGAAATGCAAACAGCTTTGTCTAGGATTTGAACTCAGGTCGACAAGTCCATTTCCCACAACTAACCATTATGCCACGCACCTCCAACTAAATAAGTTAGACTAGTAAATAAATAGTAGCAAGAATATAAAATGTCTACTGGTAGACGCAGACACAAACACACTACAATATGAGAGAATTGGAGCCATATCTTTTTTCAAAGAGCCAAGTACAAACCTAATTATTGAATTATAATTGTTTTCTATTATCTTTAAGTTCAACTTTGACAACAAATACAAAAACAAAGTGAAATAAAAGGAGGTGGGGGTGGGGGGGATATAAATCAACAAGAAACAGTAATTAGAAATATTTAATCAGTTTTATTCTTTTTACTTATTTACCCATGAGACTTGATAATGTAGCGATTGTCTGCCCCTGCAAAGATGGACTTGTGTCCAAAAAGGTTATCTTCCCTTGCAGCCAGGGTTTCGCCACTAAGTGACACTACTAGCTGGGTATTTAAACTCAGCCCAGGAATCCCTCTGCCTCTCTGTCTTGGTCTAGCATCCATAAAAGATTGACTAGATGCATGGTGTTTCTGTCTATTAAATGGGGGGCTAACACCCCAACTATCAGTAAGTGACTCATATTCTTCATGAACTCTTTCTTACTTCCAAGGGACTTTCATCCTGTTTGTATAATGTTATGTATATCATGTTCCATGTGCTCAGACAATAAAGTCTGTATTGTTATGTTGTACTTGTTTGTTTAGATTTATTTATTTATATTATTCACATACATTGGAAGGTTACTCTGAGCCTACTAATGTATTATAAGAACCACACATTTAAAACTTATAATAAGAATTTTACTGTAAGAATTAACAATGAAGATGATCATAGACAACATACTCTTCCACTTAAACTTAATAATTTAACAAACTATTTGAAAAAAATTTACATTATAAATATTGGGATCAGTTTGGTTTGTTTTGTTTTACGGCATACCAATCTCAGTGGGTCATTTAATGCCGATAAAGTTTTTAAATAAAGTCATTCTTAATGGATACTCAATGTTTTTTTTATAAACATATTTCTATTTAACCCATAGATGGGATCCTAACAGGTAATACCACTCTGGGCCAGGGAGCAATGGTGATGAAGGGGTGCTCCACATTCCCCAAACCTCCAAAACTAGAACCTCACCATCAGATAGAGTTTAACGTCATTCCCAGAACATGTAGACCCTCAGCCACCGCCTTCTAGCACACATATGAGAAAGAGGGTTGGGGCTTGCCATAAGGGCAATAGGGTTGGGAAAATAAACATTGGGATATGATGACACTCCTCATACCATCTAAGATGAAGAGAAGGAATAAAAATTTTAGAAAAATAAATCATCTATGATGGCTGCTGCTGATAAAGATAAAAAGAATTTACTGTTTACTATTACGGCATTCACCACAGGTGAATTCATTGAAGGAATAACAAAGGAATATAAAATTCACAAGAAATCCCAAAAATCTGCATGCATATCCCGATCAGAGAAAGCAGATGCCCTTATTTACTGCAGATTTCCCAGACACAGTGACAAGTATGCCAAAAACCATTAATTCCCGACGATGATGGAGATGCCCTTTGGATTTTTGCCAAAATCCCTTGGGTTATGGCCCCAATACCACTAGGTGTCAGACCTGTCTGCCTTGGGTGACCCTATCAGGAACTTAAGTTCCCAATGGCATGGCTCTGGCACTACCAAGTTTACATGGCCAAGTAGAAATAATGTGCAAGATGGTCGTTGAGCAAAGAGCTTCCTCCAATATGGCAGCTGTAGTGTCGCAAGAGTTGTTGGGTAGCACTGGATTTCAGCATCACACCATCTTAGGGACTCCAGCTCCTGATTTGTTTTTGGGATTTACTCTCCTAGTCTTTCATTGGTATGAGGTAAAGCCGCTATTAAATCCTGTAAAATCCAACCAACCAACAAGCAAAATAAGGTCAGTTTGAAAATCATTAGTATTAGTTAAGGATACTCAAAACCTTACAAATGTTTGCAAATTATTTGTATTAATAATAGTTTCTTGAATCTATTTAATTGTTTACAAATAATAATTATTATTAGTTATTTGAAACCATATAATTGCTTGCAAAAGACAAAGGGTAAAAAACAAAAACTGACTTTAGTATTAAATAATGTAACATGGGTTGTCATAGTGTAAAATCAATCAACTTAAGTATATCTCGATATACCAATGTGTACTTATTATAATAACCAATTGAAATAAATGTGTGTCCTTTTCAGACTTTTAAATCATTATCTTGTCATTTCTTACACTGGTCCTAAATCCAAGACCAATTTGGGAGTCATAATAAGAAAAAGAATTAAATTGATAGAAATTAACATGAAAGAAATAAGAGACAAAAAGTAACAATGATTTCCGATACTTTGTCTAATAAATTTGAATAATAACATAAATGGTAATTGTAACTGTATTGTAATGTTGTAGACACTTCTCATACTTTTATTGTTTATGTTTCAGGCATTATTGGGTGATCTCCATTCATCTGATTGATCTCACAATTCGTCTGTTCTTCCAATCCCACATGGTACTTATTGAAGTCAGTCAGTCAGTCTACTATTGGTTTGAACCACAGCAACTGGCCAAGCACAACTGAACCAGTCAGTCAGTCTACTATTGGTTTGAACAACAGCAACTGGCCAAGCACAACTGAACCAGCCAGCCAGTCAGTCTACTATTGGTTTGAACCACAGCAACTGGCCAAGCACAACTGAACCAGCCAGTCAGTCAGTCAGTCTACTATTTGTTTGAACAACAGCAACTGGCCAAGCACAACTGAACCAGCCAGTCAGTCAGTCAGTCTACTATTGGTTTGAACAACAGCAACTGGCCAAGCACAACTCAGTCAGTCAGTCTACTATTGGTTTGAACCACAGCAACTGGCCAAGCACAACTGAACCAGTGTCAAGACAACTGGTACTTATGGGAATTCAGAATAGTCTACTCATGCATTTGGGTGATTCCAGTCCTTGTGTCCTGATTGGCTGCTTGGTTTCTATGATGTTCTGAGGCTTCATAAATAACCTGCCATTTTGCAGTAGTCTTTGGAGCAAACCAGGCTAGTATTAAGTTACGACTGCTTGCTGCCTTGTCTTACCAATTCGACAGTAATTGGAACTAGTATAATTATTCTACAGCACTGCAGTACAGCTCATTGTATACAGATATCAATTTTTTTAAACATCCTGTAGATTATAATTAATCAATATTTGGACATTTTTAGGCAAAAATGATCCCAATAAATTATTCTGTCAAAAAGTTACTTTTATGATCATTTTTTTTTCTTATAAAAATTATTTTTCACTTATTTTATTTTATTTTATTAGAATTGGATAAGTAATACTAATGAATATAAATCTGTAGACCCTTTTCATACTCTTGTTGTTTATGTTTCAGGCATTGTTGGGTGGTCTCCGTTCATCTGATTGATTTCACAATTCATCAGTTCTTTTGATCCCAAACTGCACTACAGAGTGACGACACGTGGACCAAATTCTTTTCCGATGCTGGGATCCCACAAGACATCGCTGCTCAGTACCTCAACTCATTCCAACAGAATCGTATCACCATATCAGTATTATCAAAACTTGACAAGGATACACTGACTGAACTTGGTGTGAGCACTCTTGGCGACAGACTTGCAATCCTCAAACTGGCACGGTCACTTTCATCTCAACCCACTATTCCTATTGTCCCTTCGGTCAAAGATACATCAGCAAAAGTCAAGAACTTAAGAACTTTAATTGCTTTTACATGGACTGAAACTCCTTCGGCGGGGGGGACATGTAGACACTTCTCATACTCTTGTTTATGTTTCAGGCATTGTTGGGTGGTCTCCGTTCACAATTCGTCTGTTCTTCTAACCCCACAAATGTCCATTAATGATTGACTTTTGGTCATATTACAGCCGAATATTGACAGGGTAATTAAATCTTCAATTAGGATAACACTAAGTTATGTATGTACTAGGTACACGTCCTGCATCCCTGATGCTGATAGGTACACATCCTGCATCCCTGATGTAAAAAAATCTAAAAGGATGCAGTAAAATTGTATCCATGCATCCCAGTGTTTTTCGTTTTTCTTCCCTCACCATTTCAAGCTAACTGTATACAGTTCAATATTACACAGGATAGTTTACAAGGTAGGAGTTAGACAGCTTTAGTTGTTTCCCCAGATCATAAATAAAAACCCTTCAATTTGTTAAGAAACTTTAGTTGGGACCCATCAGATTTCCCGGGGACAAAGCAAATACGTGCATCCCAGGATGTACTAAATCAAAAAGCTATCAGCATCACTGCAAGGCCACAAGTAAGGGGTATCCAGTGAGGATTGAACTCACTATTCATTAGTGATGGATCTTCGAGACTAGCTCGCTAACCCTTACATCACAATGAGACATCCTTGCTTATTTAGTAGTTTTTATTTACCGCGTACCCCACATGTACGGGTCAGGCACAAAGTCCCTATTAACGTGGGACCACCCACAAGCCGAAGCTCATGGAATGGCAGGTGCAAAAATTGCGTCGATCCCGTCGGCATTCCCCTCAAGGGGGCGCCTCAAGCACTGGGCAATAAACCCAGCCCTGCCCCTTTAAATCGAGGGGGCAGGTGTTGCCTGGGGGGATGGCCCCCTGGGATCGACGCTATTATTATAAACAACCCGGTCCAGCGGCCGAAGCTCGCCGGACCCCAGTCGAAACCGGGCGGGGGGGGGGGGGTTCCTTGCTTATTTAGTAGTTGCAAAAAGAAGAGAGAGAGAAAAAAAAAGCAGAGTTGTATATCCGACCAGATTCTATCGTAATTCACAATATTATCAGGTCGAACGGATCATAGAACATCTGTTGCAAATACAACCAAATAAAACGAAGAGAAGGGAGGGAACATACTTGTCAAATGGAACAATAGATCAGTTCACATAATAACAAAGCAAAAAAAAGTCAATGCTTTATTGAACTTGTATAAGTTCCTACAGATTAAAAAAAAAAAAAAAAAAAAAAAGAGGGGGGGGGGCATAAACTCAAGTTTTATCCATTGGTTCTTATACTTGGGTTAGAGGGGGGGGCAAATAAAGCATAAAGCGAGATATCAGAAAAAAATTTAAAAAAAAAAGGGAAATTATAACACCATCAAAACAAAAATTGTGTATCTATTATTATACTAAAAAAAGTAAAGCTGTCAGGGTGGCGTCAGTATCAGCCAGAGAGTGAAGGAGTCTATCCCCTTTTCACTAGCGCTAGACCAAGAAGATTGTTTTGGCGTTATTTTTTTTTTTAATTTAATTCACTTTGCAAACTTATTTTCCCTAACCTCAATCATCTACCTAGAACTCAATGGGTAACCCAACAGGTCACCTTTTGCCTAGTGTATATATATATATATATATATATATATATATATATATAAATTGTAAGGGTTACATGTATGTTTCACGTATTTGATGACAAGGATATAAAAAATAAAAAATATGAAACAAAGTGGAGCTCCACACCTACCATCAGCTTCCCACTTTTCCACACAGATCCAAACTCGTGGTTACTCGGCAGATATTCTACGACTGACCTAAACCAGCCAATTACACAAAGTCGGCAGAGTGGCCTATTGTCAGTATCAGCCAAACAATGAGGGAGCCTATATAGATTAGAGAGATTGTTTTTCATCCAAGATGGACTGCTACACCTACCATCAGTTCCCCACTTTACTGATCTTTATACACTAATTGACAAGATGTTCAGTTTATAAATGGCTTGTAGAATCAACATATCATACTCACTTTCACGGGAAGGCTGTAACTAGCGTCCAGTTACCAGACAAAAAAAATGAGACTGTAACTGAATACAAGCCTTGTACTAACTAACAGTGTTGGGTATATATGGATCAAAGTATCCACCCTAAAAATATTTGATAAGAATATCTGCGTTGAAAAAGCACAATTCTTTAAATGATGACTTGTTTATTATAGGACAATGACTTATATTATTCGTTACATTACGGAACAAAGTGACGATCATTAGTTTTGTCACAGATGGTTGTTAAATGACAAAAGTTTCATTGAGGATTAAAACACTGATAGCCAAGTTGACCTTGGAGAGGTTAATTTATCTGAATAGATTCTACAGTGACATAAACCATCATTTCTTTTTTTTTTTTTTTTTTCATGAATAGAATTTGGGCAGGCAGAGTACATCAGATATAGATGTCGTTTGTCAACAATTTGTCTTTATCAAGACAGAAATATAAATATATTTTATAAACACAGACCATTTTTTTTTTAATTATTATTAATCATCAATTGTAGGAATAAACTTTTCTTTTGCTTTGAAAAATACAATTGAAACTAGACTGACCTTTCATCTATATATTACTTATAAATTCATTATATATACTAGCAATATAAAAAAAACACCCTCCGGACGATGTAAAAATAGATTTTTGAAACATATTGCCTGAGGGGTGGGAGTTAAAAATTCAATGTCAGCGAGTTTGTACCCTAAGTAAGTAAAATCATCAAATTCATTAAAGGATTAAAAAATAAAACAATTTGAAATGTAAACTTTAAATATATATTAAAATAAAACAAACTATATATAGATATATAATACTAGTCATGTATTTATTAAAACTTGTTTTAAAAAAACAATGAGGACTGTCTAATGTTGCATGTTCAAATTTTGAGTGTATTTATTCTATGTTATGACGATTTTAGGTAATGTGACGTAAGCAGTGACATAGTTTTTGTTACAGACAAAAACTGGAAGTGAATCTCCATTATTAATAGATATATACATATATATATATATATATACTAAAAAAAAAAAAATTGAAATAAACAAAAAATCAGAAAGCTACTAATAGGCGAAAATAGGGTCTCTCTGGGAGAGTAGGGATAAGAAGGGAAGTTGTAAACACGAATTAGATCTAAATTAAGATAAAAACTGACCTCACATAGCAGGAGGGGCATTACTACTAGGTCAAGATTAAAGAGTACAACTCAGTGGGTGTTACAGATAAGGAATTTTGATAAAAGATTAACACTAGACTAAAGCAGACAGGATAGGCACCACTACTACTAAAGGAAGAAGTCGGAATGACATCTAAAAGATTCCACCAACCAAAAGACGCTTGAAAGAAAGAATACACAAATATCGCACCTGGGGGCAGGGAAAAATGTATAATGTAAGCTGAATTTGGCTATTTGCCAGTCTGAATAAAATAAAAATGTGGTCTGACGAAACTTGGTGGGCCTCAGTTATTCACGAGTGGAAATGGTTCATAATCACAATACCCCTGGCATTTAAGGCCTTTTTATTCACAAATATATATATATATATGTGTGTGTGTGTGTGTGTAAGTTGAAAATGGAAATGAATCCGACGATATGTTAAAAGGAAAAATAAATAAAGGAAAGAAAATGTTGAATGGACAAAATAGATTTAATAGGAGTTACTAACAATCCTGATAGGTAAAATCATATCCATACAACCCAGTGTTTTTCTTTTTTCTTCCCTCACCATTTCAAGCTAACTGTAAATACATTTTAATAGTTTCTTAGAAACGAATTACACAGGATAGGTTACAAGGTAGGAGTAAGACGGCTTTAGTTGGGACCCATAAATTTTCATTCAAAGCAAATATGTACATTCCAGGATGCACTAAATTAAAAAAGCTACCAGCATCACTGCATATGTCTGCTTTTAATAAGTTTGAGAATAAAACAATAATATTAGAAATTAATAATAAAAAGTAATTATTTATTAAACACGGTTTTATTAAAACCAGTATGCAAATTATTCACACCATATACTATGGAAATACGGTGAGGAAATTAATCCGACAATATGAGAAGAAAATATTTTTAAAATATAACAAACACAGGATGTTATGATCAGGAAACAATTTTTAGAGTCAATACTTAAGCATTTCGGTATTTTGTACCATCTTCAGGACACTGTTAAATTAACGGTTAATAGCATCAGATTCACACAACCACTATACACTTAACATCTTTCATTTTGTTCCTCACATAAACATTTCTTAACAGTGTCCTGAAGATGGTACAATATAGCGAAATGCTTAAGTATTGACACTAAAAATTGTTTCCTGATCATAACATCCTGTGTTTGTTATATTTTTAAAATATTTTCTTACCATATACTATGTAAACGTTTATTTCTTAATTATATATAACACACATCACAGGATTGTAAACGCATTAATAATCCGGTCCTTCATGGCCACTGGACTGTTAATGAATTAACAGTATGATCCCAAGGTCTATCCCCCCCAGGCAATACCTACCCCTTCATTTAAAAGGGCAGGGCTGGGTTTATTATTCAGTGCCTGAGGCGCCCCCCTTGAGGGGAAATATGAATGTGACATCTGGCTCGGTGGAATGAGGTGGTATAGGACATTAAGAGTTAACCTGTTTTCACAGTATTAACAGGCCAGTCTGGGATAGCTACTGTGAGGGAAAGGTTAACAATTTTGTCTTGCAGACAATCATTCCTCGTGAGTTGCTCGTATTATTGTGCCAAAACAAAGCCAAGGTTGATAAATAGCCGTTTTCATTTCGTGTCTCTTACAGTTTAAAACTGTTATAAGCAACCAGTGTGACAAGATTCTTTAAAGGCTTTTGTTTTGATGCTTATGTCAACACAACGTCAAAAATATATACAGAGATATTTCATACGTCAGGTGGATCTTAATCTCGAAAATGACAGGCAGTTTGAAACAAATTAAGTGCAGAGAAGACAAGAACAACAAAATTGCTGAGAAAAAAAAAGGAAGGTTTGGTTTAGTTTCTTTTACGGCATATCAATCTCAGTGGGTCATTTAATGCCGACAAAGTTTTTTAAATAAATTCATTCTTAATGGATACTCAATTTTTTTATAAACTCATGTTTTTCTATTCAACCCATAGATGGGACCCTAACAGGTAATACCACTCTGGGTCAGAGTGGACCTGGGAGGAATGGTGATGAAGGGATGCTCCACATTCCCAAAACCTCCATAACTGGAACCTCACCATCAGATAGAGTTTAACGTCATTCCCAGAACACAAAGACCTTCAGCCACCACTTTCTAGCACCCATATGATAAAAAGGGTTGGGGCTTGCTGTTGGGGCAATCATATAGGTGATAGGGCTTGACATGACTAGCCAATTGATCAGAGGGGGCCCCTCCAACTGCCCGTCCAGCTTAAGTAAGGGTCTAAGTGAAGTGTTGCATGCCATAGACTGCTCATCCACCAGGATTCCGTCCTTAAGTATGGCGGGTTGCCACCCATGGTCAACAGATGGTCTCATTTAGGGGGGGGGGGTCTTACTCCTCTGCAGAGGTACAGTCGCTGTATTCTAAAGCCCCAGCCGACAGGGCTGAAGAAAGGAAGAGATAAGTTTAGAATTGGACAAAATCCCTAATCAAAATCACAAATAACCAAAGAAATGGACTCATGGATGTGAGTTCAAATACTTGGTGAGGCTGTTTACATTTCACATAGTGCTAATACACTTAGGAAAGGTATGAATCCAACTATTCTCCTTCCAGCTATGGGTAAATAGTACGACAGACTGGGCTCTTGGTTAAGCAACCAGTCTAGGTGAAGGAAAACTCTGAATTCAAACCTGCTAAACTCCACTTAAGAAATTGACCTTGTGTCACATCCTACTTGAGTGGAGGGGTTGGTAAAGTGTTAAGTTTTTAAGGGTTATTGCTTGGCCTTATAGCAGAAGCGCTTATCTGGTGGAATCCTTGATAAAAGGTCCATCGACAATGTGAATCCTTTGGTTATTAAAGTGTCCTCAGTTACTGGTAATCATATAAGTCCTTCGTGAGTATTGGTAAAGATCCCGGCAATCCTATATAACAGATATAAAAAGTGTATAAAATAATTTCCTGGCTGCCTGTCTTCAATACAGAAATCTAAAAATCTGTCATTCTTTTTTTGAATTCAACATCCAAAAAAAAAAAACATACAAAAAATCATTTTGAAATGCCCAGTAAAATTAAGTAGGCTGCAAAAATGAATGCACTACTTTTCTTGACATTTTAACAGGAAAACAACTAAATTTAAATGTCACAACGAAAGGAGAAATAACTGCTTGCAATATTTGGCACATTTGAACTACTCGGGTCCCATCTAGAAAAAAGAAAAAAAAAACAGGAAGAATTTTTTTTTTGGCATATATATTTTTTATTGCGTAGATTGATTGATTTTAATGGCATGTCAACCAGTCTCTGGTTATTTTATGCCTTAAACTTAGGAAATCACATTCAATGTATATTCATATTTATATTTTTATACAGTTACACATGGTCCTATCAAATATCAATAATTTTTAAAAAGATCTATTTGACCAATAGATGGGACATTAACAGATACTACCACTCCGGGTCAGAGTGGATCTAGGAGTAATGGCAATAAAGGAGTACTCCCCACTCCCCAGATCTCCATAACTGCCGCCTCAATATCAGATGCATGTCATACACAAGACACCCCCGTTTATTCTGCAGGGGGTACAGTCAATGTGTTCTAAGCCCCGCCAGTGGGATGCTTTGTTGCTTACTAGGGTCATATAAAGTGTAAATTCAAGTGGAGTTGGTGTAGTTTTACCAACTCTGATTTCAGTGACCCCCCCCTACTGTGACCCCACAGCCCTGGAGGTGAGCATCATTTTTAAAGTTGATATTTATAAATAAAACCAAGGGAAAGGTAACATGTATACCCGCATGTCAGAAAGTCAGAGATAATGTTACATAATTGTTAGTACCCTAACACTTATGTACAGTTAGTGTAGAAACCAAAATGGCTGAATGAGTTACAGCCGGCGGCCTTGGAGGATTGAGTGACACAGGTTGACCTCATCTTGATCTTCCTTCCAGTGGATACCGTGAGAATCGGTGGAGAAGGCCTTCTTCTGGTTTAGATTAGAAAGAGTTAGTTAGTATTGGCCAAGCTACGAAGGGAGCAAGTCGCACTTAAGCACGTTGCCATACTCAATGTACGCAGGTAGTCTGGATGGGGATTTCGGAATAAAATATGATCTAAAGAAAATCGAAGTTTTGGGTTATTTACCCAAAAACTACCAATGACCCAGGGCTTCTGATAAAGAGAAATCCCCAATAGGAGACCAGACATGAAATTCCCAAATGGAAAGTTCCAGACGCTACAAGAAGAACATTATCAAAATTTATGTTAAAAATGAAAACAAAAATGAAAAATATGAAGAATCTTCCGAGAAGCCATGACGTCACGGTTGCTGCTTCGTCCCAGAATTTGACCCTAGCGCTACTACACTGTCATCCACACGTACGCCTTTGGGAGAAGGAAGGGCCTAGCTTACAGAGAGAAATGTGACGTCACGGATGAGGGCAAGGGAGAATTTTTGCCTTTGAAACTTCAGTGTCGCAGCAGACAGCCACCTGTGAGGATCTTTGTAGCAATGCTACCTCACAGGTTGATAAATTCAACACGCCTTGAGGAATTAGAGTATAACTACCTCAAGTATGAAAAAAGAATAAGCCGGCACTCACTCGAAATTCAACAACCAAGAACAATAAGGAAATTTGTAGCATACGCTACCTTATTGTAACACGAAATCTACATTCAAAGAACTCTCGACATTCAACTACGAAATCTACATTCAAAGAACTCTGGACATTCAATTACGAAATCGACATTCAAAGAACTACGAAATTCATCTATCTGAGAACTACGAAATTACGACAAATGAACACTTGTTACCGGGCTCAAAGATAAGTTCCCCCGCAAAACCATCGTTTTTTGCAAACCCTTACAACTAAATCTCTTTCTCTCTCTATCTATTAGTTACTACGCCACCCTCTATCAAATTGACAATTATCCCTTCTTCTTTCTTCTACCTATTTTATTTGTTACATTAAAATTGTTGAACCTTAGTATTTGTTATCGTGTTTTTCTTTCATTCAGCATCCGATTTGAATTTGCGTATTTTTCCCGCCCCCTTGAAATTATCTTCCCTTTGTACTTGAAAGGTATATTCGCTTGTATATCGGAACTAGGATATTTTCCCCGATATATTTACAAAGCGAATTTACCTGTACTCAGGAATTAGAAGATATCCCCATGTTGGTATTGGTGCTTCACGGCGCTAATCCCGATAACATCTAGAAGAACATAAGATACCAAAGATGATCAGAAGAAGAATAAGAGAATATACAACAATAATTTTGTATTAGTATTTGTAGAGCGTTCGGCTAGAAACCACAAGGTTCCTAGTTTGATACCGGCCCTCGCCAACTCAGCATATGAGTAGCACAGGGATCTTTGTGGTAAAGTAAGGAGCTGATGGTAGGTGTGGCGTTTAACCGCAGATGCAAAAACAATCTCCTTGGTCCAGCGCTAGTGATAAGGGGATAGACTCCCTTGCTGATTGGCTGATACTGACTTTAGGCCACACCGACGACTTAATTTTTTTTTTTTTTAATTTATACTGTCAACAAGAACTCCTGTTTTTTTTTTTGTTTTTTTTTTTTTTTAAATCAATATTTTTGAAAACTAAGAAGTTGCTTGAGTACAGGTAAGTCTTTTGTATATAATGAATAAAAAGATATTTGTGAAAAAAATGTTTTTGTATTTTTTTTTTTTCTAGATCAGACACGGGCAGTTCAGATGTGCTTGTAAAATTTGCAATTCTTTTGTTCAAAGTCAACACATGGAAAAAAAAAACATTTTGAAATGTCCAGAATAGTTGATCCTAGGCAAAAGAATGCACGTTGGCATTTGCGTAGGAAAACTAAATTTAAATGTCACAAAGAGTTAACAAACAACTGTTTACATCTATTATTATACTAAATCCGAGGGAATCAATGTTTGTTTCCCTAAGTCTTTTTTCCTGTTTAGTTTAATGACTAAAATTAAATACTAAAATATTCCTTACTTTTGGGATTGAATTATGTTTGAAATAAATTTTCATCATTTCAATTAGCAGTAATTTGCAATTAACTCACAAAACAACCCATCTCTCTCTTATCTTATCACCTATCAATTTCCACCCCCTGTATATATTTCATTCCCTCGGTATTACATTCTTAGTATATCTGTGAGAGCAATGAATGAGAGAATAAGCCACTCTCTTAAACCCTTCCAACACCACCACCACCACCAAATCAGCAGTCAGGTGAAATTTCTATTTACCACCCTCTTCAGCTAATAACAATCCCCCACTCCTCCACTTCTCTTTCACTTCTGTCATGTTAAAAATTGTCAATAGTGTTTTTTATTTTTTTTTTTTTTTTTTTTTTTTTAATTTAACTACCGAAGAAGTATAAAAAACATTTTACTAGAGTTTTGTTCAAGAGATTATTTTTGATATTACATTAAAAAAATGATTTTCAGTCATTTCAATACCTTAGCTATTAATAGAATTTCAAAAATCAGGTCCATTTAAATTTAAATTTGGTCAAACTTTTCCTTTCTAAGAAATCTTACAAAATGATTTTAATGATTTTTTCAAAAATTCTCCAGTCCTATTTCTTTTCTTTTTTTAATTAATTCACTTTGTAAGCTCACTTATTTTCTGATTACAATGGTTTTCCTAGTATCTTATAAAACTAAGACTAGAAACCACAAGGTTCCTAATTCGATACCGGCCCTTGCCAACTTGGCATATAAGTAGCACAGGGATCTGTGCGGTAAAGTAAGGAGCTGATGGTAGGTGTGGTGCTCGACCTCAAATGCAAAAAAAAAAAATCTCATTGGTCTAGCACTAGTGAAAAGAGGATAGACTCCCTCACTGATTGTCTGATACCGACTTTAGGACACTCTGACGATGTCTTTTATAAAAACTAAGACTCAATATGATGATTATTATTAAGCAAGGCACAGCTATCCTAATTCATGTAATGATAGACAAACAGGCAAATTGCCCCATCGGTGGGGCTCAGAATACACCTACTATATGGCCTGATGTGTCCTGGATATGACACTAAACAACATCAGGTGTTACATAATTATTAGATTCCTAATACTTATGTACAGTAGTGTAGAAACCAAAATGGCTGTTATAAGTTCAGCCGGCGGCCTTGAAGGAATGAATGACAAGGCTTGACCTCGGTCCTGATCCTCCTTCCGGTGGATACGTGAGAATCGGTGGAGAAGAACCTCTTCCAGTTTAGATTAGAGAGAGTTTTAGTCAGATCGGCCAAGACCACGACGGTGGTAAGTCGTGTTATGCATGGTGCCGACTCAATCTGTGCAGGTAGTCTGGTGGGGATTTCAGAATAAAATATGATGTAAGTTAAATCGAAGTCTTGTGTTATTATCTAAAAACTACCAATGACACAGGGCTTCTGATAAAGAGAAATCCCCAATGGAAGACCAGACACAAAGTCCCCAAGACAAAGTCCAGACGCTAGAAGAGATGCTAGAAGAATAGAAGTAAGAAAGTAAGGAAAGAGAGTATACAACACAGGTAGTGAGGCTGCAGTTAAGATCTGGGGAGTATGGAGTACCCCTTCATTGTTCACAGGCCCATTCTGATCAGTGGTAGTACCTGTTACTGTCCCATCTATCGGTAAAACAGATCTGTTTGAAAATTATTGGTAGTAGAAAAGAATACTTGAAACTATACAACTGTGAGCAAATTACTTAGATGGAATAATTGTTTACATATATATATATATATATATATATATATATATATATATATCAACCCTTCCGCACAAGTAGGATATGATGCATAGTCAATTTCTTAAGTGGAGATTTAAATTCAGAGTTTTCCTTCTCCTAAACTGGTTGCCTTCTCAAGGTTAAAGATTCTACTTGTGTATTTGGGTCCTTCCTGGATCCTCATTGGCTGCTGGTTTTAAGGTGGAGACTTTCATCCATATATATACTGAATTGACTGTGTTCAATCAGTTAGTACAGAGCGTATTCGGTTACGTTCTCTTTTTTTGTCTGGTTACTGGACACTCGTAACAGTCTTCATATGGGGGTGAGTACGATGTTTATTCTACAATGTTGTTATTTTCTGAGTGAATATTTTTATAGAGCAGATTACAACTAATAACATTGTAGTTTTACTAATCAATGCGTTGGCAAATTCTTTTATTTGACATGTGTAAAAATCAGCGGAATGTCCTAATGACAGTATCAGCTAAACAGAAAGGATGTCTATCCCCTTTTCGCTAGCACTCGACCAGGAAGATTGTTTTTGCTGATGGTTTGGTTTGGTTTGGTTTGTTTTGTGGCATATCAACCTCAGTGGGTCATTTAATGCCGACAAAGTTGTGAAATAAATACAATTTTGTTTATAAACTCATGTTTTTCTATTTAACCCATAGATGGGACCCTAACAGGTACTGCCACTCTGGGTCAGAGTGGACCCGGGAGCAATGGTGATGAAGGGGTGCTCCACATTCCCCAAACCTCCAAAACTGGAACCTCACCATCAGATAGAGTTTAAGGTCATTCCCAGGACATGAAGACTCTCAGTCACTGCCCTTTTAGCGCCCATATGATAAGAAGGATTGGGGGTTGCCATAAGGGCAATAGGGTTAGGCCATCATATAGGTGCTAGGGCTTGACATGGCCAGCCGATTGATCGGAGGGGGCCTCTCCGACCACCTGTCTAGCCCAAGAAAAGCCTAAAGTGGAATATTGCAAGTCATGGACTGCTCAGCTACCTGGGTTCTATCCTTAAGTATCACGGGTCACCACCCACAGCCAATAGGTGGCCCCTATTGGGGGAGTTTTACCCCTCTGCAGAGGTGCAGTCGGTGAATTCTAATGTCCCAGCCATTTCCCTACTTTACCATATAGATCAGATTACCCAAGGTGTGCTACCCATACACTGAGTTGGCAAGGACCGGTATCGACCCCAGAACTTTGCAATTTCTCATGGATGCTCTACCGGCTGAGCTAAACCGGTCCATGAGTGCATGTAGAGGAGATAGTTTAAAACGGTCACTATAACCGTTGGATCATTTAAGTGTAAGTGATAGTTTAAGGTAATTTGAGAACTTGGCTTTCATTAGACGAAAGTCATGTGATCGAATGATTCTAGGAAGTTTAGAGTAACTTAAATTTAGTCAGTAAGAGAATCACAAACGAAAGTGGTTGATAATTCAATGTAGACTCCAACTGGGTCCTCGTAGTCGAAATGAGTTATAGAAATGTGATCTTGTGTTAATGATCTCACTGGTGTCAACTGGACGAAACATGATGAAAAGCGACTGCATGGTGAGAAGAACAACATGACCACGAGAAGAGACGGAGCAGAAAGGAGTTAGGTGATTATTCGAGTAAGGGAGAATGTAACATGATATCCTGTAGAAATATAAGAAAAAACAAAATATTCCAAAAGATAAATTTATTTGTAGATGGTGAAGTTGACATTAAAACGTTTCAGTTTGTTACAAAACCTTCATCAGGCAGTAATACTGATAGATTTTTAATTTAGTGCATCCTAGGATGCATGTATTTGATTTGAATGAGTGCCTGGGAAAATTTGATGGGTCCCAACTAAAGTTTCAGACCAAGACACCATTAAGCACCCCATTTGTGACTGAGATTCAAAAGGACGTGTTTTGCTTTTCACCATCAAAATCCGGTTGTTTGTTAACAGACGATTTTAAGATGATTTTTTTTAAATTATAAAACTGTAAACAAAAGACACATTTTTATATTAAAAGAAACTTTTTTTTTTTTACTTATTTCATGTTTTTCTTGTTAATTCAATAGCAATTCTTTTTTAATTATAAAACTTTTAACGTTAGACACGTTTAACATGGGAATGATTAAAGCTATAAGTATATAAGATTATAATAATAACTGCTAACCCTAGCAAAATCTTTTTTTAAATAAATACTTTTTAATGTTAATTATATAACAATATTAGTTTATCTTTAGTGCAAAATTAATTTTTTCACATATGCTAATGACAACAACATGAAATAATTAATTTTTTTTAAATTAAAATCAAAAATTATTTTAGTATAAAAATGTTACTGGTTTTTATCAGCCGGCTGTTTTATTTACTAACAACCAGTGAAAAGCAAATTTCAGTTCCTTTTTGGGCTGGGGTGCCTAATGGTGTCAAGGTCCAAAGTTTCTTAATAAATTGCAGAGTTTTTATCCATGAACAACTAAAGCCATCAAACCCCTACCTTACACTCCAATACGTTTCCAAGAAAATATTGAAATATATTTACAGTTAGCTGGAAATGATGGGGGGCAGTAAAAAAAAAAACACTGGGACGCAGTAGCCATAGAAAACAAATTAAAAAAAGCTAATCCATATGTGACTATGTTTAATATAATTTTGGTTGGATATGTGAGAATATGTGAAGCCATTTTGGGAGTTATGTTGTTCTTGTTCAAAGAATCCTGGAGTTAATCCAAAGATGAGTCATTAATCTAAAGTCTGTTGTATTTCTGATGATATATAAGTCCGACACCGGTAATAAGCTCTGGTGTTAATCCAAAGATAAGTCTTTCTTGTAGAAAGTTCATTCAGTAAATGATCTTGAGCACAATGCAAATGATCTTAAATGCCTTTTTTTTCCCCTGTCATCCTATTGGCCAATTTCTACAAGAAAATTGCTGCTACTGCTTGGTAGAGTCCATAAATAGAAGTGGTGATTTTGCTCACATCTTATACCCAGAGATAATCCAACAGGTGAAGATAAAAAAAAAAAGAACTTGCATAGATCTATGTTTGTTCTAAATGCTCGAGATAACAGGTAAAATTAACAACAAACAGAAAGAAATTGCAAACAATAAGGTTAGATCTATTTATCACACAGAGTCAATGAAATATCACCTGACCTTGTCTAGAAGCAGAGATAATTGGTTTGGTTTTACAGCATTTCAACCTCAGTGGGTCATTTAATGTCGGCAAAGTTTTGAAATAAATTCATTCTTAATGGATACTCATATAGATATTTTCTATTTAACCATAGATGGAACCCTAACAGGTACTACCACTCTGGGTTTGGTTTGGTTTGTTTTGTTTTATGGCATATCAACCTCAGTGGGTCATTTAATGCTGGCGAAATTTTGAAATAAAATCATTCTTAATGGATATTCAATTTTTTTTATAAATACATTTTTCTATTTAACCCATAGAGAGGACCCTAACAGATACTACCCCTCTGGGCTAGAGTGGACCTGGGAGAAATGGTGATGAACGGGTGCTCCACATTCCCCAAACCTACAGAACTGGAACCTCACCATCAGATAGAGTTTAACATCATTCCTCAGCCACTGCCTTCTAGCACCCATATGATAAAAAGGGTTGGGGTTGCCATAAGGGCAATAGGGTTGCAGCAATCATATAGGTGCTAGGTCTTGACATGACCAGCTGATTGATCGGAGGGGGCCTCTCCAACTGCCCATCCAGCCCAAGAAAGGGCCAAAGTGGAGTATTGCATGTCATGGACTGCTCAACTACCATATCCACTTGGAAGATTAGCACAATCCAATCTTCTTCAAATGCTCACCCACAAAATTGGCCTTGTGCTGCACTAGACCATTTTTCTAGTATCCAGCCAGAAAAAACAACCTTATTTTCATTTTCTGTTCACTCTATGAATTGGAATGACTCCAGGAATTTTCAATCAAAAAATCGGTTAGTTTCTCAATTTTGTAATTGATAGCCATTTGCCTAACCAAGTTTATGATTGAAATAGCAAGCAGCAGAAAAATCTTTTAGGTCAAATAAATAAAAGTCTGAAAGACAATCTTTTGTTTTACAGATCAAAATAACTACTACATTGAATATGTGGCTAACCTTGCAAATAGTCGTCAAAATTAAAACGGAAAATTTTGACGACAATTTGCAACACATCAAATTAACTTTTGAAAATCCGATTCAAAATACTTCACTTTTTTTTGGTAAGTCAGTTTACTAATTGTTTTATTATTATTATTATTATTATTTAACAAATCTTGAAATATTTTCTAAACTAAAATATCTATGTGCAGTTTAGCAAATATTTCAAGATTCGTTAAATAAATGAAATAAAACAATTACTAACCTGACTTACCAAAAAAAAAGTCAAGTAGGAAAAAATTTTAAAAATAAAATTAAAAAAGTAAATAATTAATAAAAAAAGAGAAAGAGTTTTTTTTTTTTTAATTTAAAAAGAAAAGTTTGTGAGATTTATATTTTGGATTTTTTTCCCATTTTTGAATCGGATTTTTAAAATTAATTTTAATTTCAAAATTTAGTTTGATCTGTTGAAAATGGTTGTCAAAATTTTCCGTTTTAATTTTGACGACGATTTGCAAGTTTAGCCGAACGTGGCTACCGAATACACAAAAGCCAGCACAACTTCATGGAAAGATGTAATCTTTTAATTTGGGTTAAAGTAAATTTAGTGAATTATTTTATGCCAAAGAAGTTTTGTTTTATTCATTCTTGACTGGATACAAGTGTACAAGACCAATTGGACACATTGCATAGTGGATATAGGCATTGTGTTGATACAGATCTAAATGACAGTTATTTCTAGGCTGCAGGTTCAATCCTGGTCAAGGGCGACAGTAAAATAGAATAATTAACACTTGTACTCAGGCATGGTTAGCAAAATGCATTTCACAACATAAGCTTATGTTAAAGTCTGTTTTATCTTGAATTTTTTTTTTTAATAAGAAAAAGGTGATACCTTTTTTTTCTTCCCTTTTTTAAAACAATATATACTTTTATAATAACATAACAGTATCTACATATATGATTTAAAGAAGGTGGAAAAAATGAAAAGAGTAATATAAAAATGAAACAAAACAGATTGATTTCTCTGAATTTTTTAGATGAGGCTTGAGAATTTGTAATATTTGGATTATTCAGACTATTGTCCTCATCTTTATTGTTATATGCACAACTTTTCGGCCGATATGCTATTTGGACACATTGCATAGTGGATATAGGTATTGAGTTGATACAGTTCTAAGTGAGTTATCTCTAGGCTGTAGGTTCAATCTTGGTCAAGAACATCAGTAACATAGAATAATTAACACAGCTATTTTTTTTTATTTATTTGGCACCATAACACTACTGAAACCAAGCAACCTGATATATCTGGGTTAAGGGATATATTATGAAGTTGTAGTAAGGTATATTCTCGCAGGTAAGTAGAAGCTGGTGTGTCGAGTAGCAGTAATAGCAGTACGCCTTCCAAGCAGTCGGCGTGGTAGTCTTGATAGTAGGTGTTTGTACCACCACAATATCGAGTATTTATGGAGGACACTATCCAATCAGATTATAGCAAGGTACCTAGATATTTGCATATTCATTACATCACAACCAATCAGGACTCAAGTAATGGAATCACCCAAATGCATGAATGGAGTATTCCTGAGTACCATAAATACCAGCTGCTTTGGGCACCAGTTCAGTTGTGCTCAGTTAGTTGTTTTTTATTGTTGTTCAAACCAACAGTATACTAACTCACTTCAACAGTAACATCAAGTAACATTTGGCAGGTTGTATTGAGTTACATTGTACAAGCAGCACAACATAGAATGGTCCCTGATTTGACCTTTACTGTTCATTATAAAAATTATTTTTTCTTTCTTTATTCCATAGCCATCTTACTTTGTATAAGTTTTCCTTGTGGTTTTAATTTTCATGTGAGGCTCAAAAATCTCAAATGAAAAACAGCCGGGTTTTTTTGAAAGGTTAGAATTAAAATTACAAACTTTTTCAATTTATAATCAATAAATTTCCTCAGAAAGAAGATGCACCTGCAGAGAATATGTGCTATGTTTTCATTGGTTGAAATTCTGATTGCTGCTCCTACTGCTGCTGTTTTAGGATTTCTGTGTAATAAGCACTAATCATTAAAATACAGTGGTACCTTTTGAATTTGTTAGGCAACCAATCTAGGAGAAGGAAAATTCTACAGAACCCATTCTGTCCTACTATTTACCCTTAGCTGGTGGGACAAAAGATGGATTCATGCCTTTCCCCAAGGGCATTAGCACAAAGTGAAAAGCAAAAAGCAGGATGTGACACATGGTCAATTTTTAAGTGGAGTACAGCTATCCCTTTGCACTAGCAGTAGACCAAGGAGATTGTTTTTGGCGTCTGAGGCAGAGCGCCACACCTACCATGAGCTCCTCACTTTACCGCACCGATCCCTATGCTACTCATACGCCAAATTGGCGAGGGCCAGTTTTGAACCCAGAACCTTGTGGTTCCTAGTCAAATGCTCTAACAACTGAGCTAAACTGGCCGACAACTATGGCACTTCACTAGACTCCATTTCAGCACTGAACAAGAGGCTATGTTTATCTTGTTACACTGTTCATTGAAATGTGTTAATTGATAGACATTTAAGAAAAGACAAAAAACATTTAATGAAAACTAAAACGCCTAACTAGAAGTTAAAAATATCTATAGTTACATAGACAAGAAACCAAGACTATTCTTATTGGAATTCTCAAACCATCACTCATTGCTCTACACTAGGTTATAAATCAACAGGTTTTTTTTGGGGGGTTTTTCTCTTCAAATAAAGAAATAAGAGAAACACTTGCTAAGCGGATAGAGTAAGGTTTCTCAAAGTGGTCCATCTATCTATACATATATAAAGGGCAGTTGTGTGTATGTGTATGTGTATGTCCGTAGGGAAAAAGTCAATGCTTTATTGAACTTACATAAGTTCCTACATATATAAAAAAAAGAAAGGGGGGGGCATAAACTCAAGTTTATCCATTTGTTCTTATACTTGGGTTAGGGGTAAAATCTATCTATCTATAGATATATAAAGGGCAGTTGTGTGTATGTCCGGGGAAACTTCGAAAAAAAAATTAACGACAAAGTAAATATATATATATATATATATATATATATATATATATATATATATATACACATTAAATATCACCAGGGCTTTGTTTTTGATTTAAATTTGTAAAGATAATTAAAAAATAAAATTTAAATGATAACAGCATGGAATTTTTTTTTGTATTTAATGCTGTAAATAGTAGACATTAATTTTTCTTTTCAGAGTTGCTGGATCAGCACAAATTCTTTTTATACGTGGGGATTTTAATGGACATCCTGTGGGAAAGCAATTCACGATTCAGTAATAATGGATCTACAAGACTTAAAAAACTTAAAAGACTTTTTAAAAAAATCCCCCCTCTATCCAGGCAATGCTGGGTAGCTGTTTCTAGTATATATATATATATATATATATATATATATACACCAACCGCTCCGCACGAGCAGGATGTGACACAAGGTCAATTTCTTAAGTGGAGTTTAACAGGTTTGAATTCAGAGTTTTCCTTCTCCTCAACTGGTTACCTAGCCATGATTAAAGAGCCCAGCCTGCCCTGCTAGTTACCCATACCTGGAGGGAGAATTGGATTCATATCCTTTCCAAGACTATTAGCGCTATGTGAAATGCAACAGCTTCGTTGAGGAATTGAACTCAGGTCAACAAGTCCATTTTCTACAACTCTAACCATTAGACCACACACCTCCATAAAGTCCATATAGACCGCTGGAGGTAAATAATATTTTGGCAGGTTGAATAAAAGCATAGGGTGCAAATTAAAACGATGAGGGTGCAAATTTGTCAATGTCCACCGATTTCAGCAAAGTGCTGGTAATGCTATTTCTATACTCAGAAACATGAAAATATTTTTCCTCAACTGCAGATAAAATTGTAAATCAGAAATGGTTTTGTTTTTGTTTTTTGGACCATATTACCTTAAGGCACCCCATTTTTGATCTCGATTAAGAAAGTACGTTTCTCATTTATACCGTCAATATCTGGTTGTTTGTTAGGGGTTAGGGTTTAGTTTTATAATTTTTTTTTAAATCTAAAAATTGTCTGTTAAAACAACCAGATATTGACAGTGTAAATGAAAAACATGTCCTTTCTTAATCGAGATCAAAAAGGGGTGCCTTAAGTCATATGCCTTTTTTTTTTTTCCTTCTCTACCAAAAATATCAAAGTTTCAGATTTTTTTTCAGATAAATATTCAAAAAGTTGCCTCTCTTTGAAAAATTCTAAAAAGTCGATATTTCAAAGAGAAAGAAAGAAATAAATTTGTGAAAACAATTAAAATTTTCATTCGGTGTTTTGACACTTTTAAACTTAAAAAATTGGCTTTTTTTTTCTTCTTTTTTTTCTTTTTTTTTTTCTTTGGCGCACTTTGATACAAACACAGGAAGAAACTAAAATACATGACCCCCTCCCGGCTCCGAACCTCACCTACAGATTTTGATTTTAAAAAATTTACTTCAATTGGATATTCAGACAATTGGGCAAGGTAGTCGTTGAGATTAAAAGCTTCACATTTTCTTTAGATTCATATTTTTTTTTTAAATAAAAGCTGCTCAACAAATTACTGGAAAATAAAATATAAATTAAAACTAACCAAAATTTTTTTAAAAAAGAAGGAAAGATTCTAATATAAACTCCCAAAGCATCTGCCTCGGAACAATAAGGTTCCAGGTTCAATACTGACCCTCGCCAACTCAACTCAAAGAGAAAAAGGAGAAAGAAAGAAAGAAAGAAGAAGGAGAAAAAGGAATAACAAAGGAAGAAAAGAAAGTGAATAAGAAAGAAAGAAAGAAAGAAAGAAAGAAAGGAGAAAAAGGAAGAAAGGAAAAGAAGGAAGAGAAAAAGGAGAAAGAAAGGAAGGAGAAAAAGGAGAAAAAAGGAGAAAGGAAAGAAAGAAGAGAAAAAGGAGAAAGAAAGAAGAAAGAAAGTGAAAGAAAGAAAGAAAGGAGAGAAAGAAGGAAAGAAAGGAGAGAAAGAATAAAGAAGGAAAATAAGAAAGAATAAAGAAGGAAAGAATAAAGAAGGAAAAAAGAAAGAGAAATAGAAAGAAGAGAAAAAGGAATAAGAAAAAAAGAAAGAAGAATGTTTTCAATAACCATGATGGTACCATTAGGAGGTAATCCAGTACAAATCTTATAACATACTAGATCAATAGAGACAGAGGAAATACTTAATATGGGTGAAGCTGGATTGGAGTCAATTTAACAATAAATAAATAAAATTATTTTTTCAATCCTTCATGGCTTCCTGGGAAAATAAATTTCTAATTTATGTCAAGGACATGTCAGGGGTGCAGGGGAAAGTCGCATCAGCCAGAGGAATCTTTAAAAAAAAATTTTTTTTAAACAAATACAGAGGATTTTTTTTAATGAGGAAAGCAGATTTTCATTTTATTTAGTTCTAATTTCAGCAATTTATCTAATAAGATTTATATCAAAATTGCATCCAATTTTTATCAATTCAAAATTGTATCCAATTTATTTAATCCAAATTGCATCAATTTTTATCAAATTCAAAATTGCATCCAATCCATCCAATCATCCAATTCAAATTGCATCCAATCTTATCCAATTCAAAATTGCATCCAATCTTATCCAATTCAAAAATTGCATCCAATCTTATCCAATTCAAAATTGCATCCAATCTTATCCAATTCAAATTGCATCCAATCTTATCAAATCCAAAATTGCATCCAATCTTATCCAATTCAAAATCGCATCCAATTTTATTAAATCCAAATTGCAAGAAAGATTTGTATTTGTGTTTTCTTATAATATATTGCTTTAATTCTTCTGCTTGCCCACCGAATTTGTATGAGTGCCATTACCTCAACTAAATAATGGACCATTTCATTTTTATTATAAAGAAAGAAAGGGAAGAAAAAGGATATGCTACACAGAAAAATATAAGAAAGAAAGAAAGAAAGTGAGTAGGAAAATGATAGAGAAAGGGGTTGAGTGCACAGAAGCAATAATGCAGTTTCAATCAAACATAATGAAATGATGATAACAAGAAGAAAGAAAAAATAGTGAGAGAGAGTTAAATCCATATTTTTATTACATATTGAACTATTTTGCAATTGCTCTTAAGTAAACATATCAAATGTTGAAATAATCAAATTATTATACTGTAGTACATCCACAGGTCCTGTTAGTGAATAATATTAATCATAATATCAATAAGAATTATAGAAATTCAGACAAATTATCTATACATATATAAAGGGCAGTTTGTGTGTATGTATGTGCAGAGGAAACTATGAAAATAAAACAATTAATGACAAAGTAAATATATATACACATTCACTATCACCAGCTCTTGCTTTTGGAGCAAAAATAATCAAGATTTTATATATATATATGCACCCTCCGGGTGCAAGTATTTAAGTTTAAGTTAAATTAGAAAGGCTAATGAAACTGAATAAGAATTCAGATAACCAGCTAGGTCTTTCAGCCCTAATTTACTATTCAGTTATTTCTTTATGTTAATAGATAAGATTTATCCCCGCGATAAATTAGGGGTATATCCATGACATCAACTTTTATTCGTGATAGATTATTTGATAGGGATGCGAGGATCAACTCACAATTCAATAATGATAGATCTCTGTTAGGATAACGGAGTTATCCACCCTTGGTAAATTGCCTGCTTGGAGAGGATCAACTGTGGTACTAGTTGATAATTTGCATTGACCAATCAACAGCCACCTTGAGGGAGGCAGTTAGAGAGAGCTGCCTATTTAAGCTCAGTGTTTAGGAGACCATGGTAGTTGACACTTAGATAGAGGAATCTATGCCAGAAGGAACAACATTTGGTAGCAGAGCGTAGTTCCGATCTACGGGTTATGGCCCAACATGCTTTTACTGCCAGAAGGAACAAGATTTGCAACTAACTTTTTTAGCTCCACCACTACCTAGGCAATGCCGGGTAGCCACTTCTAGTACTAAATATGAGAATGGGTAAATATTTTACTGAATAGAAATTATTCTGACTCACAAAAAATGTTTTGTATTCAAACTTTTTAAAAATGCCAAATAAGCATAGTAATATAAATAGAAAATGTGTGGAATGTTCTTGTTTTCTATGTTATTGTTACTATCAAGTACAATAAAGAAAAAGAAATTTAAGACTAGCAAGTATATGCGCACTCTAGGCATAAATATTTGAGTTTTAATGTAATTAAATATATCAGATTAGAAACACTAACTAAATTAAATAAAAACACATATTAAAAAAATACATTTATTCTAATTATATTTCAATTGGTTTCAATATAAAATCATTCATAGGATTGATTTTAATAGGTTGAAGAATAAAACAACATTAGAGATCAATGACACCAAATATTATTTATTAAATCATGTGACCCTCATGACATACATATGTAATCTATGCAGCCCTAGGGGGCTACTCAGTTTGTCAGAGTGACCATTCTTAAGTGATATATGAGAAGTGATCAACACCAACTGGGTCACCTGTATTGAAGTCAGTCATCAGTCAGTATACTGTTGGTTTGGACAACAGCAATTGGCTAAGCACAACTGAACTAGTGCCCAAGACAGCTGGTATTTATGGAACTCAAGAATAGTCCATTCATGTATTTGGGTGATTCCATTCCTTGAGTCCTGATTGGCTGCTTGGTTTCTATGATGATATGAGGCTTTATAAATACCCTGGCATTCTACAGTAGGATTGCAACAAGATTAGATCCGTATTCAGTTACGGCTACTTGTTGCCTTGTCTTTACCAATTTGACAGTAATTGAAACTTAGTATGATTATTCTACAACCTGGGTAATATCTAAAAATCCCAAACCCCTGATAAACCCCAGCATGTTACTGACAATTTTTCTTATACTTCTTAGGGCTGCCTATTTTGGGTTTGGTTTGTTTTGTTTTATGGTATATCAACCTCAGTGGGTCATTTAATGCCGATAAAGTTTTGAAATAAATTCATTCTTAATGGATACTTGATTTTTTTTTTATAAACACATTTTTCTATTTAACCCATAAATGGGACCCTAACAGGTACTACCACTCCCGGCCAGAGTGGACCTGGGAGCAATGGTGATGAAGGGGTGCTCCATATTCTCCAAAACTAGAACCTCACCATCACATAGAGTTTAACATCATTCCCAGGACATGTAGACCCTCAGCAACTACCTTCTCGCACCCATATGATAAAAATGGGTTGGGGCTTGCCATAAGGGCAAGAGGGTTGGGCAATCATAAATGCTAGGGCTTGACGTGACCAACCGATTGATCGGAGAGGGCCTCTCCGACCGCCTGTCTAGCCCAAGAAAGAACCAAAGTCGATTATTGCAAGTCATGGACTGCTCAGCCATCTGGGTTCTATCCTTAAGCATCATGGGTTGCCACTCACGGCCAACAGGTGGCCCCATTGGGGGGGGGGGAGTCTTACCCCTCTGCAGAGGTGCAGTCAGTGTATGGTGTGAGTATTAAGTCTATTGGAATGCTTGGGAAGATATTTAGTTGAGTCCCCACTCACCAAGGACCAATAAGTATATACTAGGGTGAGTCAAAAAGTAATGCCATTTTGTTTAAGACAGGCATAATTACCAACACAGGAATATGTATCATATATCAAAATGAAGCTCTTCCTGTGTGGATCACATCCCTACTTCTCCACATATTCACCGTTTCTCTCAATAGCAATGTTCCACCTTCGAATGAGAGCATGTATCCCTGCCCTGTAAAATTCTGTTGACTGTTCTTTGAGCCACTTCTTCACTATAGATTTCACTTCCTCGTCACTGGAATAATGTTTGCCTTCAGACTATTATCTCTTTGGCCCCATGAAAGAGGGTTTGAGAGGCAAACATTATTCCAGTGACGAGGACTATATGGAGAAGTAGGGATGTGATCCATAGAGGACTATCTTCATTTTGATATATGATACATGTTCCTGCGTTGGTAATTATACCTGTCCTAAAAAAAAATGGCATTACTTTTTTAATAACCCTCATAAGAATATTAGTATATCTTTGATATACTAGATATCCTAACACTGAATAGAACAGAAGGAAATACAAAATAAACTAATTTATACATACAAGAACATTTAGCTTTTAATATATACCATACATATATATTTACCAAGCCCTCCGCACAAGCAGGATGTGACATAAGGTCAATTTCTTAAGCAGAGTTTAACAGGTTTGAATTCAGAGTTTTCCTTCTCCTAACCAAGGTTGAAGATCCCAGTCTGCTCTACTATTTACCTGGAGAGAGAATAGATGGATTCATACCTTTCCCAAGAGTATTGGCGCTCATCCAACATATGAACTTGTCTTGCTGTGTACATTTTGTATGATGGTAAACATTATACCCGCACATATATATTTGCCAACCCCTCCACACGAGCAGGATGTAACACAAGATCAACTTCTTAAGCAGAATTTAACAGGTTTGAATTCAGAGTTTTCCTTCTCATAGACTGGTTACCTAGCCAAGGTTAAAGAGTCCAGTCTGCCCTACTATTTATCTATAGCTGGAGGGAGAGTAAGTAAAGTAAAGTCGTCGGTGTGGCCTAAAGTCGGTATCAGCCAATCAGCAAGGGAGTCTATCCCCTTTTCACTAGCGCTAGACCAAGGAGATTATTTTAATATCTGAGGTGGAGCGCCACACCTACCATCACCTCCTCATTTTACTGCACAGATCCCTTTGCTACTTTAACACTGAGTTGGCGAGGGCCGGTATCGAACCAGGAGCCTTGTGGTTCCTAGCCGATTGCTCTACCAACTGAGCTAAACCGAGGGAGAGTAGTTGGATCTAATTTCCCACATATATAATACATACAATATATATATCAGCAATATTAAAAGAAAAAATACACAAATGTGTCCCAACAGAAAAAAAAACTATAAACATCTTGTTGCCTGAACAAGCAGTATGTGAAAGGGGTACAAAAATGGAAAAAGGCTTACTTGATGAGTGTAAGTAATGTAGCTTTACCTTCCTTGGCAGGGTCAGAAACAATGTGTCCAATGTTCAAAGAACAGAGGCAAATAGGTCGAGAAGAGGTCTCTGGGAATGTCATGTGATACACTTTAGGTCCCTACTGGATGAGTCAATCCTCTAAGGGAGATAATTATTTATGGTATCCCTACAAGTCTATTCTGCTCATTTATCCACTGAACATTCATCATTGAAAATAAAAAATAAAAAACTTCTCATATTTGCATCATGAACAGAAATACAAAAATAAAGTTCATATATGTCAAGTAATGATTGAAAACAAGTAACCTATGATCTTAAAAAAAAAAATATATATATATATATATATATATATATATATAAATTTAAAAAAAAAAAAAAAAAAGATCGATCTTATCAGATTCAAGGAACAACATGAGTTTGCAGAAATAATCATGACTAGCAGTACCTGTGGATGATGATGATGATGATGATGTTGGCATTCTTCTGTCTACAAGAGACGATGGAGTAGTGTCAAAGTGTTAGGGGGTTTTTTTTTGGGGGGGGTCCTCTTCTTTGAACTACATAGCCTGGACGGGTTCGTATGGAGGATAAGCTGTTGCCCATGTAGCAAATACCCCTCTCCACACTGCCGCTGTGGTCCAAAGGAAAGGTAAGGTACCAATGCAGTTTGGCAACGGTAGTGTTGCAGGAGTTGATGGGTAGCAATGGATTTCAGCATCACACCACCTTAGGGACTCCATCTCCTGATTTGTTTATATATATATATATATATTTATTTACAAGTGCATTATTGATGGATCAAGAAAAAAAACTCACAAAATCCGATCAGTTTACCTGAAATTTAAGAGAATTAAGTAGATAAATGTGGATATACCACAGTTATTAATATTGGCATTTCAGTCTCAGAAGACTATAATATAGTTTTTGTGCCCCTGAAGTTACAGCACCTCCTGTGACTGTAAAGTCCAGATGTCGCATGTGAAGGCTGTCCCGGAAGATTTTGATGTGCCAGTGCTTTGTTGCCACTGCTTTCTTCTGGACCTCTTAGCTTCATGGTGTTGCGTCAGGGTGACTTCAGACATGAACAGTCCTTTATGGAGAGCCTGCCGCCACCGAGCCAAATTTTCCCAGCTGGAAGGGGCAATGCCAAAGATGTAGAGCAACAATCACAGTATGAGAATTTGATTATTACATTTGATATGTTTAAGAGCTATTGCTAAATAGTTCAATATGTAAAAAATTATAATGATCATTTAACTCTCTCAGTCTTTTTTCCCTTCTTTTCTTCTTTTCATTATGTTCAATTGAAACAGATTAGCATTATCGCTTCTATGTGCTCACCCCCTCTCTCTATCTTTCCCCGGCTCTCTTTTTTTCTTGTAATATTTTTTTCTGTGAAGCATGTCTTTTTTCTTCCCTTTCTATCTTTATCATAAAAATTAAACAGTCCCTTATTTAGCCGAGGTGACAACACTCATAAGAAATTAGAATTCGGTGGATAAGCAACAACAGATAATCAGATTTATATTTTTGCATTTATTTTTGGATGATTTAGACAAGAGGTTCCTGACCAGGGGAACGAGCATCATTCAAGGGAGTGCGAGAAGCGTCCGTTCAAATTTAGATTAAATTTTTTTCTTTTGTAATTAATATTATTTATATTTTCATTTCTTTATTTCAGATTATTATTATTATTTAGAGAGTGAAATATATGATCTTTTGATAAAGCTGTAATATAGATTCACATTCTATATTTTTTTAACAAGGGTATAAATTTTAGGGGTGCGAGGTCAGAGCAAAACTCTTTTAAGGGTGCGAAAATAGAAAAAGGTTGGGAACCACTGATTTAGTCTCATTTTTAACCAGAGGGTGTTGCAAGATGAACATGAGTATTAATATATAAATTTGACACTGTCAATCAATGATAACATCTCTTTTGTTCAAAATCTTTATACATATAACACCTTTTTTTTCTTTTCACTGATCTGGTCAATTTACAAACAGCCCTGTTGGTTGGGGCGTTAGAATGCACCGACTGCATCTCTGCAGAGTGGTAAGACTCCTCAATGAGGCCACCTGGGTGGCGACCGTGATGCTTAGGAATAGAACCAGTTTGACTTGCAATACTCCACTTTGGCCCTATCTTGGGCTAAACGGGCGGTCGGAGAGGCCCCTCCAATAATCAGCTGGTCACGTCAAGCCCTAGCACCTATATGATTTCCCAACCCTATTGCCCTTATGGCAAGCCCAAACTCCTTTTTATCATATGGGTGCTAGAAGGCGGTGACTGAGGGTCTACATGTCCTGGGAATCACGTTAAACTCTATCTGATGGTGAGTTTCTAGTTTTAGAGGTTTGGGAATGTGGAGCACCCCTTCATCACCATTGCTCCCTGGTCCACTCTAACCCAGAGTGGTAGTACCTGTTAGGTCCCATCTATGGGTTAAATAGAAAAACATGAGTTGATAAACAAAATTTGTTATCTATTAAGAATGAATTTATTTCAAACTTTTTGGCATTAAATGACCCACTGAGGTTGATATGCCGTAAAACAAACAAACCAATCAATTTACAAAGGTAAGGTCTTCATAGAGATAGCGACGCAGGGAAACTGTTCATACAGCTATGAGCAGCACTGTTGTGTCTGTTGCGCCTAGACCTTCACACACCTCGCTGCTACATTCAGTCTTGGCTTGACAGTCATTTCTGATAGAGTTCCCGATTGATACTAAATCTCAAAAGTAAGGTCTCCAAAGTTCTGGGGATGCAGAGAATCTGTTCTGTTTGTACAGCAATTGACAACACTGTTGTGTTTGTTGTGCATGTACCAGGGTCTGCACACACCTTGATGACATGTTCAGTCTTGGCTTGGCAGTCAATTCTGATAGTGCTCCAGATTCACACTAAATCCTAAAAGTAAGAAACTGTTTTTTTCACGCAGCAATTGGCAACACTCAAATGTTTGTTGTGTATATGCCCGTGTCTGGGCTCACCTTGTTGCAACGCTCAGTCTTGGCAGTCATTTCTGATGGAGATTAAATCCCAAAAGTAAGGTTCCCATAGCACTGAGGAATGCAAGGAAACTGTTCTGTTCATGCAGCAGTTAGCAACTCTGTTGTGTTTGTTGTGCATGTGCCTATAGATCTGTACACCTCGCTGCCATGCTCAAACTTAGCTTGACAGTCATTTCTGATGGAGCTCCCAATTGACACTAAATCCCAAAAGTAAGGTCTCCAAAGTTCTGGGAATGAAGGGAAACTCTTCTGCTCATGCAGCAATTGGCAACACTGTTGTGTTTGTTGTGTATATGCCTGCGTCTAGACTCACCTTGTTGCAACGCTCAGTCTTGGCTTGGCAGTCATTTCTAATGGAGCTCCCAATTGACACTACTGCCAAGTGTGAAGTCTGTGCTGTTATTTGAATGCAAAAGGCATTAAACCAATTGAAATTCATTGCCAATTAACAACAAAAGCTTAATAAACATGTGGCATCCGAGCTACATGTTGTTGTTTTTTTTTTAAATCCTACCCACATGTTCTCAAAAAGTGATAAGAGGGTCCATATGTGTTTGATTTTTTTTTCTTTTTTGCTAAGTGAACAATACAGACTGTAGCTGTTTGTGATCAAATGGGGTTTACTTTTTCAACTGTATCATAGGTCAAAAACAATGGTGAGTGGTTCATGAGAGACAACTGCATTCCAATGGTAGGTAGATGTTTGTGGGGATTAAAATAAAATTAAAATAAAAAAAATAACAAACTCCCATGAGCCTTCACCAGAAGAACCCTTCGTGCATGTGCGGGAAAAAGGACCCACATCCAACCCCCAAGAGAATCTCTCAGCCTTAGGCCTTAACTGTGTCAAGTCACTGCTACTGGCCAGGGAAAAATTTCCTTGCCACATGGTGGCTATGACTCTTGAATAAAGCCTAAATCATAAAACTACCTTTTGTCTTTGTCTCTTCCTTCCTTCTTTGAATTCCTTTTCAGCACGACCACAAATAAGATGGGGTTAAAAGCAAACCCTAGGAATATGCACCAAGAAATAACCAGCTTCTTTTAAACCTAAAACACAAAACCTTTGTAATCCCATAGATGCTACCCAGTGGGATTATGGAGAAGCCCTTTTTGTACTAAATTGTGGGGTAATTTATGAGGAAGTGCGTACCGGCCTCCTGCCTCAAAAATTGCTACCCGGTGACTATTAAAATAACGACCCAGCTCAGTCTATTCAAAACTATCCATCTTCATATCTATCTATCTTAATTTGTTCATATTATCTATATTACTTTAAATACTAAGATTTTTTTTATTCATGTTTGTTTAATGTCTTGTTCTTAGTTTAAAAAACAAGAATTACGACAAAAAAAGAAGCGACCCCCCCCCAAATACATTTACTGTCGAAATATCTATCTCCATTTATTCATATCTATCTATATTATTTTGTTTGTTTATCTATCTATCTATCTCAGTCTATTCAAACTATATATCCATCTTCAATCTAAACAAGAATTACAACAAATTACGATAAATAAACAAGAATTACGACTAGCTGGGTTGTTATTTTGATAGTCACCGGGTAGCCATTTTTGAGGCAGGAGACCAGGACACACTTCCTCATAAATTACCAGTTGTGGTATTCATACTGTGAAAATATGGAGAAAATTTAAATATTTACTACACATGGAATCAAATGTATGAGAAAGAAATAAAAGGGGATATTTTATGGTAAAAGGAGGATATATATATATATATATATATATATGAGGAAAATGGGATTGGAATTAATCCGACAGAATGAGGTAAAATAAGGAATGAAAGAAATGTGTAGTATATTTCGCTGGAACATTAAGTTCCACTTCCTCAAGGAATAGCAAATGAGAGTAATAAAAGGGGGGATGTTAGATACCCACTCACTAATTTACTGGTTTGATTTTGATTTTATAGTCATCTAACCACCCCCCTTTTATTACTCTCATTTACTATTTCCTTTCACTCAAACCTCTTTCCAAGAAATGGCTACTTCCCCTCCCCTATCTAGTGTCCTCACCATTCATTTCTTCTACCTACTCCTTTCCCTTCTATCCCTTTCTTATCTCCCCAAAGATGTCTCCTATAACCAATCAAATCTTTCCCTCACCACAAAACTTACCCACCCACCTACTACCCCTTCTATAAAACACTTGTATGATCCTAATGATTCAATAAAGGCTTGAGGAAGCGGAACTTACCGTTCCAGCGAAATATACTACACATTTTTGTCTGAGTTTTGTTCTTTCATTCCTTATTTTACCTCATATATATATATAAGTCATCCACAGACACCGTGTTTCGACGTTTCAAGTCTCTTCAGTGTGGCTAGACACAGCAACTACCTCTGACCAGGAGCGAAACCCGACTGACTTTTCGTCTGCCCGATTTGTTAACCTCTCGGCCATTTGACAGCTGCCATGGTGTTTAAACTATTAAATACATACATTTGTTTATATATTTTACGATCACCAGAGAGATCCAGTCTACATATATATATATATATAAAAGTAAGTAAAGTTGTCGGGGACACCTAAAGTCATTATCAGCCAGACAGCGAGGTAGTCTATCCCCTTTTGACCGAAGAGATTGCTTTGGCGTCTGAAGTGGAGCGCCACACCTACCATCAGCTCCTCACTTTACTGCACAGATCCTGTGCTACTCATACGCTGAGTTGGCGAGGGCCGGTATCGAACACGGAACCTTGTGGTTCCTAGTCCGACGCTCTACGGACTGAGCTAAAGGTGGACATGTTCTTCTTCTTTTTGGTGAGGGGAGGGGGTATGAGCATATGGTAACCCTAATATCAGCTGCAAATCAACTCCTTTGCTTACCTGGAAATCAGGTATAAAAAGTCATTAAAAAAATAAATAATGCCCTTCACTTGGGGGTATTTAAAGAAGTGAAGGTCATAGCTATTGTTTTGTTATCTGAATTAAAACAAAAAAAAATTTAAAAAGAAAAAAAAAAGAGTTCAATAATCAGTCAATGTGTTTTAGATATTTCACCTATAAAAACAAACAAACAAAAAGACAACAACTGAGAATCACTGTGATAAAACCGGGGAAAAATGCTGAGCAAAAAAGATTATACAATAAAAACAAGACTAATTAATTTGTATTTAATTTCATGCACATTTCAAATTCAAAGGATTTTAAAAAGGCCCTTCTTTCTTTCTTTCATCTTTTTTTTTTTTTTTTAAACGAATTTCAGTTCTAAAAAAAATAAAATAAAAGACAGGACCAAGACAGTTTGGAAGAATTGAAACTAAAAAAAAAAAAAACATCAAATTGATAAAAAAATAAAAAAATAAAAAAATACAATTCTTCAGCAAGATCGCTTCCACAAAGTATACCTGGACAAATAAATACCATTTTATTTTTTATTTTTGTGACTAGTCGGGTCTTTTCAGGTTTTCGAAGGATAGGTTTTTATTTGACGGCATTCATATTACGGTTACAAAGCTTCGAGTTATTTAATAGAAAAAAAAATCTAATGCAAAATACATATTTTTTCAATCCTATTAATTTTGCTTCCTAAAAGAAAAGTGGTATTGTACAGAAAACATTTCTAAGTATTACCAACTCATATTTTTTGTATTCAGTACGACTTTTGATAGTCTGATAATCGAATAATGGTGGTTACGGTTTAGATTTCGTTTCATTTCGGACTACAAACACGTGAGAATTATATTTGTATATATTCTATAATCTTTTTACTCGTCTCGCGTAAAAGCAGTAGACAATCGTTATTTCTATTTATTTATTTTTTTAAATAAATATATATATATATTTCTATTTTAACATTCTATTTTAAATTTTATTTATTTATTCAACAATGATTAAATCGAGGGTTAAGGTTAACAAAAATGGTTATGTTTTTTTTGTGTTTTTTTTCTTATTTGTTTGTTTTTGTTTTTCTCGTCTGCTTTTTTTTTTGTTCGTTTGTTTTTTGTAATATAAATCTAGGTAAAAAAATAAATAAAAGTCAACCGATAAAATGAACAAGTTGTTACTCGATTTTAGATTAAAAAGAAAAACAATGAAACAACACTTTTTCCAGTTCAGTGACATCTAATCTTAAATTATTCTTAACTATAAAAAAATACACACACACACACACACACACATATATACATACAATGTGTGTGTGTTTTATATATATTATATATACATAGTTTCCTGTAATTCCTTAATATAAGAGTAAACCTAATGAGTCAGAAAATATCTACCTAGGTTTCTCCTAACAGATCATCAGGATAATTCTGTACAAATTATAGTACCATCTGATTTTTTTTCAGGGGTGCATACGATTTGGTCTTTTCTTTTTATATATATATATATATTTTTTTTTTTCTCCAGGCAAAAGTTTGTTTGTATAGTAATCACAAACTATAAAGTCGGGAGTTGTTTTTTTTATACTGTCGGGGTTTAGAAATTTTAAAAAAATATGTACATTACACCGGAACTCAGATGACATGATGATACACTTGAGAGCAGAAAATATGCTTAGAAATATTTTCACAACGCCCAAATCAAATGACAACATCGTATTTATTCATATATGTTCCAGGAACACGATAGTAGGATATTTTTTTAAATACATAAGTAAAATAAAATAAATAAATGTAATCGAAAGATGACCCACTTTGTGAAGCTTAGGTTAGTTTGGCACAAGATCATTATGAAGGAGCACCCGGCGAGGACCGAATTGACTACACTAACGAATAATGGCCCACTTTAAAATCGGACAAAATGAATTAATAAATTAATTAAAATTAAACATTGCCTTAACAATTAAATAATTTGAAGAAAATGTGTTAGAGAGAAAAAATATAAAAATGTGAAAATGAATACTATGGTGCGTGCTTAATTACGTCCGGAATGTGTATATATATTTTTACATACATACAATAAATATATTTTTTTATATATATATTATGAGATTATTACAAAAATGTATCAAAATTATCAATAAATAATTTAATTCTTAACTTAATTTAATTACGAACCAAAAAAAAAGAAGAAAAAACTACATTCTTTAAAGGAAAATTGAAGCTAACTTAAATTTTATTTTATGCTATTTTGTAAAAACAAGACGAGGAACTAGTTTAAAAATAATGGATTGATTTGATTTTATTTTTTTCATTTATTTATTCATTTTTTGTTAAGATATTATTTGTCGTTTAATTTAAAAGTCATTTTTTTTAAAGAGACGAACACTACAAACAAAATTGGAAAAAAAATCATTGTATTTGAATTAAATATTTATTTATTTTTTAAATCTATGATTTATTTACAAACTTTTATTAGAAAATTATAAAGTAAACTTTAGAAAATTCAGATTTATATTTGATTTTCTGTTTTTATTTTTAAGATTTTTTGTTTTTTGTTTTTTTACAAGAAAGAAAAACAGAAGGTAAACAACTACAAGTGATGTTAGGTGTGTTGTAAACTTTACTGTAAAACGAAACATGAAGAATTTCATCATATTATTGAAAATATTTTATTGTATTCAGTTTGAAATTCTTAGAAATACAAATTTTAAAATTTTGTTTTCATTTTTTTTTCTTTTTTAAAAATTAAATATTAATTAAATAATACAAAAATCACTAGGGGTTGATTTAACACGTGTAAAATGATAGACTCTTGCAGAAAAAAAAACAATCAAAATACTATTTTTACAGAATTTTAAATATTTAATACACTTTTTTATCTTATTTTTTTAATTTAAGATCTTTAAAAATAAAATATTTTAAGCTGTTAAATATAATTTGGCGACATAATTTTTATTTTGCGTAGTGTGCTTTTTTTAATTAAAACACCATTTTTTTTACCTAAAGCAAAGAAAAAATAACTGTCACTGATCAATCTTTCTTTTTTTTTTAATTTAAGATCTTTAGAAATAAAATATTTTAAACCGTTAAATATTATCGATGACAGCATTTTCATTTTATGTAGTGTTTCTTTTTTTTAAATTAAAACACCATTTTTTTTTTTTTTTTTTTTTTTTTACCTAAAGCAAAAAAAAAAAAATAATTGTCACAGATGATCAGTCCCCAAAATGATCAGATTTAAATCTCTGATCGACTGAAAAAATAAATAATAAACAAATTTAACTAATTTTTTTTTTTTCTTTTTTTAATAAAACTACACAACAATTTCAGAGGTGGACAATTTTTTTCCTCTCCCAAAACAACGAAGGTAAAATAATAATAATAATAGTAAAAATAATAAGGTAAAATAAAATAAAATAAAATAAGGTAAAATAATAATAATAGTAATAATAATAAAATAATAAGGTAAAATAATAATAATATTATTAATAATAATAAGGTAAAATAAAATAATAAGGTAAAATAATAATAGTAATAATAATGACAATAATAAAATCGGAAAGCACCTCACCGTGATAACAAAGTGAAAAGCCCTTGTAATTTTGATTTAACCCACATCTGTCGGTATGGAGTGGCACCCAAAAAATTCCTGCATGTGACTAAACGAAGCGTCCAAATCACGCCATATCTTAGCATGGATCGAGCGGCCAGCATCTCACGGGGCGGCCATCATAAAAATTGGGGGACTTGACGGGGATAAACGTCGTGGCAATGGCTTTCCTCTCACCATCACTCCATTTCAAAAATTTCGATCGATTAGTCTCGACTAGCAATTTTTCTTCACGCTGCTTTGCTTACTACAAGAACACACTACTCTGCTATTTACCAAATTTACTAATATTTATTAATTATACAAACGAAGACGATTCACCACATCTGTTAATTTAGCGAGGTGTACTATATCTGAAGTGTGTGTCAGTGTAGGTAGGTTCTGTCTGCTTGAAAAATCAGGATGCGAAAATCCTGCTGTCTACCTGGTCTCAAATATCACCTACTACTAGCACCTGTAGACAGTAATACACACATAGTCCAAGGTCCAAATTAGCGAGCTATCTGTTTTGTTTATTGTTTATATCGGCCTGTTTTTCTCTCTAATCAATATTTTTTTCTATCGATGTCAATCTGTTCATATATATCTATCTATCTATCTATCAATTTAAATACTTTCATCACAAAAATAATAGTTGTGGTATCTTCGGGTTTTGTGTTCCTGGCCTAAGTTGTGCAAGGCGGCGTCTGGTGAATTTATAAAGTATTTTAAAAGGTGGGACATATCAAATATTTACATTTACTTGTCGATGAAAATGGGAGGGGACTGTGGAATATCCTTTTCTTCTAGCATTAATTTGTCGATAAAACGCCTTCAAACCGCTTGGCGGTAAATAACTAGCACGGGTCATAAATTCACCAGACGCCGCTTAGCGTAATTTAGGGCAGGACGACAAAACACGAAGATACCCAATATTTGAATAAAGTTTAGTAAAAAAAACAAAAACACATTGAATTAAATATTTGAGTTTAAAAATATTATTTTCCTGACCTCCCACCAAGGCCGGATTAACACGTCTTTTAATGTGGAGATTTTTATGGGACATACAACGAGTATGGAATTAGCTATTCAGTAATGTAGGCACCACCAATATTCCCTGTGAAGTTTACCCCCCTATATTTAACACAATGAAACTTGCATAAAGATTAATATTATCTTGAAATTTTTTTTGTCTATTCGATAGAAGAAACATTAAAAAAAACTCCTGATGATTTTTTTTTTAATTTTCAGCTCACCGAAATAATGAAAATTATAAACGAAAAACAATGTTTACATTTTTGCACTGTTAAATCAACTGAAATTTAGCGTAGCCAAAAACAAGTAATGACTAGAGGCTTTCTTCAAAATTCTATGAAAAATCAATTAATGGTCCGATTTTCACGAAAAATTTCCATAATTACTTACATTTGGATGAAAATATGTTTGAAATAGGTTTTTCTTAAAATATATTAGGGGAAATATTTTTTACGAGGTCTACCCCTCCCCCCTATTTTATTTTATGAAATATGAAAAAATGAACCGGCAAAAAATGATTTTTACTTTTTTTTCTATAAAGATAAGTCTGAATAATTATATCAGAAGATTTTTATAAGTTTCTATACGCCATACGGTAGTATTTTTAGTAAAGGAACCATGAACACAAAATTTTGCTAAAAATAGCAATAAAGAAACTGACCGTGTTGTAAAAAAACGGACTGTTTTACTTATTTTTTAAAGATAACAGTAAGTAAGTTTTCCCCAATATGATAATTTGATCTTTGAATTAACTGTTTTTCTTTGTAACAACTCTTTATGTTTGTTATTTCTTTATTGCGATTTTTTTTTTTTGAAGTTCAAAATATTTACGTTGCTTACTTCAATATGACCTAAACTGATCACGTGACGTATTTTGGTGTACCTACTATTCAGTAATGAATCTGCGAGACTAGCTTGCTAACGAAAATGACAATCAGTTCCAATCATTAATTAAATACTTCACCCCAGACAGGACCTACCCCCTCATCTAAAAGGTTAGGAGTCAAGTTTATTGCCTGACACCTAAGATAGCCCCACACACACACACACACTTCGGCCGGGGGGAGGGGGCAAGCAATTTAATTGCATTTCCATGGTGAAAGAACACTGCCTAAAAAAGTTGTCCTCCCCCTCTCTGTGTTGCATTTTGCCCATGGAGGAGGTGTTATGTAAACAGTAAACACCATTTGAAACAGGAAGTACCCTGGCCTTACATTGAAGAGCTATGCTTCAGCAGGCTATGTCACCTTATCTAAAAGTGTCAGGTTCATTGCCTCTACTACCCCTGAGTCTCAAAAAAAATCTCTCTCTCTCTCTATATATATATATATATATATATAGTAAAGATAATCTAATGAGTCAGACGAACCTACTATTAGTTTCGCATAAAGCTCTTCAGGGCTAAAATCTGACTGTCAGATTTTAGCCCTGAAGAGCTTTATGCGAAACTAATAGTAGGTTCGTCTGACTCATTAGATTATCTTTACTACTTGGCTCTACTTAGGTATCGAGCACTTTTTACATATTAGCTTCTCCTAGCGGTTATATGAATATATATATATCTTATATACATATATATACATATAAATTGTTTTTTCTTTTGGCCAAATACTGTACCAATAGATTATTTTTTGTTGGTACGACTATCTTGGTCCTTTCTTTTTTTCAAAAATTTTTTTCTTCCTGGTTGATGTTTGGTAGTATATTTTTACAATCAAACTTTCTGCTGGGTTTTTTCTCTCCGCAAGGATCTACCAACACGCTTGGTATATTAAATTATATATATATATATATATATATATAGATAGATAGATAGATAGATATATGGAGAAAAGTAGACAAACACGGGATGTTATGGAAACTGGATGTTTATAGTCGACGATGCAACGTTTCGGCCATTTAGACCATCATCAGGACCAAAGCCCAGTTCTTGCTTCAATGAAAGGCATTTTCAGAATTGAAGCTAGAACTGGGCTTTGGTCCTGATGATGGTCTAACTGACCGAAATGTTGCATCGTCAACAATAAATATCCAGTTTCCATAACATCCCGTGTTTGTCTACTTTTCTCCACATATTGTCGGATTAACCTCCTCATATTTCTCCCATATATATATATGAAAGTAAGTAAACAAACAATGTGTTTTTTTTTTTATATAGCCTTTAGCCGACAATTTTTGGGAGGATATGTGCTTAATTGAAATCATACCTAATTTTGAAAATTAATTAGTTAATTAATGAATTTAGGCGGGCATATATGTTCAAATGTAAGGCTAAACATTTTCTCGATTTGTTTAGCCTTACATTTGAACATATATGTCCACCTAAATTCATTAATTATTAACTAATTAATTTTCAAAATTAGGTATGACTTCAATTAAGCACATATCCTCCAAAAAAAAAATAGAGAGATAGATAGATAGATGTGAGGTATCCAAAACTTGGTAGTAAGGGATGATTCTATATGTGATATCTAAGACACACTGTATTATTATTGTATGATCCAGTGTGTATAAATACAGTGAATCTTTAAATCACTACAGAGAGCTCAATGTATAATAATTCTTCTAGATTATATACAGGAGACTTGATTTGGGGAGCTTTGTTAAATCCAATTTGGGTCGAAATAAATTTATTATGGAATTTTTGAGTTTTTCCTTCCTTTCAAAAATATATATATATATATAAAATAAAGATTAAAGTAAAAGTAAAGATTAGAGGTAGAAATGTGGACAAAGGAACAAAACTCAGACACATACATGTAGGAGATATATTTCGCCATGCATTGAGCTCGGCTTCATAATAAGCGACTGATGAAGCCGAGCTCAATGCAAAGCGAAATATATCTCCTACATATACTTGTCTGAGTTTTGTTCCTTTGTCCACATTTCTCCCTCTAATCTTTACTTTTACTCTAATCTTTATTTTATACATATATATCATTAAATTATCATTTTTAATATTTCGTTTTTTTTTTTCCTTTCTATCTGCACTGATCCTATGCGCAGACTTCTTATTTTCGTCCTTTTATTTCTGCTTTCAAAGCGTTAACTTCCGGCTCACCACAGATCAAAAGATGAGAAAATTATAAAATATCTGCATGAGAGACCCGGATAGGACAAGACGGAATTTGCATAAAGGGTAGCCAAGCCATAATAAAAATGGACGGTTGCTGATACTCAGAGAAAGGAACAAAGCAAGTGACTGTGAGAGAAGTGAAATTCAGAGGACTACTGTATTTTGGGTAAAGAAGAACAAAGGTCAGAGGAATGCGGTTACTGTGAGAGCAGTTTGCTGAACGAAAGGGATTACTGTTGTTAATTGAACAGACTCCAGTTGAAAAAACTTTTTTTAAATTAATTTTTTGCATCTTCTTGCGTTTTTTTTTAGAGTGAAGTCTTTTTCTTTTATGAGATCTAATGGCATTCGAAGTACATAACCTAGGCATATTATAAATATATATGGTACTAATGTATCTCCTTCTAGGACTCCAGTGACAATATCAAAGAAATCCTGGTCACCATCCGGTGAATGGACCATTGAAAGCTATGAATGAAAAAGTATACAGCTTCAGAAAATCATGTTCCATATGAGGAACAGTGGTAAGGACTGTATTGAACCTAGGACCGTGATGGTCTAAATGACTAGGTTAAAGATATCTGTTTCATTATCATACATTATATAAATCCTGCTCTGTCGGTGGGGTGTTAGAATGCACCGACAGAATCTCTGCAGAGGGGTAAGACTCCCCCAATGGGGCCACCTGTTGACCATAGGTGGCGACCCATGATGCATAAGGATAGAACCCAGGTGGACGAGCAGTTCATGACTTGCAATACTCCAATTTGGGTCGAAATGAATTTATTATGGAATAATACATTATTATACACTTTGGCCCTATCTTGGGCTAGACAGGCGGTCGGAGAGGCCCCATCCAATTAATCGGCTGGTCACATCAAGCCCTAGCACCTATATGATTTTCCAAACCCTATTTGCCCCTATGGCAAGCCCCAACCCCTTTTTATCATATGGGTGCTAGAAGGCGGTGACTGGGGGTCTACATGTCCTGGGAATGACATTAAACTCTATCTGATGGTGAGGTTCCAGTTTTGGAGGTTTGGGGAATGTGGAGCACCCCTTCATCACCATTGCTCCCTCGTCCACTCTGACCCGGAGTGGTAGTACCTGTTAGGGTCCTATCTATGGTTTAAATAGAAAAACATGAGTTTATAAACAAAACTATTATGCATTAAGAACGACTTTATTTCACAACTTTGTCGGCATTAAATGACCCACCGAGGTTGATATGCCGTAAAACAAAACAAACAAAAACAAACAATTTATATAAATCATACTTTTATGGTAGGAAAAAAGTTACAATAATCTCAGATTTTCTGAAGTTTTTTCTTTTTTTGTGGGAAAACTTTGATAGTACTTATTTATCAGGTAGGAGGCATTGTTGCTTATTATGCAGACAAGGGCAATAACTCTTTATGGCTTAGAATGATACAAAAAAGAATTGTAAAATAGTGCAGTACTGGTGCAGATGCTGTAGGTATTATAGAAACTTCAAGTGACAGTTGGAAGGTCATGGGTCATTCCTTTTTGGTCAGTGGCATAGCAGGTCAAGGCTATCCAGCCCTGTCAGCTGTGGCTTTAGAATACTGTGGGTGTAGTATCATATGCAAATGAGATAGACTATAAAAGTAGTCTGCCTCAGTAGCAAGGCAGACGGTTAATAACTGTAAGTAAAAAGTAAAGTCGTCGGGGTGGCCTAAAGTCGGTAACAGCCAATCAGCAAGAGGGTCTATCCCATTTTCACTAGCACTAGACCAAGGAGATTGTTTTTGCATCTGCGGTGGAGAGCCACACCTATCATCAGCCCCTTACTTTACTGCACAGATCTCTATGCTATTCATACGCTGAGTTAGCAAACTATGAACCTTGTGATTTCTAGCCGAATGCACTACCGACTGAGCTAACCCGGCCCCCCGATTTATACCTACAGATAAACATATGGTTCCTGAGATTGATTGACTTCACAACAGTGGGGATTAATAAAAGTAAAATTAAGCCAAATAAAAATAAATAAAACAAAAGTAAAACAAAATTAAATTAAATGTAAAAAATAAATAAATAAAAAGACACAAAAAGTAACAATCTTCCAGAAGGCTTCAGACCAGAAGAGTCCTCTGAGCATGCACAAAAAAAAAAATCCCAAATTCTTGACGCCAAAAAGGTCTCTCAGCCTTTTTTACTCCAAGACTTTGAAGGAGAAACACCTATTGACTTGCTTGGGAAATATTTCCCCTCAAAGAAGAAGTGAGAATCAATGAATAAAAGTCTTACCCTAAGTCATCCTTATCTTTGCTCCTTTTGCTTCTTTTACTAAATTCCCTTTCAGCTTACCAGCCCACTATGACAGAGAAAGGAAAAAGAGCAAGACATTGTCTTGCCTGCCGGGATTGAACCTGCATCAACCTGCATGCAAAAACAAATGTGATTTAGGCACTGGACGGACACGAGGTTGGACTGAGGTGCCCGGGTATTTGGATAATGTGCCTATAAATAACCAAAGTGAGAAGACCGTGACAAGCAGAGAAGCATTCGGCTTACGTAAGACGGCAGTCAGAAAAGATTATTTTGACAACGACGATGGATTTTCAGCTGCTGGTTGAAGACTGTTGACTCAAATATCTATTTTCCCCACTTTATTTTTCCCCCTTCTATACCCACAAGAAGGAAGAACCAACTATATTGGAGATTATACACTAATACGAACGAGCTTAAACCACATAGAACAAACAACTAACAACTCCCTATAATACATCAGCTGCACCTCTGCAGAGCGGTACGACCCCACCACCCCAATGAGATAACCTGTTGGCAATGGGTAGCAACCCATGATGTTTAAGGATGGAACCCTGGTGGCTGGGCAGTCCATGACAGGCAACACTTCACTTGGGCCCTTACTTAGGCTAGACAAGTGGTCAAAGAGGCCCCTCCGATCAATTGGCTGGTCATATCAAGCCCTAGCCTGATGATTGTCCTGACCCTATCCCCTTATGGCAAGCCCCAACCCTTTTTATCATATATATGCTAGAAAGCAGTGGTTGAGGGTCTTAATATCCTGGGTATGATGTTAAACTCTATCTGATCGTGAAGTTCCAATTCTGGACCTATGGAGAGTGTGGAGTATCTCTTCATCCCATTACTTCCAGGTCCACTTTGACTCGGAGTGGTAGTACCTGTTAGGGTCCCATCTACAGGTTAAATAGATTAAAAAATGTGTATTAAAAAAGATTGAGTATGAAAAAAAAACTGAATGCCCATCAAGCATGAGTAGAATAAAATGGCTCGGCATAAAATGACCCAACAAGGGTTGACATGCCGTAAAATCCAACCAACCAACCAATTATAATATCTCTCCTCTTTGTCTTTTCTGTTGTTGAATTGGATATTTCTCAAGGTGTATGAATCTGGTGAATTTTGATTTCAAAATAATCTAAGATTGCTAAATTTTTATTTAAAAAGAAGAAAAGAAAAGAAAATTGAGATATTAAGATTTAGTTAGCATTTTTTTATGCTAAATAAGTTCTAAAAAAATGTATTTAAAAAAAAATTGAGTACCCATCAAGAATGAATAAAACAAAATGTCTTTGTCATAAAATGACCCAACAAGGGTTGACATGCCATAAAATCCAACCAACCAAAATTCAAGGGAGAGAACTATTTATTGTCTCCCTACAACAGCATGTGGGTTATCAAATGTCAAAATTTGAGTCATTTATAAATATTTGGGTTATTTCCTATAACTCCAACCTAAAAAAGGGGAACCACTCTGAATGAATTTTATAAATTATTTATTTATTTATTCATTGATCTTCTTGGAAAAAAGAAGATGGGTTAAGGTTAGGGTTAAGGTTTAGGGTTAGTTTAATGGAAAAATAATGGGTAGATTAATTAACAGATAAAATTAATTCAGAGTGGTTCCCCTTTTTTTAGGTTGGGGTTATAGGATATAACCAATATTTGGTTGTAATATTAATAATTTCCCACAGTTATGTTCCTATCTGAAATTATTAATTTGCATGCAATTATGTAGTTTCAAGTATTTTGGGTCCACTTTAGCTTAGAGGAGGGCTGGGTTAGCTCAGTCGGTAGAGCGTTCGGCTAGAAACCACATAGTTCCTAGTTCAATACCGACCCTCACCAACTCAGCGTATGAGTAGCACAGGAATCTGTGCGGTAAAGTAAGGAGCTGATGGTAGGTGTGGAGCTCCAGCTCAGACGCTAAAACAATCTCCTTGGTCTAGCACTAGTAAAAAGGGTATAGACTTCCTCGCTGATTGGCTGATACTGACTTTAGGTCACCTTGACGACTCGACAACTTAGCTTAGAGGAGGACTGGGTTAGAAAAGAAATTATTTCCTAGGGCCGGGTTAGATCAGTTGGTAGAGTGTCCGACTAGGAACCACAAGGTTCCTAGTTCGATACCAGCCCTCAGCGTATTAGTAGCACAGGGATCTGTGCGGTAAAGTAAGGAGCTGATGGTAGGTGTGACGCTCCACCTCAAACGCAAAAACAATCTCCTTGGTCTAGCGCTAATGAAAAGGGGATAGACTCCCTCGCTGTCTGGCTGATACCGACTTTTGGCCACCCCAACGACTTTACTTTACTTACTTAGCTCAGTTGGTAAAGCATTTGCCTAGGATTCACGAGGTTCCAGGTTCAATACCGGTCATCGCCAACTCAGTGCATGAGTAGCATAACTTGATTAATCTGATCTGTGTGGGAAATCATCTGGGAGCTGATGTTAGGCGTGGCACTCCACCTCCACAAAAACAATCTCCCTGGCCTAGTGCAAGTGAAAAGGGGATAGACTCTTTCGCAGCTGATACTGACAATAAACCACTCTGCCAATTTAAATATTAGGAGACCCACTGTAGTGACAAACGATAACGCTGATAGTTTTTGGAAAGCTTTATTCTACTTAGAATAATTGGTACACTTATTAAGAGTTTATATAGTCTAGTATTCCTCAGAGAGTTCTCAAAAGTGGAGGTAATAATAAAGTAGGGGAGGTAACTCTCAATTACTTATTACACACTCAAAAACATTTATAAACACTGATTTATTAAAAAAACAAAAAAACAAAAACAAAGCAGTATTTAGTCTGCCATCAGATTTCCTTTATTAAAGTACTAGAAGCGGCTACCCAGCGACGCCTGGGTAGGTTGGGGGTTGGGTTAACCCGGGTGCATTGATTTGTTTAATTTACAAATGCTGGACATTCTTAAGTAGAATTTCAATGCTATTTCTATGTATATTTTTAGATATCTTCAAATATAAATCAAATCTTCATAATTTTTTTATTAACCTTATTTTGGAACTCTGGGGAGTATGAAGTACCCCTTCATTACCATTACTCCCAGGTCCACCCTGACTCATGTTAGGGTCCCATCTATGGGTTAAATAGATAAAACTGAGTTTTTAAAAAATTGAATACCCAACAAGAATGAATAAAACAAAAACATCTTCAGCATAAAATAACCCAAGGGTTGACATGCCGTAAAAACCAACCAACCAGCCAACCAATCAAATCCTACTAAGCCTTAGCCCGCTTCTCTAACCATTGGCATATCACTTCAATAGACATAACTAAGCGATCTAAACGAGAAGCAACAACAACATAGTCGTAGAGAAAATAAAAACTAAAATAAGACAGAATAGTTTTTTTTTAATTGCATTTATTTTAAGATAAGTTTGCTACTATAATTTTTGGTTTTATATTTTTATTTAAAAAATTGGTTTCCGATTTTTAGTATTTTAACTCAATAAGCTATTGACAGATATTTGCTGCGAGCCTACTTAGCGTTGTCGTAGCTTGGGTGACAACGCACTGTTTGGAAAACGGTAAGAAAGAAAATTATTTCCATTCTGGCTTTAATTTGGATACAACATTTTTCCATCAATCAATTATTTATTGAGATTGTATTTGACACTGAGTGAAAAAAATTAAAATCAAATTATTGTTTGCGAACGCCGACATTCTAGCGTGTTTAACAGGAACTTACGTTGTATTTTCATTTTGTTTTTGTTTTGTTTTTTAGAGGGGGCTAATATCAAAACAAAATTTCTAGCAGGCAGCAAGTAAAATTAAACTATGTCCGTGCGTTGTATTGTAGTTATTTATTTAATAAACTAAGTATGAGGGGAAGATAGGAAGATTGTGTTGCGCCAGTTTTCCAAATACAGAGGGCCTGTATTGAAAATAAATTAAAAATTAATGTATAACGAATATACAGTCGTACGTACAAGTACAGTGTACGTGTGTACTTAGTACACACGTGTTAAATTTATTTTGAATGCATGTATAATATATGTGTATGTATATACGACGTATTGTATATATATACATTAGGTACCACCAATTTGCCCTGTAAAATTTACCCCCCCCCCTATATTTAACACAATGAAACTTGCATAAATGTTAATATTATCTTGAAAATTTTTTGTCCATTTGAAAGAAGAAACATTAAACAAACTCCTGATGATTAAAAAAAATTTTCAGCTTATGGAAATAATGAAAATTATGATTGAAAAACAATGTTTTGATTTTGCACCGTTAAATCAACTGAAATTTAACGTAGCCAAAAACAAGTTACGACAAGAGGATTAAAAATAAATTCTATGAAAAATCAATTAATGGTCCGATTTTCACGAAAATTTCCAGAATTGCTTTTCTTTTGATGAAAATACGTCTGAAATAGTTTTTTTCCTTAAATATATTAGGGAAATTTTTTTTACGAGGTTTTATTTTGTGAGATATGAAAAAAAATTAACCGGAAAGAAACGATTTTTACTTTTTTTCTATAAAGATGAGAGTCTGAATAATTATATCAATAGATTTGTATAAAATTCAAGGCAGTAGTTTTGGTAGGAAAAAATCATGAATTCTGAAATAAGAAGTGCTAACAAATGTCATAATATTATTATTTGAAAACTTTTTTTTTGCTTTTTTAATTGATATGTACTATATTCTATTAAATTGTCAAGAAAAAAAATTTTAAGAAATTAATTTGTAATAGATTTTAAATCTTTTGTGTGCTTATATGATTTTGTTTTTTTAGTGTTTAAAATCTTTTTTTTTGTGTGTACAAATCAAATTTTTCACTAATATTCAAATATAATATAACACTGAATTTTAGAATTAAGGTGAACTGAAAATTTGTCCGATCCACGATATATTAATATTTTTAAGAGAATTTGTAATTTTTTATTGTTGAATAGTAATGTTTGATTCTTATAATATACGGAAGAGCAAAACTGACAATATTTGTAATACTTATTGTCTTTCTTTGCTTCAGTTCAACTACAAAAATATACCAGAGCTATACTGAAACTACTCCCCCCCCCCAAAAAAAAACAATAATGTCAAATACAGCCACACATACATTTAAATGTATAATTGTGAAAGAGAGATAATATGTAAATTTGCAGTCCCGGTTTCTACATAAAAATCACCCTTTTGCAAGTAAAACAAACTGTTTTATTTATTTTTCAAGATAATGGTGTAATTTTTCCCAATCAGATAACTTGATCTTTAACTATTTTTCTTTGTAACAAGTCTGTTACTTTTTTTTGCGAGATTTTTAAAAAACAAAGTTCAAAAATATTTACTTTCATTTATTCAATATGGCCTAAACTGATCACGATTTTTAATTTTTTTTACTCCATAAAGATAAAAGTCTGAATAATTATATCAGATGATTTTTATAAGTTTCTTTACGGTATTTTGTTAGTAAAAGAACTATGAATACAGAATTCTGCTAAAAAAATATCAATATAATGACATTTTTCAGCAGAATTCAGTAGTTATGTTTCCTCTACAGGCTGAGCTAAACCACCTTTTAAAAACATCCTAATTTTTGGAAAACCTTTCTCAGAAACTAATGTTTCTTTGAATATCTGCTTCTATCAATGCTGAATTATGTAACCAACTTCTTACTGTATTTTATTTATTTAGGATTTTTAAAAAAATTTTTTTAAAATTTTTTGCCAGACCAGTTTAACTTAGTCAGTAAAGCCTAGGAACCATAAGGTTCTGGGTTCAAATCCCCTCCTTACCAATTCAGTGCACAATTAACACAGATTGGGTCTGTGCAGTAAAGTGAGGAGCTAATGGTAGGTGTAGTGCTCCACCTCGGACACAAAACTATTTCTCTGGCTTAGCGCTAGTGAAAAGGGGATAGACTCCATCACTGTCTGGCTGACACTGACAATAGCCACTTTGCTGTCTTTACTTGCATGAGAATGACATTAGTTCATTTTATTATTTGTAAACTAGGATATAGTTTATATATAAAGGGCAGTTGGTGTTTATGTATGTCTGGATGAAACTACAAAGATAAAACAATTAACAACAGAGTAAATATATATACACATTAAATATCAGTGGTTCTTCCTTTTTGTGCAAAAATTATGAAGATTTGATTTATATTCAAAGATATTTAAAAATCAAAATATATGTAGAAATAGCATTGAAATTCTACTTAAAATGTTCAGCATTTGTAAATCTCAAAAGTAAAGAAATAAGTACATGTCTATCTCTACACAGGTGATGCTGGGTAGCCACTTCTAGTTGTATTTTAAAGTTAAAAATCTGTATAGGTATTTCTTTGGATTTACACAGACACACAGTGATGCTGATAGCTTTTTGATTTGCTTTGAATGAGTCCCCAGGAAAACCCAACTAAAGCCGTCTAACTCCTACCTTGTAACCTATCCTGTGTAATTTGTTTCTAAGAAACTATTGAAATGTATTTACAGTTAGCTTGAAATGGTGAGGGGAAAAAAACGGGCACATGTATACGATTTTACACCGGGGGTCCAGTGGCTTCGGCCATGGATATTAGTACAAGTTAATAGTGTTGATCCCAGAAGGCCATCCCCACAGACAACACCTGCCCCCTCAGTTTAAAGGAGCAGGGCTGGGTTTATTGCCCAGTGCCTGTAGCACCCATGAGTCTCGGCTTGTGGGTGGTCACACATTAGTAAGGCCTTGTGGCTAACCTGTACAACATGGGGTACGGGGTAAATATATATACGATTTTATTGCATCCATTCGAATTTTTAGCTGTCAGGGATGCGAGATGCACACCTATCAGTATGTCTGGACACATATTCAGTTTTGCATTAAATTCTCGGACCATATGACCGTTAAGCACCCCTTTTTGATCTCTATTCAGAAGGACATGTTTTTCATTTACACCTTCAATATCCGGTTGTTTGTTAGGGATTAGGGTTAGGAGTTAGTCTTATAATTAAAAAAAAAAAACTCTAAAAATCGTCTGTTAATAAATAACCGGATTTTGACAGTATAAATGAAAAACATGTCCTTCTGAATTGAGATCAAAAAGGGGGTGCCTAAAGGTCATATGGTCCAAATTCTCTAAAGTTGTTCCTGTTTGTTAAAGATGGCAGTTCACTTGGCACTTCATAAATCTCTTTTATTTATTTCTTTGCAGATTCTTTGAATCATGTTGATGCCAATTTTCTCTTTGAAATTTGGTCTAAAGATAAAACCATGTATGGTTACAGTTGGTAATTATTTTGGTAAATATTCCGCTTTAACTTGTGCAACAAATGGCGACAAGGTGAGTACATCTACCTTCTTTTATAACCTTCTCCATAAACTCTTGAAACAAATCCTGGTGCATATCGCATAAATGCGTCCTGGCCTCCTACCCTCCTACCCTAAAAAGCGCTAAGCGGTGCCTGCTTAAAATCGAACCCGCACTACTATTGAACTCCTGTGGGGATTAAAAAATACGAAAATAAAAATAGAATAAAAAAGAACAAACTCCCATGGGTCCTTTCACTGGAAATACCATCTGCGCATGTCTGACAAAAAGGATTGACTCCCTTCCTCAAAAATAATACCTTGGCCATTTTGAACGTAATTGGGTCTAGTTGGTCCTGTTAGCCAGGGTGATTTTCCCTCGCTACAGGCCACTATGACCTGGTCAATAAAACCTAAGTCATAAAGCCACCTTCTGCCTTTGTTTCTTTCCTTTCTCGTTCCTCTTCGTTCCTTTAAATTCCATTTCAGCTCACCAGCTCAGAAGAACAAAAAACCAGCTTTTATTGGGGTTAAGATACCAGCACTAATGAACATAACATAGCCCCTTACTCCCTAGCTGTTTGAAGGCCTTGTTCCTGAAAAGTTGCGATATGAAAGCAATATCCCCCCCAAGTTTTTTATTTGTCAATAAAAAACTTTGGGAGGGGGTAAAATATTGCTTTTATATCGCATTAACTTTTCAGGAAAAATGCCTTCAAACAGCTAGGGAGTTCAGTAGTAGTGTGGGTTGGATTTTCAGCAGGCACTACTTAGCAAATTTTTTAGGGCCGTAGGCTGGGATGCATTTATGTGATAATACCCCAAATCCTTTTACAAAAATGCTTCTTTGTTTGTTTGTTTTTTCAACTTTTGATTATTATAAATCTGTAATAAAATATCAAAGAAACAGGGTGCAGATCCTTAGTCGGAAATCCAGAGATTTAAATGTGTTAGAAATGGGTATTGTTGAACCAGCCAAAAGTTTTTAAAAATCTGATCTCGCCAGATTACCACTTATGAATTGCATGAGTTTATTAATTATAGTCAAAATCATTAATACATAGAATAAATCTTATTTATTAATGTGGTCTCTATGTGTTAGGTTTGCCTCAAAACAGCCCATGTTATGGTATTTGCCTCTCATCCCACTTATGAGGGCGTGACACAAGGACATTTTTATATGGGCCCACCCACAAGCCGAACCTCATGGCTGGTAGGCACAAAAAATGCGTTGATCCTGTCGGCATTTCCCCTCAAAGGGGGGCGCCTCAGGCGCTGGGCAATAAACCCAGCGCTGCCCCTTTAAATCAAGGGGGTAAATTTACATTAACAAACACAGGCCCCGAAAGGCCCATGTTAAGCAATTAAGATATATTTAAAATAAGTGTAATTGTTTTATATGTGTTCTTATTTAATTTTGTTTAAGTCTTTCTAATATGATATATTTCATTACATTAAAACTTAAATGCTTACACCCGGAAGGTTCATATTCTTGTTAGTTTAGATAAATTGCAAAAACACATTATGAAATTTTCATGGAGTTTTATTCCATTTTCTTTTTCAGGTTTTTATCCACACTCCGCACAAGATCAGTGAATCTTGCAAACCCCAATCAACAGGCATTGGGGGAGATCTCTGTTTATTAAACATTAATCAGAAGGTTTCATCCATTCGGGCTGGTAGTCTTAATCCTTCATTAGATTATGATGTTGTAATGGTTGGTACAGATACCAACTTGATTGCCTATGATGTCGTACAAAACATGGATCTTTTCTATCGAGAGGTAAGTAGTGAGTGACTTGTACATTTTTCTTTTTTGGTATTTTTAGCGACAACTCCAGTGCTCCTTCTACTTATATGTATTTATGGAGTGAAGGATTGAGTAAATCCGATAAAATGTGATTGGAAAATAGAGGAAAAGGTGGATATAACAAAACAGCAACTAAATTCAATTTATATTTCACCTCGATGTATGTTATTTTTTTCTTAAATTTTAACCGTTAGTTACGTTTTTAACTGTTTTTCATTGGACGTTATTTTCCTAGAGAGGGCCGCAAGAGAACTAATTTTTAAGGGAGATAAATATTTTCCGAGAATTTATCAACATAAAAAATCCCGAATTATTACACGTTCGATCATCCATACTTAAGAAAAGCATGCGTCACCTGTAATATTGAAATAGAAAGTACATTTTTTGTTTGTACATTTTTATTAATTCTGACTAGTCTTATCATTCATCTGTTTTATTGTATCTATTTTTCCCCTTAAACACAACTAACGGTTAAAATTTAAGTAAAAAATAACATAAATCGTGTCCTTAGTAATAATTAAATTCATTAAAATCTATGCTCAAGCCAAATTTTTCCATTTTGATTTTGACGAGGATTTGCAATTTTAACATTTTATCTGTATGTAAAAACATAACACATAATAATTAAATTATCATATTGTGATATATCCACAGGTCCTGCTAGTTAATTTTATTGCCTCAAAGAATTATTTCCAGAAAACCTCTCAATACTTATGGCTTCTTTTTTTTCCTTTTTAGACCCCAGATGGCGCCAATGCTATAACTATTGGTAAACTTGGTTCTTTCCAAGACCAACTTGCCATTGTAGGTGGGAACTGTTCCATCCAAGGATTTGACCATGAAGGCAATGATCAATTTTGGACAGTGAGTTGACCTTTTGACCTTTCTAACATCTTTGCCTCCTTTATATTTTTTTCTTTTCTTTCCGTATCTTGTTGGAATCACTATTCAACTGTGTTGTAAGATGAATCTGCTCTGTGAATCCAGAATTGGTAGTTGGTTTAAATAGCAGGTTGAGCTATCCTACTGTGAACCTTAGTCAAGCTCATTCCCAGGATTCTGATTGGCTGAGGTTTTAGTGTGGATACGTTGATCCATATTTAACATGTAAATATGTTATATTTAGGTTGGAAGGCTTAAAGTGACCTTCCACATGGGTACATAGGTGTACATAGAATATTCCGATGAAGTTGTAGAACGATAACAGACTTTACTCTGGTGAGTGACAGAGATACATTTAAGACAGGAATACATATACAAATCATAAGGTACAAGATAGGTATACAAAGCAGATACATAAACATATTACTAAGGAAAATAGGTGTAAAGAAAGTAGTACTTCATCCTAAAGAAGTAATGGAGAATCCAGAAGGAATGTCACTTACTTATAGCAGGATGGGGGTCAAAGCCCCCCACATCAGATGCAAATATCTAATCCATGTGTCTTGTTGGCTGTCCCAGAGTAAAGAGAACTCAAACTTCGCGGTTTGCTGATGAAATAACATGGGCTCCCTAGTGGCAGAAAAACATGCAGCAAGGAAAGATAACTCTTCTGGACCAAACAGGAACAGCCAATCACTACACATATACCCAACACATGATTGTGTTCTGGTAATTGATAGAAAGCTTTTTTTTTTATCTGGTTACTGGATACTAGTCACAGCCTTCCTGTGAAGGTGAGTATGATGTTGATTCTACATATCTTTTTCTATTTTTCAGTCTTTTTTCTTTCTTCTTTTTTCCCCCTCTCTTCATCTTGTTCAGGTGTAACTAATTCTTGAGTGAAGTACATATTTACCTAACACCTCCCCACAAACAGGATGTGACACAAGTTCAATTTCTCAAGCGGAGTTCAACAGGATTGAACTCAGAGTTTTCTTTCTTCTAGACTGGTTTCCTAACCAAGGTTAAAGAGTCCGGTCTGTCCAACTATTTACCCATAGCTGGAGAGAGAATAGTTAGATGCATACCTTTCCAAAGGGTATTAGTTCTATGTGAAATGTAAATAGTTTTGTGCAAGATTTGAACTCATCTCACCATGTCTATTTCCTATGACGATAACCATTACACTGTGTGCCTACACTTGAAGGAAGTATGTAACTCCTCATAGCATGTACTCAGTCAGCTACATCAACCAACTATCATCATACGGAATGGACTTGGTGACCCGGGTTCAATTCCTGGGTTGTTTGGTGTCACAGACATCTATGCCTTTGGGAAAGGCATGGAACCTTCTCTCCACCCGCCAGCTATGGGTAAATAGTAGCTGTGCTCTTTAGCCTTAGAATGGCAACCAGTCTAGGAGAAGGAAAACTCTGAAGGTCAACATTGATCAGCTGATTTTCAATCAGGTTTGCCAACCTAAAAAGATTTTTTAAATTCAGTCTCTTTCTCTGAATTTTTGAGATGAGGCTTGATAATTAGTATTATTTGTATTATTCTGACTATTGTCCTCATCTTTATTGTTATCTACACTATTTCTCTGAAATTTTGAGATGAGGCTTGATAATTTGTATTATTTGTATTATTCTGACTATTGTACTCATCTTTATTGTTATCTACACTATTTCTCTGAATTTTTGAGATGAGGCTTGATAATTAGTATTATTTGTATTATTCTGACTATTGTACTCATCTTTATTGTTATCTACACTATTTCTCTGAAATTTTGAGATGAGGCTTGATAATTTGTATTATTTGTATTATTCGGACTATTGTCTTCATCTTCATTTTTATCTGTACACCTCCTTTATCCACCAATTGGACACATAGCGTAGTGGATAAAGGAGTTAGTTTAAGACAGTTCTAAGTGACAGTTATCTCTAGACTGCTGGTTCAGTCTTGGTCAGGGGCAGCAGTAACATATAATAATAAGAATAATAATTAACACAGCTTAACACCTGTACCCCAGCTATGGTTAGCGGATTGAGAACAGGATACCCCTATGGACTGAATAAAGGGTTAGGTTCGAAGTTCCATGATGGCTCCAGATTATGACAAGAAATACCTGAAGAAGGCCGGAAGGCTCATTGTTCGAAACTTTGTACAGATAACAATTCAGTCTCTTTATTTTTTGCATAGATCTTATATCCCAACAATCTCAGCGCCACATCCTTTTCCCTATGAATCAAACTTGATGCTGAAACACTCAGCTCTCTTAGAGAAAAGTCTTGTGTTCTAATGTTATCTTTTTTTTAATGACAGGTCACTGGAGACAATGTCTGTTCACTTGCCTTAGTAGACGTTGATAAAGATGGGCAGAAAGAGGTGAGTATTGATTTTTCTTTTCTTTTTTTTTTGAATCTCACCATCAACACTAACACATGGGAGGTTTCAAACATTGATATCTGCCTTTTTTTTTTTTTTTTTTTTTTGCTAATTATTTTTGTTCCTATTAGAATTACAAGAATTTTCTGATCCTTTGCAGTTGATTGTTGGTTCCGAAGATTTTGATATCCGAGTCTTTCGGGAAGATGAAATTATAGCTGAAATGACTGAGACTGAGGTAAGTCCTAAGAATTTGGATACACATATAGATTTCTTCCTGCAGTTTTATATATATATATATATATATATATACTTTAAGAATTTTAAATATCTTTTCTCTTAAAGTCCGTTATGAGTTATTTCCCTTACGAACTGGTCATATTTATCAAAAAACTATTTTCTTCGTTTCCTAACCGATCGGCTATGATGATCATCTTATACAGATTGAAGTATCGCAATATTAGCCAATAAAAACAACATTAATTAATCACATCTATGTTTTTTTTTTCAAATTTCTTCTCTGATATAAAGTTTATGAAAAAACAAGAAAATATCTCAAAAGTTGATATTTAGAAAGTCGACGCTAAAGCGATTTGTTTTTAATTAAACCATCAATACGGCTTAACAGGGTTAATAATCATAAATCATATGAAAATAAAATTGGGGAACAAGCAAAAACTTTTAAGCTTTTGTTTATAATGTTTAAAGGTTCCTCTTGACACTTGAAATGTAAGAAAAATATAAAACGAAACACCACTCAATGATAGCATTCTCATTCAAATAGTGATGACAAAACACCAATATATATATATATATATATATATTATATATATATATATATATATATATATATATATGTTGAAAAGAGAAATAAAGGAAAGAAAGTATAGAATGGATAAAATAGGATATTTTAATCAATTTTACTTACACGTGTTTCGGTCAGGAGTTTATCCATGTGTACATTATTCAAACTATTATTATTTTTAAATAACCAAATGAAATGAAATAATAATAATAGAAAAAATGTAGAAATGTTCTGCACACAAAGAAAAAAGTTATTTTTTCAAACATTTAAAAAATTCTCCGCTTTCCAACGAATTTTATTTAAAAAAATAAAGATTTACTCTGAGGAAGGTCGATATTTCTTTGTGTGCAGAACATTTCTACATTTTTTCTATTATTATTTCATTTCATTTTGTTATTTAAAAATAATAATAGATAGAATAATGTACACATGGATAAACTCCTGACCGAAACACGTGTAAGTAAAATTGATTAAAATATCCTATTTTATCCATTCTATACTTTCTTTCCTTTATTTCTCTTTTCAACATACCGTCGGATTATTAGATAAGAACACGCAAAAAAAGATTACACTTATTCTAATTATATTTTAATTGATTTCTATATAAAATCATTCATAAGATTGATTTTAATACTTTGGAGAATAAAACAATTAGAGATTAATAACACCAAGTAATTATTTATTAAACCCGATGTTGTTAAAACTAGTATGCAAATTAACCACATCATATATTGTATAAACCTTTATTTCTTAATGAGATATAATACACATTGCAGGATTTTAAATGCACTAATAACATGGGCTGTTTTGTGGCAGATCTAACTCAGATTTTCATAGAGATATCTTCAATAAATAAGATTTATTCGATATATTAATGATTTTGACTATAAATTAAATACTCATTGATAAACTTACACAATTCCTGAGGGTATTGTGATGTAAGCAGTGACTTAGTTTCAGTTTCAGACAGATACCAAATCTCCATTATGATAAATCATTTTTTTTTTTTTAATCCAAATAGTACTGATTTGTTTTTTTGTTTTTTTTTCTTTCTAGGCCATCACTTGCCTTCATTCAATTGATGAATCCAAATTTGGGTATGCCCTTAGAAATGGAACCATTGGGGTCTATGAGAAAGCTTCCATCAGATCCTGGAGAATCAAGGTATGTGGTAACATATCAGCAGTTATTTAATTGTTCATCTCTTTGTAGAAGTAGTCGTAGTATCTTTAGTAAGCGTGAATAGCAGTTCTCCCTGGCCTCTAAAATGACAGGTTATTACATAGTCATCAAGTAGGTAAGTAGGTATTTGCCTCTCATCCCACTTATGAGGGCTGGACACAAGGTCTCATTTTAAGTGGGCTTATAAAAATTGCATTGATCCCGTCAGCATTCCTCCTCAAGGGGGGCGCCTCAGGCGCTGGGCAATAAACCCAGCCCTGCCCCTTTAAATCAAGGAGGCAGGTATTGCCTGGGGGGAAAGCCCCCTGAGATCAACGCTATTAATTGTACTCTACCAGTCCAGCGGCCGAAGATCACTGGACCCTCAGAGGCTAGGGAAGTATATAAAGTTGTGTGCTCCCTGCAGACACCCACACTACTTAGTAGAACAGTCCACTTCTACTCTACAATCTAAAAATTGTTATTGTATTGATATTAAGTTTTATTCTTCTCTCTTTTTTCATCTCTAGTCTAAAAACCAAGCAGTGTCTATCTACAGTTTTGATTTGAACAATGATGGCGTTTCTGAACTTATTACTGGCTGGAGCAATGGCAAGGTAATGGACTTAACTTGACCTTTGACCTTTAGGGGCTTGTCTTACATATTTGAGAATTTAGGATTTTTGATTATTTGTGGTTATCTCATTTCTTTATTCTCAGTTGAAACTTGAAACTATTATAATGAATAAAATGATGTTTGTGATTTTTGTCTAATTTTTTTCTCTTCTAGATTGATGTCAGGAATGTCTCCAGTGGAGAGGTGATATTCAGAGACAATTTGAACAGTTCTGTTGCTGGTATTGTTCAGGTAAAAAAACAAAACCAAAAAGAACATTTGTGAAATGCATTGCTATCTATGAGGAAGATTAAAAAATGAAATGCACTCTTGTTTTATGGGATCCAATTTTATTGTGGATGATTTGATAGGTAAAATAATGACTCATCTGCAGATTATATATATATATATATATATATATATATATATATATAGTAATAAATACCTGCTATATTATATTGATGATGTAAAGAATGAAAAAAAATGTTTTCTTCATAAGACTACATGGTAATCTGAACATTAGCTACATAAATGAGAGTAACCTCACCTTGTTTATTTAACTTTGGGAAAGCCTTATGTTTTGGTTTTGCCATTTTCATTTCACCGTAAATCTACACTGAAAATACGAATTTGTTCGAATCAATACAACAGCATGTTTTAACACAAAAATATCATAAAATGTGTTCTTAATTGTGCTTGCGCATTATTTGAAATGAACTTAATTGTTATTAAGGCTTCCTCAAAGTGAAAGAAACAAGGGGGGTACTCTCATTTATGTAGCTAATGTTCAAATTACCGGCTACATTCCATTCTGATGGTTTGGTTTGGTTTAATGGCATATCAACCCTCCTGGGTTATTTAATGCCAAAGCCATCTTTATAGAAGAACAGTAGTAGTACTTATTTAACTGGGAGATTTCATTCTGAAATTTTAAAAAATATTAAATTAACGTATTTGACGGCATATAGGACGCACATTTTTTACAAAGTTTTGGCCCAAAATATTGCCCTGCATCTTATACATCGTAGGTGAAGTTTGAGATTAATTTTATTATTATTATTATTATTATTATTAATTTTATTATTATTATTATTTCCTGCTATTGAGATGTCTTGTGTATGCTTATTGCTTGCCTGTACTGTCAAATTGCTTTTATACAGCTATGTTTCTGCTTGTGTAATGCACAGCTAGACTGTTTTCAACAATATATGCTTAAATGCACTAAAAACTTTTTTTTCCTGAATCTGACCTGCTGAAATGGCCGTCAAATATGGTAATAGTAAATCTATCAATATCCCTAATGCAGATAAACTTTTTTAAAAAGTATAAAACAATTATAAATGAATTCAGCTTTAATCAACTTTATCCTATAAAGATGCTATAAAACTTATTGTCCTTCTTAAACCTTTTTTTACTTGTTTCTAGGGAACCTACACACAACCTGCGAATGATCAACTTATCTGTTGTTCAGTTGAAGGAGAAGGTAATTTCTTTTACTGTTAATGCTGTTACACTTATTCTTAACCATGACAGATGCCAGTTATTAATCAATGTATGAGGGTAATCCCAAAAGTAAAATCTTCAAAGCACTGGGGACGTAGGGAAACTGTTCGTGCAGCTATTGGCAATATTGTTGTGTTTGTTTTGCTGGCCCTGGGCATGAGGGTAATCCCAAATGTAAGGTTTCCAATGCATTGGAGATGCAGGAAAACTGTTTGTGCAGCTATTGGCAACACTGTTGTGTTTGTGTGTGTTTGCCTCTGTGCATGAAGGTAATCCTGAAAGTAAGATCTTCAAAGCGCTGGGGACGTGGGAAACTGTTCGTGTAGCTCTTGGTAACACTGTCATGCCCTGCTTTTTAGATAAACAATCTCTTAGAATTACCTCCCTTAGCACCTAATTTTACCGGTGGGACAAATTCCCTAAAATCACCGTTTAGTTCCGTTTCACCGGCTGGCACCCAATTCTTGCTCTTGCAAGCCAAATGCCATTTAAGATAAATGTGATTTTTTCCTCTTTCTACCCGGCTTAGTTTTATGAGGACCTAAGCTTTTTACACCTTCGTATGATGAATAAAACTTGTCTTGTACCTACAATATTTTGTCAGTCTTCATTGTTTGAGGGAGTTAAGCTACATGCAATGAAACATAGCTGCGATGCCTGAGAAGGATAGAGCTGTGTAATGTGGAGGTAAGAAAAACACAGTTATGTCTGTTGTGCCTGTGCCAGCTCCTGTAGGCACCTTGCTGCCACACCCAGTCTTGACTTAGCAGTCATTTCTGATGGAGCTTCCAATTGATGCTATTGCTAAGTTCTCACAATTTTTCGGCTTCAGAATGCAAAAGGCATTAAACAAATTAAAATTCATCAACAATTAACAGAAGTGTATGGCAAATCATGCATGGATATCAAAAACGTTTAGAAGTGGTGTAGGGAGTTTGTTTCCTCAAAATCGTGGCAGCGAGCTGGTATGACATAGGCATACTAAAACTGCTATAGCGCCTAGAAAAATTCATCGACCGAAATGGTGATTATGTAGAAAAATAGATATATGTTCAAACTTTAAAATGTTGTAAACATCATTGACAATAAACAATAAACATTTCTGTGATTTCTAAATATTTTGGAGACCTTACCTTTGGGATTATCATCGGATATTCAGTAGTTTAAATACAAATGTTACAAGACTCAAAAAATGTTGAACTTTTAAAAGAAGTTGCTAAAATCCTTGTCACCATTGTAGGGCTTCAGTTGTTCTGTTATTCACAGAATTAAGTTGGTAATCTTAGTATGTAGTATGTTAGTAATCGTAGTCTGTAATATATATAAATCCAAGTTTGTAGTATTCTTCTGATTGTTAATCCTGTCAGAAAAATTATAGTCGAATTATCATCCCCTGCTGCCAGAGGGTGAATCGTCAATATACAATATTGGTGCCAAATTTAAACCCCATGACAAAAGGCATTTATCAAGGGGCTGTCAACCAGGCGAGTTGCTTTAACAAGTGCTCCCTTCACCTTTCACTTATCGTATGAGCTTTCACCAGTCGAGGCGCGATTTTCAAGTGCTCCCTATCAACAACGAGTAGAATAGTATTCTAGCGCACCTTCACCATCATCCAGCGAGTGGTACATCCAGCACAACCCTTCACTTTTACCTCACCCTCAGCAAGATAAGTCTGTCTGGAAATGCCACTAAATTTGCAAGCCCCCCTTTTTGTACTTTTTGAATATATGTTGTTTTAATTTTCAACTGTTGTTTTCATCTTCTTTCATCCAAAATTATTTGCTTGCCACCGGGAAATTTTAAGAGTCCCATTATTCCTCTTAATCCAGGAGATAGGTCTTGCTGGCAGAAAGTTCAAATAGTAATTGATTTGAGGACAGTTGCAAACGATCTTAAATGCTTTCTATCCTCTTATCTCATTGGTTAATTTTCCCCGGAAGTGCCTGCTGATGTTGGGAAAGTTCATAAATAGAAGTGGCGATTTTGTGTACATCTTATACCAGGAAAATCTAACCAAAGTTGTGTACCATCTTTAAAGCAGCAGCAGCAATAGCAGCAACCACACTACTTCACTGGTTTAATTTATCTTTCAGTACGAGGCTATAACCCTTTGGCCCCCGAGAAGGGTCAGACTTTAATGGACATCAATGTGGAACAAGAGATGATCCGAGAACTTACCCACAAGAAACAGGTATGTGGATTTTATCAAAATATTCTTGCATATTTAATTCAAGTTTAATTTACTTCTCCATTAAACTTTACACCAAGAGTATCATCCCAGCTATGCCAGTGGATTATTTTGAAAAGAAAAAAAAAAAAGAATGTCTGAGCCATGCGATCCTGATTATAAAAACTACTCTGAACAATGATTGGCCATAGAATTAGCCAACCAGATGTAAAAAGGCCGAGGACTGCGTTGGCATACTCTATTTAAAGCCATTTTTCTGTTGGCGTTGAACAAAAAGGCAGTGAATTAGAATTTGATCAACTCTAATGAGGCCTGACTGGCGGAGGGGGGTATAAAGTTGGAAGACCTGAAACCCCCCTATGAAACCAGTTAATAACATAACTGACGACGCTGCCCTGTGCTGTTTAGTCAGTCGTATCTTGAACATCATTCTCCTTCCTTTTGTAACATTGTAAATTAATGGTACTGGGGTGCGAATAGATGTTATTTCTTTTTAAAAAGCCAGAGAGACAAGTTGACAAAGTTCAACATCTCATCCAGTAGGCTAAGTGTAACATGATACACCTAATCTAGCACCCCAAACTGAAAATAGCAGTTGACCAGTGTTACATAATGAATAGGAGCCCTGTGAGCAGGGATTTTAGAATACACTGACTGTACCTCAGCAGAGAGGTAAAATCCCACCATCACCTGTTGGTCGTGAATGGTGACCTGTGATGCTTAAGGATGACATGCAACACTCCACTTTGGCCCTTACTTAGGGTAGATGGGTGGTTGGAGAGACCACCTCCAATCAATCAGCTGGTCATGTCAAGCTCTAGCACCTATATGATTGTCCTGACCCTATTGCCCTTATGGTAAAAGCCCAACCTTCTTTATCATATATATGCTAGAAGAAGGTGGCTGATGATCGCCATTACTCCCAGGTCCACCCTGACCCAGTGTGGTAGTACTTGTTATGGCCTCATTTATGGGTTAGATGAGTATTAAAAAAAGTGTGTTTAAAAAAAATGAGTTTGAAAAAAATGAATACCTAATGTTATATACTTATATACCCATGTTGGGTATATACACAATGAGTTCTTTGATAGAGAGAGGAGAGAGAGTAGACAGGTATTTACACACAGATGCATAACTTACTTGTTACTTTCTTTCTTTGGCCATTTGTGATCATCTAGTCTTCTATTCTTTCTCGTCATGTTGGATACTACTTCTTGTCTAGTCTTCTCTCTGGCCATGTTGGATTCTACGTCTAGGTCTTTACTTGTTGCTTCTTTCTATTTCTTGTTAGTTCATTTTCTTGCTTGGTCAGTCTCTAACTAAGGCATGCACAATCATTTAACAATGCCTGTTGCCTTTTTTAAAACTTTTATTTCTTCTTTCTAACTAACATCGCGTGCAGAGTTGAGTCAGCCGAAGCAAGAGACGTCTCTCTCACCTGAAGTCTCGCTGTCAACTGAGGACCTAACTAGACCTCATGTGACTTCATGTGATTTTTGGTTTTCCTGCCTCTGGGGTCAAAGTTTCCCAATGGTCTGTAACTTTCCATTTGGGCTCTTTGTATTCTCGCTCCCACAGAATTACAGGGTCTTGCCAATAATTCATGCCACCCATGGATTATGCAACACTAACAAGGAGGAATAAAACAAAAATATCTTTGACATAGAATAACCCAACATGGGTTGACATGCCATAAAATCCATCCAACCAACCAATCTACCAGACTGAAAATAGCAAGTTAACTAGTGTTACATAATAAATAGGTTTCCCTATTCATGATGTAAGGTATGTGTAGGATTGCGAAATTACCATTTTGAAGTAAAAACTCATGCAGGGTTCATGTCAGTATGGCTGTGTTTTTCATGTGTTTGTAACAAAAGAACAGTCTTGTTCAACATATACTTGCAGGCACAAGTATTAAACATGTCTCATATGTGTCAGAGAATCCTCTTAGTTATCCTTCATTTCTTATGCATTTATGTTTTTTTCTTGTTTGCAAATTAGACTCTACTGATGGAGTTGAAAAATTATCAAGATAATCTGTCACCATCTCAAAAGTCAACAGCCGAAGAAACTGATAAATCTGGTTCTTTGATTCCTGTAAGTTGACATTTTTATCTTTTCAATGCAATAATTTTTCTTTCTTTTTTTTTTCTTTTTTTTCTTTTTCTCTTTTTTCTTTTTTTCTCTTTTTTCTTTTTTTTCTCTTTTTTCTTTTTTTTCTTCCTTTTTTTCTTCCTTTTTTCTTTTTTCTTTTTTTCTTTTTTTTCTTTTTTCTTTCATTTTTCCTCTTTTTTCTTTTTCCCTCCTTTTTCCTTTTTTTTTCTCTTTTTTTCTTCTTTTCTTTTTTTCTTTTTTCTTTTTTCTTCTTCTTTTCTCTTTTTTTCTTTTTTCTTTCTTCTTTCTCTTTTTTCTTTTTCTTTTTTTTTCTTTTTCTTTTTCTTTTTCTTTTTCTTTTTTCTTTTTTCTCTTTTTCTTTTTTTCTTTTTTTTTCTTCCTTTTTTCTTTTTCCTCTTTTTCTTTTATTTTTTTCTTCTTTTTTTCTTTTTTTCTTTTTCTCTTTTTTCTTTTCATTTCTTCTTTTTCCCTCCTTTTTCCTTTTTTTTCCTCTTTTTTTTCTTTTCTTTTTTCAAAACTGAAGAACATTGATACAAGAAAAGAAAGATTAAAAAAAAAAAAAGATCAGAAATTATTTTTCTTGTTTATCTTAAATGTTTTTGTTTTAATTGTTTGTTGTTTTTTTTTCTATTAATTGTCATTAAATTTTTTCAGGTGGACACAAAAGTCAAAGCTGAATTAAGTGTTCAACCCAAAAGTCAGGAAAGTCCTGTAAGTACAGAAAGAATTGTAGTTGAATTTGTAAATTGTTGTAGCATAATTATTGTGGTCTACGGGGAATTTGGGGATTGAAAGGAGGACGGTGTTTGGATTTCTGGAGAAAGAGAAGAAAAAGAAATAAGAACAAAGGTTAAAGTATAGAAGGGTAAACACTCAATGGAGTGCCAGCAATTGACTGAAAAATGACCTCGAAATTAGATTTAAAAATAAAAAATAGAAGTGCCAGGTTTTGACCGTAAGCAGAAGTTGGGTGACCCCCCCCCTATCCCAGGGCGAGAAACAAGGAGAAGAAAAAATGATCCCTTTTTTTTTCCAGAAAGGCTTCGTGGGAGGCAGACAGGGTCTTTCCGGGTTCAACAAGGGCTTAACTCTTATTGTTTCATCAGTTAATTCATTTTATATAGGCACAGCTAAAGTTAACTCCTTTGCTCTTTTTCCAAGAAGAAGCTTGTAAACAAAGGCAGCCATCTTTGATTCAACATAATTCTCATGGAGAAAAGATAACACTTTTTAAATCCATTTTAATGCATGTTTTTAACTCCAAAATATCATAAAATGTCTTTTTAATAACAATTAAGTTCATTTCAAATAATGTGCAAGTAGAATTTTATGGTAGGAATTTAGTCACTTAAAGTTCAAGATTACCAAGACTTGTTTCTTGATCAAGCTTTATTTTCAACCCTGCCCATGATTCTGCCACAGGTTAGTTGAGAACCCTAAGAGACATCTTCTCTGATAGGGTGCTGGCTCGCATTTGACTAACTAAACTGAAACTTATTCTCACGTGTCTGTACCGGAAGGTGAAGTTGGGATCATCGTCATGTCAATCATAATCCCAGACAGGTATGGAAAATTCCCCACCTCCGCTTATAAATCTAACGAACTTTATTTAAATATTCTAACTACAGGTACATTCATAATTTATAAGCTGCTCATAAATTATGTAACAATTTGTTGTCTTAAACTAGCTCACCGCCCCAAAATGTTCACTTCCAACAGTTTCGTTCTTCTTTCTCTATCTCTCACTCCAAATTTGTCCTGTTTCTCTGTCCTCTTTTTTTTCTTTTTTTTTTTCCTGTTTTGCTCATTTTTGCCTTTGTCCAAAAACGGTCTCAATTGTCTCTTTTCTTAGTCATTTATACATATTGTCACTCCAATTATGCTCTCGCAATCCTCCTCATTTCCGGTCTAATACATATAAAATATTCACTCCACTTTTTCCTCTCTTCCTGTTAAGAAATTTTTCAGCCTTTTCTTTCTATATTTAAGCTACATGATTATAACACAAATTCTGAAAATATGATTTGGGATGTTTCTCTAAATGTTTGAGATGAGGCTTGATGATTAGTATTATCTGTGTTATTCGGACTATTGTCCTCATCTTCATTGTTATCTGTACAATGTTTCGGTCGATATGCCCTCCGGCCTTCTTCGGGTATTTCTTATCGGACTCAGGAACCTTCTCAGACTCGGGAACCTTCTTGTCGTAATCGGAAGCCATCACGGAACTTTGAACCTAACCCTTTATTCAGTCCACTGGGGTATCCTGTTCTCATTCTGCTAACCATAGCTGGGGTAGAGGCGTTAAGCTGTGTTAATTATTATTCTATGTTACTGCTGCCCTTGATCAGGATTGAACCTGCAATCTAGAGATAACTGCCACTTAGAACTGTCTTAACCTAACTCCTTTATCCACTAGGCCATGTGTCTAATTGTACAGATAACAATGAAAATGAGGCCAATAGTCCGAATAATGCAGATAATAGTGATTTGGGATGGTATCAAGCTTAATGGCCACCAATAGCAGCCTTTAAGTAAGATATTTAATCTTCTGCAATGAACATCACTGAAGCGGACAACATCCATTCCAGAGAGGAAAAGGTCCATTTAATGTTGAATGTAGTGAGTGTAGTCAAGTTGCAAGAGGAAATAAAAAGGATCAGCTTTAATCTCAAAATGAAAAGACTTTTTCTTAGGAATGTTCACCTTTGTATATTTGCCTCGTTCATCTGTTAAGTCAGTTAAAATTTTCCATTAAAAATAGACATGTCTATTTTTTTTATTTTTTTTATTGTACTGATTACAATTCTGCTATTTCAGGCACATGTACTGCTGACAATTTCCACCAACAACGGTAAGTTTTTTATTTTCATCTTACTGAATATATATATATATATATATATATTATTTATTTACGAGAGCATATATATATATATATATATATATATGCTCTCGTAAATTCGGTAGAGCTCTCTAAGGGGTGATTTAAATTAACTTTCACTACCAAGCATATATAAGCAATGATCGTTTGCTCGGAGACTAGATCTCTCTGTGATCGTAAAATATGTAAACAAACTTATGTATTTAATAGTTTAAACACCAGCCGCCATTACAGCAGCTGTCAGGCGGGCAAGCAAGTAAAAAATAACCGTCAAAAGAAAAAATGAATTAAAATAAAATAAAGATAAAAATAAGCAATTTTTTCAGAAATTCTTGAACTGAAATATATATTTTAACCTACCATATCTCTTAGATATTGACAGGTTTACATATCTCGTCCAATTTAATTCAGCTGAATCCCTATGCCATAATGGCTAATATGCTGGATTGCGACAATATTGCAAACTCCAGTCGTATTATGTTCACTTTCTGAGTGCCAAGTTAGCTCAGTTGGTAGAGCGTTCGTCTAGAAACCTTAGTTCAATACCGGCCCTCACCAACTCTGCGTATGAATAGCACAGGGATCTGTGCGGTAAAGTAACGAGCTGATGTGATCCACTTCAGATGCAAAAAAAAATTCCTCAGTCTAGCGCTAGTGAAAAGGGGATAGACTCCCTCGCTGATTGGCTGATACTGACTTTAGGCCACCACGACAACTTTACTTTACTTACTTATAGGTTAAATAGTACCAATACTGTTCTTCTTTAAAGATGCAGGCACACACACATACATTTTCAATTTTATAATATAGTTGACAACTATCTGTGTATTTCCAGATACAATTATTCGAGCTGTTACCATTTTTGCTGAAGGAATTTTTGATGGAGAAAGTCATGTAATGTAAGTTTTAAAATTCTTCTTGCTTTTCTCATTAAAATCAATTCCTCATGCTGCATAGTAATGGTGTAATTCTGGCCACCAAACAGTTAAATTGAACTTAACAGACATAAATTCCACAATCGTATGTTACCCTGCCGAAAGGAAAAAAATACCAAAAATCAGGGAATTAACCAAATTTAATGAAATTTTCAGTGTTGATATATTAATGAATAAAATATATAATGCACCAGTTATTTTATTTAAAAACTTTTACATTTTTTCATGTCAGTTAATTTGAACCACATATATTTGAGGCGTATCACAGATTCTCAAAGATACGTGGTTCAAAGTTAACTGACCTGAAAAAATGTAAAAGTTATAAATAAAATAACTGGTGCATTATATTTTTTATTCATTAATATATCAACATTGAAAATTTCATTAAATTCGGTTAATTCCCTGATTTTTTTTTTTTTTCTTTTAGTGGGGTGACATATGATGGTGGAATTTAGGTCTGTTAAGTTCGATTTAACCCACCAAACACCCCAGATCTCAATCCCATTGAAGCACTTAGTGAATTTGTTTGACTAATAAGTTTCTCTGCAGAACCTCTACTTTATATCTGGCAGAAAAAGTTTCACAAAAAAAAAAAAGATAAAAAATGATATGCCTATTTTTGTTTTCTTCCCCAGACACCCAAATGCAAATAAACTCTCTTCCTGCTTAAAGATGCCACTCAATTTACCAAAAGACACACCAGTGGATGCACATTTCAAAGTTTTAATTGGTTACAAAAACTGGTAAGTTCATTGCGTTTCTCTTTACTGTAATAAAATGGCAGAAAACAGGTAGGACACACTATGTTATCTTGTGTGTCTCCTGATTTTTTTGTCTTGTATGTCTCCTGTTCTTTTGTGTGTCTCCTGTTCTTTTGTGTGTCTTGTGTGTCTCCTGTTCATTTTGTCTTGTGTGTCTCCTGTTCGTTTTGTCTTGTGTGTCTCCTGTTCTTTGTCTTGTGTGTCTGTTCTTTTGTCTTGTGTGTCTCCTGTTCGTTTTGTCTTGTGTGTCTCCTGTTCGTTTTGTCTTGTGTGTCTCCTGTTCGTTTTGTCTTGTGTGTCTCCTGTTCATTTTGTCTTGTGTGTTCCTGTTCATTTGTCTTGTGTGTCTCCTGTTCATTTTGTCTTGTGTGTCTCCTGTTCGTTTTGTCTTGTGTTGTCTCCTGTTCGTTTGTCTTGTGTGTCTCCTGTTCGTTTTGTCTTGTGTGTCTCCTGTTCGTTTTGTCTTGTGTGTCTCTTGTTCGTTGTCTTGTGTGTCTCTTTCTTTTTGTCTTGTATGTCTCTTGTTCTTTTGTCTTGTGTGTCTCTTGTTCTTTTTGTCTTGTGTGTCTCCTGTTCTTTTGTGTGTCTTCTGTTCTTTTTGTCTTGTATGTCTCCTGTTCTTTTTGTCTTGCGTGTTTCTCACTTTTTAATTTTGTTTTTTATTTGTTTCTTTAGTTTCAATGCCCCTTTTTTTCTTCTTCCAGTTCCAATTACCATGTGTTTGAGTTAAACCAACTCATACCCAGATTTGCTATGTACATTTTATGCCAACAATTGCCACTTCCTGAACCGGAAGGTTATGTCAAATTCACAGTCAATGACAGAATTCAGAGGGTAAGCTATTCATTTACAATTTCCAACCCCTCCTCATCATGACAGGGCCGTGTAAACTTGATAGTGTCAGAGTCATACCATCAGGAACTTAAGTTCCTCGTAAGTCCCGCAAGGCAGTGTAAAACTACACTGAAAATATGAATTTGTTCAAATCAATACAACTGCATGTTTTAACACGAAAATATCATAAGACGTGTTCTTAATTGTGCTTGCACATTATTTGAAATGAACTTAATTGTTATTAAGAACACATTTTATGATATTTTTGTGTTAAAACATGCAGTTGTATTGATTATGGTGAAATGAAAATGGCTGACCAAAATAGACGGCTTCCTCAAAGTGAATTTATGTAGCTAATGTTCAGATTACCATCAAATCAATTTTAGCCATTAAAATTTGACCTTGAAATTGTATGAGCCTAGTAAAAGAATTTGACTTGGATGTTGTTTTTGTTTTGTTCTTTTTAGGTTTGCATTTGGATCAATCAGAATTTCTTGTTTAAAGAACCATTACAGGCAGGAAATAATGTTGATCTTTCTTTTTTGTCAATGCGTAATCAAGCACCATTAGTGTTCACCATGGACCAATCCAGGCAGGTGAGAAACACTTTTTCTTCTTTTTTTATTCTGTTCAATTTTTATTACCTTTATACAAACATTGCCTTGATATTCACTAAATTTAGCTTAGTCTGGCACAAGGCCAAATTTGAAATGGAGTCTGAAGATTAGGGCAAGAAATATCTTCTCAAATCAAAAGAGCTGAGCTTGAAAATCAGCATTTGGAATCCTAGCTCTTACTTGGACTTGAACACAGTAGCAAATAGGGAATCATTTCAGCCATGAAGCACACTCTGTTATATATATATATATATATATATATATATATATATTGTCATGAATGTGTAAAAGTGCATTCCACCTTTTATTTAAAGTTCGGACAGTTGAATGAAAGAAAAAAAAAGTTGAACTAACGACGAGTTCATAACGAAGAAATAGCTAACATTTTTATTACTATCAACCAAGAACAATAACGTGTCCCCCTTCCCCCCTCTCACCTACCCCGATATCCAAGACAGACGATGAACTTTTGACCCGAATTCTCCCCACCCATAATGTACTTTTAACACACCCTGTGACCCCTTCTCCCCCAGACAGCGTTCGAATAAATTCCCGCTAATTTTAAGAAGAAGAGGAAAAAGAAATATTTTCTCGACACAAGACAATTAGGATTCAGCGAGTGATGACGTTATTATGATATCTACTGACTTTTGAAAAGACCCCAGTTTTGTTAAAGAGATCTGCAATATTATTGAAAAGAAAAAAAAAAGAGAGAGAAAGAAAGAGAAAATTTCTCATGGACACTAAAGTATATATGAGGCACAAAGCCGAATTTTTCCAAAGGTATTTCATCAAGAAAATGTAAGTTCCTCTCTGATTATGATTTTTTTCGCTATCACGTTTGTATCTGTGACGTCGGGAATACTTCGAACTTTTGAATATAACTACTTTCACATGAACTTTTGACTAAGGTCATTTTCTATTTGTACTTTTGCCAAGTGGCTAGTAATTTTACAGAGACTTTGAGAGTAGAGAAAAAAAGAAATATTGAATGCGGATATACGCATAATTAACTCACAAGATTGAAAGTCATTGATGTTTAAACTTTTAATAAAACTTCATTTGTTTTCTTGTTGATATAAATGATACTGCGTCTGTGGTCTTTTGGCACTGTCAATGTTAAAGCTTTTACATTTCTCGGCGTATTCTCTACCTTTTGGAGCGGGGAAGTGGAACACTGGATATTCCCCTCTCCCCTTTTGTATTGAACTCATCGGCCTGGGGCCTGTCGTATTATTATTTTTTTTTCTTTTCTTTGCGACCCTGTGTTTGATCGTCCCTTATCATCTCAGGCGGTCGTAACAATATATAAAGTCATTCACAGACACCGTGTTTCGACGTTTCACATCTCTTCAGTGTGGCTAGACACAACTACTACCTCTGACTAGGAGCGAAACCCAATTGACTTTTCATCCACCCGATTCATTAACCTCTCGGCCTTTTGACAGCTGCCATAAAGGGATGGTGTTTAAACTATTAAATACATACATTTGTTTATATATTTTACGATCACCAAAGAGATCCAGTCTGTAAACAGACTATCATTGCTTTATGCTGGCAGTGAAAGTTAATTTAAGTCACCCCTAGAGAGCTCTACCGGGTTTTGGAAACATATAATAAGACATCCACAGACACTGTGTTTTGATGTTTCATGTCTCTATACGAATGCGAGTCAAAGAATGATGCCATTTTCTTTATTTCATGTGAACTTTTTTATAAAACTAAGACCTACATTGAGACCCAACAAGGCTCAGAGCAAAGCGTGGACAAACAGACAATAGCCTCATTTAGGTGGACAACTTTACCGCATCCTCCATACTCAGCAGATTTAGCACCTGAAGACTATCATCTCTTCGGGCCCCAGGAAAGGGAGTTTGAGAGGCAAACATTATTCCAGTGTCGACGAAGTGAAATCTGTAGTGAAGAAGTGGCTCTAAGAACAATCAATAGAATTTTATGGGGCAGGGATACATGCTCTCAATCGAAGGTGGAACATTGCTATTGGGAGAAATGGTGACTATAATTGACCGACGAATGACCCTCGAACTAGATTTGAAAAGAAAAAATGGAAGTTCCGGGTTTTAAGCGGAAGTGGGGAATCCTCTGGGACGAGAAATAGAAGGAGAGAAAAATCTGTCTTTTTTCGGCTGAGCCTTCATGAGGGGCAGACAGGGCTTCCTGAGTTCCCCCATATGGGTTTCACATGGTAGTACTAAACATGATTTACGATAGAATAATTTGACCTTACCCTCTCTTTCTCTCCTTCTCTCTGAAAAAGAACCCACGTGCCTAGAAATAAATAAACACCCCCCCTTGTGACTATAAGATTTGCATATGTTGTTTCTGAACTAACGACGACTACTACTACTAACAACTTATACTACAACTAGAATTTGGCCCTATGTTATAGGTGAATAGAAATTTAATTTGGTTACAGGGGGTGGGGGTCAAGTAAAACTTTGAGAAGTCCTTCATTTCACTCTATGGAATTTCTTTCCTTCATCTGAGTCCATTTTTTCCCCTATTTCTTTTCAGGTGGTTATCAAAACTGATGATCTCGATGTGGCTGGAAATATTGTCCAGTCTTTAGCCACTTACCTCAAAATTGAAGACCTCAATGTTGCTGCCCATTTCCCTGAGGAGTTAAAATCATTAAAGACTCTAATCGAGAAAGTAGGTATTTCCTTTTCTTCTTTCTTTTCTTCTTTTGTTTTATTCTGTACTAGAAGCGGCTTCCTGGTGTCAGCTGAGTAGAAAGGGGGGAAGCAAATGGTTAGTCTCGCAGATCCATTACTACTGAATCATGAGTTGGATCCTCGCAGGTTGCTGCATTAAAATCCCTACGTAAAAAAGACCTTGCATTGATTCAGCAGAAGAAAAAAAAAGGGCACAGAGACTCCGAAAAGAAAAATCAGTGTCCCCTATTTAAAATATTAAATGCAAGAAAAAATCCACACTGTTACTATTTAGATTTTATTTTTTAATTATCTTCATGAATATAAATCAAATTTTCACTATTTTGGGGTTCTGACAATGGGTAATTTATGAGGAAGTGCATCCCGGTCTCCTGCCTCAAAAATTGCTACCCGGTGACTATCAAAATAACAACCCCAGCTCGTCGTAATTCTTGTTTATTTATCGTAATTTGTTGTAATTCTTGTTTAGATATGAAGATGGATATATAGTTTTGAATAGACTGAGATAGATAGGTAGATAAACAAACAAAATAATATAGATAGATACGAACAAATGGAGATAGATAGATATTTTCGACAAGTAAATGTATTTGGTGGGGGGGTCGCTTCTTTTTTTGTCGTAATTCTTGTTTATTTAAACTAAAAACAAGACATTAAACAAACATGAATAAAATAAAATCTTAGTATTTAAAGTAATATAGATAAATATGAACAAATTGAGATGGATAGTTTTGAATAGACTGAGCTGGGTCGTTATTTTAATAGTCACCGGGTAGCAATTTTTGAGGCAGGAGACCGGGATGCACTTCCTCATAAATTACCTGACAATGCTCAACATCTTCACAGAGCAGTGGCAGTTCACATCTAGGGTAGTAAATAGTGGATTTCCCTGTCCCATAGAAGAATAATTAAGCAAGAACAACAAAAATGATTTCCCTTTCTTTTGTATTATGACTGTCTGGAAACAATGATTCTGTTTGTATTAAGAAAGGCTTTTTGTTTGTTTCTGTCACTTAGGTTGATGGTTTGAATAATATGAGACAAACTCTGACTGCTGGAATTGCTGACCATTCCAATCTTATACGAAGCATGGTTGTTCGTGCTGAAGATACCCGTCTCATTGGAGATATGTAAGTAATAGTACCAAGTAACTAATAGGCACCCCAAATCATCAACTTAATGAAAGGTTCATATTTTAACTCATCACCGGTAAGTTTTGCTTTCAAATAATTTCAGGTGAATATATTGTATCTGACAAAAACAAATTTTACAAATTGTGTGATACTATTTCTGAACAACATCCTTTTATTTAAATAAGCATAAAAATATTTTGTAAATAAAAACTGTATTTTTATTTAAATAAACATAATTGCATTTCTCTTCTGATTAAGTAAAAACTATTTCAGTATAAAAACGTCTTTCGTCTTTTTTTAAATCATCGTAAGTGTTGAAAAATATTAATAAATTTCTGATTAAAAAGTATTTATTTAAAAATAGATTTTGCTATTGAATTTTAATTTAATGATGTGTACCAACCATCTATTTATTTAATTTATTATGAGTTCAACATCTCCATAAACTTCTGATTAAAATTATTTGTTTACAAAAATTTAGAAGCAAAAGTTACTGGTGACGAGTTAAAATGTGAACCTTTCATTAAGCTGATGATTTGGGGTGCTTATTGGTTACTTGGTCCATAAGTAATCAAATAACTTTGCTTTATCAAGTCAATTATTCTAGTCCAACAGTGTCAAATATATGACTTTGAGACTGGATCTGGTTCACAACCATGTTCAGTCTTGCCCATGGCTAAATTTCATTATTTTTTAAACTACAGGGTGATTGAAAAGTAACTCCATATCTTAAACTATTTATAATGTTTTATAGGCAGTTACATTTTTCTCAATTCTCTTGCTATTGTTGTTCATGAATGGCTGAATTCCCATTTTCCTGGGTGACATTGTTCGGATGAGTGGCCGGTTAGAAGCCCTGGGTTGGTTGAAGGAGCAAGTCTACACTATGAAACCAACAACTTTGCAAGAACTTGAAGGACGAGTATGGGAATTTATTTCTGCCATTCCACAAGAGTTCCAGGGAAGATCAGTTGATGCAATTCCTAATCCGCTTGAGAAGCTGGATGTGAATGCTGGTGCCCATATAGAATTTAAAATAAAATTCCATGTTATGCGTGTTGCAAATCGTCATCAAAATTTTCTGTTTTAATTTTGACAACGATTTGGAAGTTTAGCCTTGCTATTTTAAAATTAAAAAAATAATGATACAGGGTGATTGTAAAGTAACTCCCTCTTTTAAAAATCTTACTTATTTCTGAATCATTTTTACAAAAAATTCAAAATACTTGACTTTTTTTTTTGGTGAGTCAGGTTAGTAATTGTTTTATTTCATTTATTTAACAAATCTTGAAATATTTTCTAAAATAAAATATTTATGTGCAGTTTAGAAAATATTTCAAGATTTGTTAAATAAATGAAATAAAACAATTACTAACCTGACTTACCAAAAAAAAGTCAAGTATTTTGAATTGGATTTTCAAAATTTAGTTTGATGTGTTGCAAATTGTTGTCAAAATTTTCCGTTTTAATTTCAACGACGATTTTCAAGTTTAGCCAATAGCAATAAATGTAATCAAAAATAGAATGTCTGTAATTTCATTTTCTAATGGATATTTGACAAATTTAAATGGCAAACCTGAATCAGAGTTGAAATTTTCTTGATGCTTTCATTAATAAAAATGTGAATTGTTTGTTTGTTTAGCAAAGCGATGAGACGGGGTTACACTGAGCTGTACAATTTGAACCAAGATTTATTGAGAGATTACAACATCCGCTGCAATAATCACACAGAACTTGTATCCTGCCTCAAACAAGTGAACCTTGTCATTCAGAGAGCCTCACGTCTACGAGGTAAGTCAACTTTTATATTTCCTCAAATTATTTCCTAGGGTCGGGTTAGCTCAGTCAGTAGAGCGTTCGGCTAGAAACCACAAGGTTCCTAGTTCAATAGCGGCCCTCGCCAACTCAGCGTATGAGTAGCACAGGGATCTGTAGTGGTAAAGTAAGGAGCTGATGGTTGGTGTGGCGCTCCACCTCAGACACAAAAACAATCTCCTTGGTCTTGCGCTACCGACTTTAGGCCACCCCGACGCCTTACACTCCCATCAACTTTTATTTTTCTTTGGAGGGGGGTGGGGGCTTAAATTAAATACGTTTATGTAAAATATTCCAATAGTAGGTACAAATGCACAATATCGCGCAAGAGATAATATTAAAATCGAATTTTACATAATAGCATTATATGCCAGAAACTTCTGAAGTAACCTAGCCCTAACATCTCAAAGGTTTTCAGGGATTTCCGTGAAATGTAATGCTTTTTATACATAATCTAATAATATTATCTCTTGCACACTGTTGTGCATTAGTACCAATTTGTATATGCTCTGTCCAATAGCCAGTATTTTTCCACGGAGATTTAACACCCATCCCCACCCCCAACAAAGAAAAGGGGGGGGGGCAACCTAATGTCATATACCCTTTATATATCGGGTATATAAATGTGGAGAGAGTAGACAGGTGAGAGGATGAGATGGGTTTTTACTTTTCTGCTTATTCAGTTACCATCTTCCTTTTTCTCACCTGATTCTTCCTTTGATTGATTGATTTCTTCTCTACTTCTTATTGGGTTGGGTGTCTGCTCACTTCTTGTTTAAATCTTAACATCCTATACAGCCTCATTCCACCCAGCCAGAAGTCACATTTCCTAATCCGCCCCAAATGATAGCCTTTGTTTAAATGTAATATTAAACATATGGTTATTTCCTATAACTCCAACATAAAAAAGGGGAACCACTCTGATTGACTGATAAATTATTTATTTATTTTCATAAACTATGGTGAGGGAAGAAAAAAGAAAAACACTGGGACGCATGGATATGATTTTACTGAGTCCTTTTAGATTTTTATGCATCAGGGACGCAGGATGCATACCTATTAGCATCTCTGCTTACATACATAATTCATAGGCTACCCATGAATTATATAACACTAATATTTTCTAAGATGAAGTATGATGACAAGCATTCTAATGTTTTTATTTTCTCTTTTTTCTTATTTTCTTTCCAGTTGGCAAATACAAAACACAAGTCGTAACAGCTTGCAGAGCAGCAATTAAAAACAACAATGTCAGTGCTTTGGTCAAAATTATCACAACAGGTGCTTCATAGCATGGATTGCTTACAAATACATACATATGAAAGGTTTTTATTTATTTTTTTTAGGCTGCCTTCACGTATCCATTGGTAACTAATGTTATTAAACAGGATCTTTGAGCATCACTGGAGAAATTTTGACCACCTTATTCCGTCCGTTTGTCTTTCCGTCCAAACACAATGTTATGACTTTTTTGTTTTTTCTTTGGCTGGATTCATGCCTTATTTTTGCAGCCACTTAAAAAATTTCTCCTAATCTTTTTTTTTTTTTTTTTTGATAATCCAAATTCACTTAAAAAAAAAAACCCCAAAAAACCAGTGATTAATGAAATCAACACATTGCACAAAGCAGAGTTGGTTTCCCTTAGCAACTGCTGATGCTGTTTTTAAACTGTTTGTGAACACCAGAAAAATTTAGACGCCCCTCCCACCCCAACTTATACACCGCGTCATCTATGGTTGTGAATATGAGGCCGTTTGCACCTCGTCCCTCAACTGCAGCAGGACATGCAGAACTGTAGCAGACACTTTTAGACTTGCATATACACTTGCCTCAGAATTCATAAGGGGGCTGTCTTGAGAAAATATGCAATACATAAACACGGTCTCTGCCAACTCAGCGCATAAGTAGCACAGCGTGGGTAATCTGATCTGTGTAGTAAAGCATCTAGGAGCTGAAGGTAGGGGTAGCACTCCATTTCAGCAAAAAACAATCTCCCTAGTCTAGCGCTAGTTTATTTGTTGGTCTGGGATTCAAAAAAAGTAAAAATATGAGATTGAAACAAAAAGAAAATTTTATGTCATTAATTAAGAAGAAAATAACAATAGAAGACATCCCAGATCAGATCCAGAATAACAGAAGATCCAGCTAAGACTTGATATTCCAGCATATAGAAAGTTAGTTAATTATTAATCATGTACCAGAAAAATATTAAGTATCCATAGAAAAAGAAAAAAGAAAAACTATGTAAATCGACTTATTTCTCATTTACCAACCAAAAAAAAAAACATTGAGTCCTTGTTGATTTGTCTCAAATAGCCCTGTTGGTTGGTTGGTTAGTTGTTTTGTTTGGTGCTATTTGCAGAATTGTGTCCCGGCCTCTTGCCTTAAAAAACGCTAGGCGGTGATAGCTGAAAAAAAACCTCCCTACGAATGAAGTCGCTGAAGCGCTTAAGGCGTTTTTTCCGAAAAGTTAACTCTCCAGTCTTTTTTCGACAAGTAAATGTAAATATTTTTTCCCACTCTTTAAAGTATTTTAAGGGAGGGGGCTAAATATTTACATTTACTTGTCAATAAAAATATGGCTTACTTTTAACGCCTTCAAACCACTAAGAAAAAAATAATTTGTTGATAAAAACGCCTTCAATCCGCTGAAAAAATCTTTTTTTTTCGTATTTTCATTTTTTTTTTTTTTTATTTGTTCAACAATCAATTACAAAAAAAAAATCAAAACATTTTTTCAGTATTTTTATTTCATTTAGGGAGGGTTGTTTTTTAAGTTATCACCACCTAGCGTTTTTTTTTAGGCAGGAGGCCGGACAGAATTCTGTGAATAGCACCTTTTGTTTTGCAGCATATCTACCCTTTTCAAGTCATTTAATGAAATCAAGTCATTTGATATCAATTTACTATAGTACCTACTGTTGCTTAAATGGTCACTCATCTACACACTTGTGCAAATTAATTGGAACATGGAAATGAATAATTCTGCTATTATTATTATATTGGCAATCTTCCTGATTGCTAATGTCTTTGTGCAATTGCAATTTCATATGCGTCCTCAGAATAATGTCCATCACTGATAACAGCTGTAGGACAACTAATTAACTGTCGAGGCAATAATGTCTGGTGTGATAAAAATCTGATGCAATATTTTTCAAGGCCAAACAAATTTCATCATACACCCTAAAAATAGATATTAATGCACATCACTACGAATGACTTAATCTGAGGAAAAAATAGAAATCGATTACACCTTATCACTCCAGTGGGTCTAAAACTGACTGTACAGTAAAAGAAAGGAAATTAAAGCAATTTCAATTAATTTGCACAAGGGTGTAAAAGTATTGAAAAGGCTCATTGCTGCTTAACTTTGGTGATCTAGCAGGAACCAGTGCTTTCAATGTGACTTGGTTATATGGCTCAAATGGCCCTGAAGCAAACCGGAGACTAAAAGGTCCAAAATATACCAAATAAATTTTTTATCATATATGTGATAGACAGGTGGTGGCTGAAGGTCTTTGTGTCCTGGGTATGATGTTAAAATGCATCTGATGGTGAGGTTCCAATTCTGGAGCTCTGGAGAGTGTGCAGTACCCCTTTATTGCCATTACTCCTAGGACCACTCTGAGTTGGAGTGGTATTACCCATTAGGGTCCTATCTATGGGTTAAATAGATCGAAACATGAATTAAAAATTTTTTTAAATATCCAACAAGAATTAATAAAACAAATATCTTCAGCATAAAATCACCCAAGGGTTGATATGTTGTAAAATCCAACAAACCTGGGTTGCCAGGCCAAGATAGGGTTCTGCCCCTGCTCAACATCTTGACAGAGCAGTGGTAGCTCACAGGTCTAAAATATACCAAAGAAATTTGGTTTGTTAAACTGAATGAGAGAAAAGAATTCTTCTATGCTGCAATCATTTTTTTTGTTTTTTAACTTGACCATTAGGGTAGGTTGATTTTTCACTTTTTTTTCTTTAAATATCAAATTCTCTCAAACAGCCAAAGTTGTAAGTTGGTACAATGAAAACCGTCCTTTAACTTCCACCAACCTAATCTAAAATAAATTATCAGATCAAGTCTCAAGAAATTGGTCAATTTATTAATTATTTCAATTATTGTTACTGTTGAATAAAAAAAAAAAAAAAATTTCAAAAGTATTTATTTCTATTTTGTTGTAAATAAAGAAAAATCTACACAATTATAATTAAAAAAAGTGTTTTTTGTTCTTTTTTTTGAATTTTGCACCCTGATTTTTGTTTTTCCTCAATAATTAATAATGAAATGAAAACTTCCCATTAGATGATCCCAGAATAACAAGTGGTGATAAATGGAGGAAAAGATGCAGTAAAATTTGGTGGATATTTGTTAAGATGAGTTTTAACTTTTTTTAAAATTAATGATGACATCTCATGATGAAATGGATATTGCTTTTTTAAACAACAAATGTCAAACTCCTCTTCTTTTCATAAACAAATCTTGGGCAGCGCCGTAATACTCTTTTCACATAGAAATTCAAACAGAGTGAATACTTACCATGTTGTTGGCCTAACAATTCTATCTTGACCAAAATATCAGATCTCATCTTGACAAAATATTGTGACTCTCAAAAGGAGCAAACAATTCATTGTGAATTTGATTTTTTAAATTTTTTTTTTTTTTTTTTTTTTTTTAAAAAAACAAAGCAAAGTGAAAGAAAAGAGAAAAAAAGCGTAGGATGAACTCGGAAGAATTTCAAAATATTTTATTAGCTGTAATAACAATGGAATGTGAAAGCAAAATAAACAAAACAAAAATGACAACATTTTTTTTAACAGAAAAAGAATTCAAAATAAATTGCAACAAAAATTCTATAAAGAAAAACTACAAAGCTGACACGGGTTTTTATTCAAAGGTTGAACTGATCGTTTCAGTTGTTCTTCTCTGATGATAGGATTTTAGGAAAAGGTCATTTATACAAAAATGAAAGCAAAAGAATTTAGACAATATTTGTCTGAATTTGGATTATTTGGATCTGTTCTCCTTTTTATTGTTACATATATGTTTCGGCCAATGTGCCCACCCAGGGCTTCGAACCGAACCCTTTATTCAATCCACTAGGGTAGACTGTTCTCATTCCATAACCATGACCAGGTACATGTGTTAAGGCTGCAGGTTCAATCCTGACCATGGGTGATAATAACATAGAATACTTGACACTTGTACTCGGACATGGTTAGCAGAATGAGAACAGTCTACCCCGGTGAATTGAATAAAAGGGTCAGTTCAAAGTTCTGTGATTATTATGACAAGGTGTCCTAGTTCACAAGAAATACCGAAAGAAGGTCAGAGGGTAAATCGTCAAAAATGTTGTGTATATAACAATAGGGATGAGGACAACAGTCCCAAAAAATCCAAACAATACAAATACAAAAGAATTCAGACATTTTCCTGGAATGTTTAATCATTTTCTTTAAGGGAAAATGTTGATGTTTATGTTAAGAATAGTAAATAGATGAGAGTTTTACAACATAAAATTTGGGCAGTGCATAAAATGTTTTTAAAAACATTATTATTTTTTCTTAAATTTAATATTTAAGAATCTTCTTTTTTTAATCTCCTTATAATAAAGGGAATGTTAAAATTTGGAGAAAGGAATTCTTTGGAATTATAAAGCAAATCAATTTATTGGTCAGTCGAGATTTTAATTTCTTTTACATTTTCAGGAAAATCTGTATCAATGTCAATTGAAATATTCACTTGAAAATGAAAAATTTCTTTCTACTTTCTTTGACTGTTTCAAAAAAATTAATTCAGTTTTTCCTCCACAAACTAGACATTTTTCTTTGGCTAAATACTGGCTGTGGCAGAAATAGCTCATATACTTTAAACTGTCACTTGATTGGTGCAAGTGAACTTAGGCAAGTTGTAATGGTAGCTCCATCTAGCTAATGTCTTACCATTTTTCATTCAGATACGATCATCTGCTGTTGAATCAGTTTTTTTTTTTTAAGAATGGTGAATCTGTAATTCCTACACATAGCTTTTCATGCTCATTTCATGTTATGTTGTAATGATGCTGTTCTGGATAGAATTTTCAACCCATAGCAGTATCATTCCAATGTTACATAAAATGAGCACAAAAAGCTCGATGTAGCAATTAAAGATTCACCAGTTTAAAAAAAAAAAAAAAAAATTCAACAGCAAACATGATATGCACCAGTCCAAACTATGATCATAATTGATTGGGAGAGGGGGGAATAAATTTTTTAAAAAAATAATTGGTAAAATGAATTACCATTTGTACCCCACAGGTCACAATTTAAAATGTGGGAGGGATTTTGGTCACACCCTGGAGAAACTGTTTTTACTAGATGGCATTATTAAACCACGTTTTGAAAAATAAAAAAATCTGAAAATTCAATATAATATTCAATTATATTAAAATTTAAATATTTGGGCCTGGAAGGCGTATTTTTTTTTTTTTTTTTTTTTTGCTAAAAATTAATTTGCTTTTGAAAAAAATTCTTTTTACATAGTATATGGTGTGAATAATTTGCATACTGGTTTTAACAAAACCAGGTTTAATAAGTAATCACTTGGTGTTATTGATTTCTAATATTATTGCTTTATCCTATGTATAATTCTATATTGAATTAAATTAGAATAAAGCAAAAATAAGTAATCTTTTTTGTATTCATATTTAATTTAATTAGTCTTTTCATTCAATATAATATTCAATTATATTAAAAATTAAATATTTGTGCCTGGAAGGCGCATTTTTTTTGGGGGGGGGGCTAATAAACCTAAAAATTGATTTGCTTTTGAAAAGTTTGTGTCAGGAAGAAACGAGATCAAAATTGTAAAATGACTTTTCCCCAACCTCTGAATAAGAAAAACAGAAATGCTAAATCTGCTCATATCATTATATTTGACTAAATTTCATTTAAGTCAAAAAGAAAAAAAAATTAACAATGTATATCTTTTTAGGAGGAGAGAAAAAGAGATTGAAGTCATCCGTAGGGACGGGGAGGGGGGGCATCAGTCAGTGCTCATCAAATCGATCAATCCACCACTGGTTGGGGGTGGATCACCGATATCACCGGTTGCCTCCTCACCTTCTTCAATCTCATCATCTTCATCATTGAACTGGTCGGATTGGTCATAAGTAAACGTCCCCCTTGAAAGATCCACCTCGATTGGAAAGACAACAGCTTCTTTCATCACGGTGTGGCAATCATTGTGATATTTAGACATGGCCGATACAAATCGTTGCAGTTGGAACACAATATCTTGCACTGAAAACAAAAGAAAGAATTTTTTTTTTTAAAAGATATACACACATATATATTTACCAACCCCTCCACACGAGCAGGATGTGACACAGGGTCAATTTCTTAAGCGGAGTTTAACAGGTTTGATTTTAAGAGTTTTCCTTCTCCTAGACCGGTTGCCTGATCAAGGTTAAAGAGTCCGATCTGCCCAACTATTTACCCATAGTTGGAGAGAGAGTAGGATTCATACCTTTCCCAAGGGTATTAGCGCTAAATGAAATGCAATTACCACGTCCAGGATTTGAACTCGGGGCAACAAGTCCATTTCCCATGACTTTAACATTACACCACGCACTTCCATATACACACATTGATGATGATGATGGACTCTCCTGTCAATTTCGACATATGAATGTTCATACAATGAACACCCACACAGTGATTTGTTTATAGTGGTGAAGGCTTGTGTTGGACCATCCACACTTTTTGGCACAGTCAATAGGAAAGAATTGGTGCATCAAGGGTTGCCACAAACCCAATCAACGACCGACCTCAGGAATTTTGAATTCAGAGTTATCCCTCTCCTAGACTGGTTACCTACCCAAGGCTGAAGGGCCCAGTCTGCCCTACTATTTAACCCATAGCTGGAGGGAGAATATATGGATTCATATCTTTCCCAAGCGCATGTGAAATGCCAACAGCTTCGTCTAGGAATTGAACTCGAATCGACGAGTCCATTTTCCACGACTCTAAGCACACATAATATATATATATATATATATATATATATATATATATATATATAGAGTGTTTTATAATTTGCTTGAAGCATGATGTTTATATTAGTTTGGTGTTTGGTTTTACTTGAAGAGGGTGTTACAATTTCATTTTCCATGTGAATAATATTATAATGTGTTGGGTAACAAACCTGATCACAAATTATTTTCTTTCTCACAAGGGTTCAACAAAAACATCGGCAAAATAAGTATTGGTTGGCATTTCAACCCTTTTCGGTTGGTTGGTTTTTACGGCATGTCAACCCTTGTTGAGTTATTTTATACCAAAGATGTTTTGTTTTATTCATACTTGATGGGTATTCAAAACTTTTTTTTAAAACTCAGTTTCTTTTTTAAATACATACGTGCAGTTTAACATCAATACCCAGGACACTAAGACCCTCAGCCACTGCCTCAGCACATATATGATAAAAAGGGTTGAGGGATTGTCAGAAGGGCAAAGGAGTTGGGACAATCATATAGGTGCTAGGGCTTGACATGAACCTTTTCGGGTCATTTAATTCCAAATTAAGTTATTTTGATATCAGGTTGCTTACAGTACCTGCTGTTGCTTAAATGGTCACCCAATTAAGAATTGAACAGCTTCATTGCTGCTTAACTTCGGTGATTTAGCAAGAACTGGTGCTTTCAAAGTGGCTTGACCATAAGGATTCGCTGAAACTTGAAGCTTGACCATAATGGATTTGCTGAAACTTCGGCGTCTGGCAACTGACCTGGTAAATGCTCATAAGGTCATTAATCATCTTAATAACAGCAACCTTGAGCACATTTTAATCTCCATCTTTCTATCACACGTGAGCATGTCTACAAAGTCAAAAACAGCACTGCTCACCTGACTTTCGGAAACATTTTTTCATGCTCAGAATTGCGGAGACATGGAATAAACTGCCCGCGTCTGTTGTAGGCTGCCAAAGCACTGAATCTTTCAAAGCCTCCATGCTTCCTGTAGTCCGCCGATAATATACCTGATGCCACTCTCCACATACATACGCACACACATATATGCATATTACTACTGAAAACTGTTCATGTTCCTGACACTAATACATTATTCTGTGTACTTGACATGAGATTTTGATGAGTTGTGGTGCACCTAAGCACTGTACACAATAAATTTCATTATCAATAAACCCAAATAAGTGTGGTTTTGTAAATAATTCACAAAAACATGGCAACTCTGAAATACTCTTTTCAGCTAAAATTTCAGGTAATTTATGAGGAAGTGCGTCCCGGTCTCCTGCCTCAAAAATTGCTACACGGTGATTATTAAGATAATGTCCTCAGCTATGTCATCTCGGTGGTGTTACTTGAAAGAAAACAACCAACTTAGGGCGTTAAATGTATTTTAGAGGGGGGGGGGTCTCTTTTTTTTGTCGTAATTCTTATTTATTTATCGTAATTTGTTTAGAAATTTATTTATAGAAATTTGTCATAATTCTTGTTTAGATACGAAGATGGATATCTATCTATCTATCTACCTCAATTTGTTCATTTTTTACTTTGTTTATATATATCTTTCCACCCATCTCCATTTGTTCATATAAAAAAAGAGAAGCACCCCCTCTAAAATACATTTAACGCCCTAAGCTGGTTGTTTTCTGTCAAGTAACATCGCCGAGATGACATAGCTGGGGACGTTATTTTAGTAGTCACCAGGTAGCAATTTCTGAGCCAGGAGACCAGGACGCACTTCCTCATAAATTACCAAATTTCACATGAGGCAAATAATACTCACCATGTTTTTGGTCTAACAATTCTATCTTGACCAAAACGTCAGATCTCATCTTGGCAAAACGTGTTCTTGCTTCTTGACGGCATCTCAAAATCAATCTGAAATATCAACCAAAAATATCAACTGAGGCGTCAAACTAGACATCACTACCAAATGTCTTCACTTGATTGTTATCCAATTGGAAACAACAAAAAAAAAATGTGGTTATTTCCTATAACTCCAACCTAAAAAAAGGGGAACCACTCTGAATGAATTTTATAAATTATTCATTTATTTATTGATCTACAAGGAAAAAAGAAGACAGGGTGAGTTGGGTTAGTGTTAGTTTAATGGGAAAATAATGGGTAGATTAATTAACAGATAAAATTCATTCAGGTGGTTCCCCTTTTTTTGAGGTTGGAGTTATAGGATATAACCAATTTTTAAATTTAAAAAAAAAAAGATTTTTTTTCAGTAATAACTAAAATCTCCTGTATTATTTTGATTTTTCAAACTGTTGTCCTAATCTTTATTGTGGTAGATAATTAAAAGGGTAATCTAAACATTAGCTACATAAATGAGAGTAACCTCCCCTTGTTTATTTCACTTTGAGGAAGCCTTATAACAATTAAGTTTATTTCAAATAATGTGCAAGAAAAATTAAGAACACATTTTATGATATATTTGTGTTAAAACATTCAGTTGTATTGATTCGAACAAATTCGTATTTTCAATATAGATTTATGGTGAAATAAAAATGGCTGACCAAAACAGATGGCTTCCTCAAAGAGAAAGAAACAAGGGGAGGTTACTCTCATTTATGTAGCTAATGTTCAGATTACCAGTAAAAGTAAAGTCATCGTGGTGGCCTAAAGTCAGACAGCGAGGGAGTCTATCCCCTTTTCACTAGTGCTAGACCAAGAAGATTGTTTTTGGCACCTGAACTGGAGCGCCATACCTACCATCAGCTCATCACTTTACCGCACAGATCGCTGTGCTATTCATACACTGAGTTGGTGAGGGATGGTATCGAACCAGAAACCTTGAGGTTCCCAGCCAAACAACACAATATTTCAGCTGCTGTATCTTCTGGCCTACTTCAGGTGTTTTTTCATACCATGATAAAGATGAGAACAACAGTAAAAAAAAAAAAAAAAAAAAAAAAAAAAAAAAAAAAAAAAAAAAAAAATCAAAATAATACACATGAAGCCTCATCCCAAAAATTCAAACAAATAAAATGTCCTGGTTATTAAAACGACCAACCATACGTCAAAAGACTTTTTTCTCTTTTCCATTTTCCATTTCCATTTTTGATATTCCCTCGTTAAAAAGAAAAAAAAATTACTTGCTTTTAACTGAAAGCCAAAAACATACATGTGTTGGTATCAATCATTGTGGAAGGTGACTTTATAAAAATGACTGCCAATCAACATTCATTACCTATTATTCAGACTACTGTCCTCATCTTCACTGTTATCTGTAGAATGTGCCTCTTCAGGTATTTCTTGTTAGACTCAGGAACCTTCTTTTTGAACTCAGGAACCTTCTTGTCGTAATCGGGAGCCATCATGAAAAACTTTGAACCCAACTCTTTATTCTGTCCATGGAGGTATCCTGTTCTCATTCCGCTAACCATAGCTGGGATACAGGCGTTAAGCTGTGTTAATTATTATTCTATGTTACTGCTGCCCTTGACCAGGATTGAACCTGCAGTCTAGAGATAACTGTCATTTAGAACTATGTGTTCAATTGGACAATCCAGTGTGAATTTATAAACCCAATGTCTTGTTTTGCCTAGAATATTTACCTATTCACTTACGTATGATTTTTTACCTAGACTCATATTGCGATTTTTTTTCCCAGAGATATAGTACTCATTAGCTGTTTAAAAATCCTCAAGAGAAAAAGATTATTTAATTAATCACTTTACATTTTGTTTTTACAATTCTGTCCATTTTCTTTTTTGTTGTTTTTTTTCTTTTATTTCATTTCTATTTGTTTATTTGGCATCTGTTGATGTCAATATAAACAGAGAAAGACACAATAATGATGATGATGATGATGATGATGATGATGATGCCAATAAACGGAGAAAGTCACTTGTATTCTCACGATGATGATAATGATGAAATAAACAGAAAAAGGTCATCTAAACATTAGCTACATAAACGAGAGTAACCCCCCTTATTTATTTCACTTTGAGGAAGCTATGTGTTTTGGTCGGCCATTTTCATTTCACTGTAATCTATTGATTAAAACTGCATGTTTTAACATAAAAATATCATAAGACGTGTTGTTGATTGTGCTTGCACATTATTTGAAATGAACTTAATTGTTATTAAGAACACATTTTATGATATTTTCTTGTTAAAACATGCAGTTGTATTGATTACGGTGAAATGAAAATGGCCGACCAAAACATATGGCTTCCTCAAAGTGAAATAAACAAGGGGAGGTTACTCATTTACGTAGCTAATATTCAGATTACCCAGAGAAATGCAGGCAGTTTTATAGAAAACGTTAACATTTCTGTGGGAGTTCCTTCATGATATTATGATTTTAAAATTTCTACCTGTCAGCACATTATCAGAATCTTACCCAGGTGTCTCCATAATATCAGTTTTGCTTTTCTAATCATTGAAATATTAACATTTTTTGGTAATTTTCACCTTTAGTTGGCTAAATTCCTAGCATAAAATTGTGTGTGCGCATTATCTGAAATGAACTTAATTGTTATTAAGATCACATTTTATGATATTTTTGTGTTAAAGCATACAGTTGTATTGTTTTCGAAAAAGCTTCTAAGATTTGTTTATTTCGCATGGAGACTTTCGAAATAGCACTTTTTTTAATCACTCTGTATTTACAAAATGAACTTTGACATTTATTCCATAATAAAATACATGCTTAAAAAAAAAAAAATGTAAATACTCGTGTTCCTTAATTGTACAACCGCTATCATCTTGCAACACCCTCTGGTTAAAAATGAGACTGAGCAAATCACCCAAGATCAAATGCAAAAATGTAAATCCTGATTATCTGGTGTTGCTTATCTGCCAAATTCTTATTTCTTATGAGTGTTGTCACCTCAGCTAAATAATGGACCATTCTGTTTTTTATTATAAAGAAAGAAAAGGAAGAAAAAGAACATGCTTCATAGAAAAATATAAGAAAGAAAGAAAAAGGGTAGGGGAAAGATAGAGAGAGGAGGTAAGCGCGTCGAAGTGATAACACTAATCCATTTCAATCAAATATAATGAAAAGAAGGAAAGAGAGAGAGAGAGAGAGAGAGAGAGAGAGAGAGAGAGAGAGAGAGAGAGTTAAATCAAGATTATTAAACTTTTAACATATTGAACTATTTGCAATAGCTCTTCTTATGTAAACATATTAAATGTTGTAATAATTAAATTATTGTACTATGGTATATCCACAGGTCCTGTAAGTAGTTATTATTAAAGTAAATGTAATAACTATTATTAGTCCAGTATAAAGGTAAATAAAGCTGAATTTTTTAAAAACATTATTTCCCCAGTGATACTTGCATTGGTAAAATAAGGTCTAAAAAAATTTTTTTAAAAGAAATAAAAAAATTCGGTAATCTGAACATTAGCTATATAAATGAGAGTAAACTCCCCTTGTTTATTTCACTTAGAGGAAGCCGCCTGTTTTGATCGGCCATTTTCATTTCACTGTAATCAATACAACTGCATGTTTTAACACGAAAATATCATAAAATGTGTTCTTAATAACAATTAAGATCATTCCAAATAATGCACAAGTACAATTAAGAACACATTTTATATTTTTGTGTTAAAACATTCAATTGTATTGATTCGAACAAATTTGTATTTTCAGTGTAGATTTATGGTGAAATGAAAATGGCCAACTAAAACAGACTGCTTCCTCAAAGTGAAAGAAATAAGAGGCAGTTACTCTCATTTATGTAGCTAATGTTCAGATTACCAAATTTTTTTAGACCTTATTTTACCAATGCAGGTATCATTGGGGAAATAATGTTTAAAACAATTTAGCTAGTTTTATTCTTAATTTTTTATGATGCAGGGTTAATGAAGTATCTTGGGTTTATTATATATGATGCCTACATCTATCAATTACCTACACAGATTGTCTAGAAAGTCCGTATGCACTTTAAACTTATAAATTATTGAAAGGGCACTCTGTCTTTATGGCCACCATGTACAATAAAATTGTCTGGCCTCCGGTTTTTTTCTTAGTCTTGATCAACATTGCTGGATTCATATTAATAACAAAATCTGCTGTCAAAAACTTCAAAAAAGTTTGTTAACATCTGTCATGATATTCTGAGATTTCTCAGAATATCATTTAATAATAGCAAGGGGGATTGACTATTTGTTGAAAAAGAAAACGAAAAAAATATAAAAAGTTAAATAAATAAAGGGAAAGGTAAGAGTTGCTGCGCTTGGCAGAAAAAAAAAAGGGGTTAATTCCCATAGGTTTGTTTTGATTCAAAAAATGCCCAGGGGAAAAAAAAAATTGAACGAAGCAGACGGTAGTTCAGAGTTCAGAGTTCAGAGACGACAGAATTCAGAGACGGACGGACACGAGAAGGGAGACGGTTGGAAGAAAAATGGAGTTGAATCGGTAACAAGACAGACGACAGTAGATTGAAGTGACGGTTGGAATAATTAAGAGTGAATTATTATTATTTATTTATTAACAAAAAGGTAAAAAGTTAAAGAAACCGGAGAAAGAGATTTGTTGAAGAAAAACTAAATTAATTTGGAAAAGGAAAGAATACGAAAGAAGTAATTGTTTTTGGAAACGGATTTTAAAAAAGAAAGAGAAAGGAGGAACTTATATTTGATAAAAAAATAAGAAGAGAAAAGAAATAATTAAAAAAAAGAGGAACTTATGTTTTAATGAAAAAAGAAGGTATTTTTTTTTTTACTGTTTATGTACTTTTTATGTATTTGCACCCGTCTGTTTAAAAAAAACAAAAAAACAAAGTAAATAATAATAATTTTTTATAAAATAAAATAATTATTAATCACTCACAAATTGTCTTAGTGACTAATATTTTTTAATATTTTGTTGAAAGAAAACATTCTGTGTTTTTCCCCTGAACTATCTTTCCTTGGAGAGTCAATTGCCTAGTCACTCAGGATCCACACGACTTAGCGAGAGTATTTGAAAATATTAAGGACACTTCGTGACAACATCAATCAATAAAGAAGTAGAAAAATTATGAAAATAAAAAAGGGTAGAAATATCAACCAACCAAAGGCAAACACACAACCCGAAAGAAATCCGAAGCACTTTACCAAAAAATAAGAGTCTCTACCCCGACACCATGAAAACCAGGGTAAGCAAATGCTTCGAACTTACCTATAGGCATAGTTTCCAGACCCCCAAGAAATCCGAAGCACTTTACCAAAATAAGAATCTCAACCCCGACACCGTGAAAACCAGGGTAAGCAAGTGCTTCGGACTTACCTATAGGCATAGTTTCCGGACGATACCGTGTAGAGTGAAGTGTGATATGAAATATATTCTAACTGTTCATCATCCAATTCTTTCACACGGAGGCAAAAAGACTACAAAAGATGCAAAAAAAAAGAAAATAAAAGAAACTAACCTATATTCATAGTTTCCGGTCTCAACACGGTAGAGAGGCTCCTGTAGAGCTGCATAACTGTATTCTTCATCATCCATTTCTTTTAGTTTCAGGCAGTAAGACTAAAAAAGATTCAAAAAGCCAAATTTTGGCTTCAGTCCTCTTTCCGTTCTCTTTGGGATAATTTTAATTCTTTAAAGATTTGACTATCATGATAACTACTAAGCTGAGCTTAGTACAACATGAGGCCAAACAGGGATAGGGATAGGGATTAAGAATGGGAAGATTGCGTTGTGCTAATCTTCCAAGTGGAGAGGGGTTGGGTTGGTTAGATTTTACGGCATGTCAACCCTTGATGGGTTATTTCATACCAAAGATATTTTGTTTAATTCATTTTTCATGAGTACTCAATTTTTTTTAAAACACATTTTTTTTTCTATTTAATCCATAGATGGGACCCTAAGAGGTACTATCACCCCAGGTCAGAGTAGACCTGGGATGAAGGGGTACTCCACATTCCCCAGAGCTCCAGAATTGGAACTTCACCATCATAGAGTTTAACATCATTCCCAGGACATGAAGACCCTCAGCCACCACCTTCTAGCACATATATGATAAAAGGGTTGGGTTTTACCATAAGAGTTATTAGGTTGGGACAATCATATAGGTGCTAGGGCTTGACATGACAAGCCAATTGATCAGAGTGGGCCTCTCTGACTACCCATCTAGCCTAAATAAGAGCCAAAGTGGAGTGTTGCATGTCATAGACTGCACAGCCACCACCCAAGTGGAGAGTGCTTGCTTTGAAAAAAAAATCAGAATTTGAAATCCTGGCTTTTACTTGGGCTTGAACTCACAATGGAAACTGCATTTTTGAAATCACCTTTAATTTTTTTTTTAAAAATAGATAATAACTTACAACTTTTATGCAAGACTTTTTTGAATTTAGATGTCTAAATTAATATCTGTTAAAAGAACTTGCTTTTTTCGAAAGCTTCAGCTTCTTAAAGAATGTGTTCTCAATAAATCTGAAATACATTCAAACAGGACACATCTTTTTCATCCCATCATAAAATATTACAAGAATATGAAATATTTAATGGGTCAGCTCAAATCCAACATGAGATTTTTGGCAAGATTGTATACCCAATTATGAAGGGGTGGGGTGGGGCGTAGGGGGTGACATATTTGCCAGCCAATTCAGGACTTCAGGTAAATTATTTTAAGAATCCTTTTAAACAATTCATATGTTCGAGATCACAATTGACAAAAAAATTAATAGACAGGGGGAAAATTCTATTCAGCCATGAAAGGGATTTTCTTACCAAATATTCAAATTTAGCATCCAAATATTTTTTAATGGTCAAACGAGTATCAGGCACGGCTTTATTCAGAAAAGTGTGAAGATCACAGATCATCTGAAAAATAAAATAAAATAAAAATTTTTTTTTTTTCTTTTTATCACAAGTTTTCATAAAATTATCGAAACGTTGTACAGATAATAATAAAGATGAGGACAATAGTTTGAATAATCCAAATAATACTAATTATCAAGCCTCATCTCAAAAATTCAAATATATCCACATAAAAAAAAATGATGCTTGACACCAAGTGACAAGATTTTTGGCATGACATAAAAAAAAAATTTTTTTAAAATAAAAAATCTCTAAAAATATATCTAATTTGCCTCTTATCATAAAATACTTACACAAATCGGTAATCTGAACATTAGCTACGTAAATGAGAGTAAATTCCCCTTGATTGTTTCACTTTGAGGAAGCCATCTGTTTTGGTTGGCCATTTTCATTTCACCGTAATCAATACGATTGCATGTTTTAACACGAAAATATCATAAAATGTGTTCTTAATAACAATTAAATTCATTTCAAATAATGCACAAGCACAATTAAGAACACATTTTATGATATTTTCATTCAATTGTATTGATTCAAACAAATTCGTATTTTCAGTGTAGATTTATGGTGAAATGAAAATGGCCGACCAAAACAGACAGCTTCTTCAAAGTGTAAGAAACAAGGTGAAGGTACTCTCATTTATGTAGCTAATGTTCAAATTACTTACAAATCTACATGAACAAATTAAGCGGAAAACAAACAAAACTGATAACTCACCGGCTTCACAGTACGAACCATCTTGATAGCAAATTTTTCCATGTCGCGGTGGGCCTCTCCAAATTTAGAGAATGCCTCACTGGCTCTTGGTTGAGGTTCACGTACACCGATTGCAGCAAAGACATCACCAAATGCTACAAATAAATAAAAAATCAGGGGTGATTGATAAAAAAATAGAATTAAAAGAAGAAAAAAAAAATATGCTAAAAATCAGAGAATTATCTGATTTTGATAAAATTTTCAGTGTTGACTTATTAATCAATGAATTCTTTCTTTTAAATAACTGAATCGTTTCAATCGAACTGATTCAATAAAGATAAATGAAAATTCTTTAAAAAATATGAATATTATCGTTCGTACCATACCTTAATAAGTTTTCAATTTCATAATTTCAGATTTTAAAAACAAACATTTATTTAATAACAAGCCTACTTTAGAATTGTTATCTAATAATTTTTGGAGAAAACTCAATTAAAAAGTTAGGCCCCCACCTCTTTTAACAAAACAAATATTGATGTATAATTTTTTTCACTAATAATCTAAAAGACACACACACACACACACATATATATATATATATATATATATATATATATATATATAAATTTTGGTAGTTTTTTTCATAATTCTTTTGTTTTATATATATATATATATATATATATATATATATATAATAGTTTTTTTATAATTCTTTTGTTTTTATATATATATATATATATATAAATTTTGGTAGTTTTTTTTAATCTTTTGTTTTATATATATATATATATATATATATATATATATAAACAAAAGAATTTTTTTAAAAACTACCAAAATTTTTTCTTAGTCTATTTTTTTTACATATATTTTTCAGAATGATTGGAAAACTAAAAAAAAAGATTCAAAATGATGGATGGTTTAGTTTGTTTTGTTTTATTTTATGGCATATCAACCTCGGTGGGTCATTTAATGCTGACAAAGTTTTGAAATAAATTCATTCTTAATGGATACTCAATTTTCTTATAAACACATTTTTCTATTTAACCTATAGATGGGACCCTAACAGGTACTACCACTCCAGGTCAGAGTGGATCTAGGAGTAATGGTGATGGTATTCCACATTACTTAGAGTTCCAGAATTGAAGCTTAACCATCAGTTAGAGTTTAACATCATACCCAAAGACATTAAGACCTGTGGCCACCGCCTTTTAGTACATATATGATAAAAAGAGTTGGAGCTTGCCATAAGGGCAATACAATTGGGACACTAACGGTAGGTGTGGCGCTCCACTTAGCAAAACAATCTTCCTGTTCTATCACTACCGAAAAGGGGATAGACTCCCTCAATGTCCAATAGGCCACTCCTCAGACTTTATTACTTTAATATAATGCTTTAAGAGGGGATATGATTGAAGTTTACAAATATACACATGGATTTTATTCAACGAACTTTGATCTACTAAACATTGCTAAAAATATCAATACCAGGTGACATGAATTAAAACTCTTTAAAAAATTTAGTAAAGCAAATGCAAGACAAAATTATTTTAGTAACAGAGTGGTGAATACATGGAATTAACTACCATCATCAATAGTGAATACCCCATCTCTAAACTCCTTTAAGGTAATCTGTGGAAAGATTATAAATATTCTGTGGAATTAAGATGAATGTTTATAAAGAACAGCTGACAGGTCTCAGACCTAATATACTAGCTGAAAAGAAATTATTATAAAGTCACCCTCACACAACGGTGACTATTGGTGAAAGGAAACAAATGTTTTTTTTAACTAAATGAAAACTTATTTAGAAAAACTTAAATGATAATCTGTTTTTTTTATTTTTTTTATTTATACTAATTGGACTTTCAAGGACTCATATATAAGTAGTGGAACAGAGAACTCCACTGGAATTGGATGGAGGTCACATGACTAGTAGTATAAAGCTAAGGTCAAAAGTGTGGTGGCGAGGTTAGTGAAAAGCCTGTTGCTGATATGGGAGAGTCGGGGTCTGATCAGCACCAATTTGGGTCTTCTGGGGGAGGAAATCCGATGTTGAAAGACCAGAAATTTCCACGAATACAACAGGAATACAACACCACTTACTCCCCCCCACATACACACACAAACATACACCTTTATCTAATAGATGTATTTTGCGAAATTGCAGTTTAAAATCCAAGGATTGAATGCGCACAGGAAAGTTTAGTCTACAGGGGAGATAACTCTGACACCACTAATAGGAAAAGAACACCAGAGTAATCTACCTTTGTAGGATTGAGATAATTCGAATGTTGCTTTTAACAACTTTTTGGCATGTTCAATCAACCCGCAATACATTTCGGCTGTTTTTTCAAGTTCTTCCAGCTTTTTGACTAGCCCATCTGAAAAATAAAGAAGGAAAATATAAACATCAACGAATTTTATTTATTATCAGTAACACACAACATAAACACAAAGTTTATTTTAAACAGACATTTGCCTTGTTGGCAACGCTTAGAATAAACCTATAAAAGAATTTGTGTTCTTATAATACACTAGAAGGTCGAGAGCAACCCTCCAACATGGGTGCATGTATACATAAATTAATCCTAACAAAGAGGTATATATGACAACAAATACAGACTTTATTGGGGAAGAGGAAGAAGTGAAAAGACTTCCTCGCTGTTCGACCAACATTTTTTTTTTTACTACGGATGTAAAACTTTTATTTTTATTTTTTTACTACTGATGTAGATCATGTTTTTTTTTGTTATTTTACTACTGATGTAAATCATGTTTTTTTTGTTTTTTGTTTATTTTCTACTCCTGATGTAAATCGTGTTTGTTTTTTTACTACTGATGTAAATCATGTTTTTTTTGTTTTTTGTTTATTTTCTACTACTGATGTAAATCGTGTTTGTTTTTTTACTACTGATGTAAATCATGTTTTTTTTGTTTTTTATTTTCTACTACTGATGTAAATCGTGTTGTTTTTTTACACTGATGTAAATCATGTTTTTTTTGTTTTTTGTTTATTTTCTACTACTGATGTAAATCGTGTTTGTTTTTTACTACTGATGTAAATCATGTTTTTTTTTTTTTGTTTATTTTCTACTACTGATGTAAATCGTGTTTGTTTTTTTACTACTGATGTAAATCATGTTTTTTTTGTTTTTTGTTTATTTTCTACTACTGATGTAAATCGTGTTTGTTTTTTTACTACTGATGTAAATCATGTTTTTTTTGTTTTTGTTTATTTTCTACTACTGATGTAAATCGTGTTTGTTTTTTTACTACTGATGTAAATCATGTTTTTTTTTTGTTTTTTGTTTATTTTCTACTACTGATGTAAATCGTGTTTGTTTTTTTACTACTGATGTAAATCATGTTTTTTTTTTTTTTTGTTTATTTTCTACTACTGATGTAAATCGTGTTTGTTTTTTTACTACTGATGTAAATCATGTTCAATTTCAAAAGATGAATTTTGAGAAAAAAAAGAAAAAAAAGAAGATTCTTACCATTACATAAGATAGCTCTGCTCAAGCCCAGCGCATCAGCCGTGTTGGAATTCATATTTTCTACGAATCTGTGTTTCACCTTCTTCAGGACTGTCGAGAAAGAAATTCAAAAGACAAAATAATTACAAGAAGAAAAATGACTTGACATTACTTAGAGAGAAAAATAAAAAATCTTTACCCCGGGGGTAGGTATTTTTCTCTCTGCCACCAGAGGTCAGTGTTTGAATTTGGACAAAAACTAAGGTACTGGATTCTAATTTTCAAGGTATGTATGAGGGTCAATCCCAAAGGTAAGGTCTCCAAAATATTTAGAAACTAGTAGGACTTGTGGATATACCACTGTATGATGATTTAATTATTACAACTTTTGATATGTTTACTTAAGAGCTATTGCAATTGTTCAATATGTAAAAAGTATAATAATCCTGTATTTACCTCACTCTCAAACTTTTTTCCTTTCTTTCCTTTTTTTCATTATGTTCAATTGAAACAGATTAGCATCGCTTCCATGCTCACCCCCTCTATCTTTACCCTACACTTTCTTTCTTTCTTTCTTATTATATTTTTTCTGTGTAACATGTCCTTTTTCTTCTCTTTCTTTTTATAATAAAACGGAATGGTCCATTATTTAGCTGAGGTGATGAAACACACAAGAAATAAGAAAATTGGCGGATAAGCCATACATATTAATTGGTGATGAATTTCAATTGATCTAATGTCTTCTGCATTCAAAAACTGAATTGGCTGATGTGTCAATTGGGAGCTCCATCAGAAACAACTATCAAGCCAAGACTGAGTGTGGCAGCAAGGTGCATGCAGGGGTAGATACAAGCGCATGCACAACAAACACAATAGTATTGCCAATAGCTGCACGAACAGTTTCCCTACATTCCCAGTGCTTTGAAGACCTTTGGGATTACCCTCGTATATGTAGCCACTATAGAGCACTTGACTATGTTTTATTTTCTTGTTTTATCTTTCTGATCTTTAATGTACATCCAATCTAGAAGGAAAACTGGACTAAAACCTGTTAAACTCCACTTAACACCTTGTGTCACATCCTACTTGTATGGAGGGATGGTTAATATATATATATATATATATATATATATATATATGTGTGTGTGTGTGTGTGTGTGTGTGTGTGTGTGTGTGTGTGTGTGTGTAAGTGAAGAATATGGAAATGAATCCCATATATGTTGAGAAGATAAATGGAAAAATATAAATATATTTGTATGGATGAAGTTTAATTCGTTTTTCTCTTTCTTTTTCTTTTTAAAAATCAAAATATTATGCTCTGAAGATGACGATTTGTTTACACATGGCTTTCTAGTATTTTTTTCATTTTACTTTTTAAATAACTTGTAATTAGAATGCATTATATGTAAATATTTTCTCGTCAAAACACATGTCAGCATTTGTTAAATTAAACTTCCTCCATACAAATATATCTATGTTTTTCCATTTGTTTAATGTTTTCATTTTGATTCTAATTTGTTCTGATCCTCGTTTCATCTTTCTTTATGTACATTAATTGCATAATCACTGTCAATGCTTTTTCTATGTTGAATGATTTTGTGTAAATTTGTAAACACAACAAAATGAATGAAAACTGAATATTAAAAGATTTGAGTACAACAACAAAATAGACAAAGTTTTTTTTTTTTTTTAAAGTATGAAGTATCAAGAGAAAATTCCCTTAAATAAGAAATTAAACTTCTGTATATTAAAGCTTAGTTAGAATTATGAAGTTTAAAATTATTTAAAATTATTCATTATTATAAAAAATTTATCATTATTATTATTACTACAACAACAAAACAACAGATGAATACATACACCTTACTAGAAAATTGGAAAACTGTGGAATATGAGGGTGAAAGTGATACCAATCGTAGTTGGTGCACTTGGTATGGTCCCCAAAAGTTTAGAAAGACGTTCTGGAACTCGAGAACCTTCTTGACATAATCAGGAACCATCTTGTGATAACCGAGAGCCATCATGGAACTTTGAACCCAACTCCTTATTCAATCCACGGGGTATCCTGTTCTCATTAACCATAGCTGGAGTACCTGTGTTAAGCTGTGTTAATCATTATTCTATGTTCGAAAAGAAGGTTCCTGAGTCCAACAAGAAATACCCGAAGAAGGCCAAAGGGCACATCAGCCAAAACATTGTACAGATAACAATAAAGATGAGGACAATAATCTGAATAATCCAAATAATACTAATTATCAAGCCTCATCTAAAAAAATCCAGAGAAATAGTGTAGATAACAATAAAGATGAAGACAATAGTCTGAATAATCGAAATAATACTAATTATCAAACCTCATCACAAAAATTCAGAGAAACAAGTTTAAATATTGTTAAATATTTTACTACTAACCAATGTCCAGAGTCTTTCCTTGTTTGGGGTCTGCATGGAGCTTATTAAAATGAATGGTCACTTCACCCTGGAAAAAGAATTGCAACTCTGAGTTTGAGAAATTCAAAAATGCCTGCGTTTAGAAAATCTGTTTATTTTGGAAATAAAATGCAAAAAAAATGTTGAAATAGCTAATTCCTTAATTCCATATAAGATATGAAAATTAAGTCATTAACAATTTATTAAAAAAAATGAATTTTAAGTATGAATCAACATCGAATAAAAAAACTACATAAATAATATAATTAATATATATATATATATATATATATATATATATATATATATATATATATATATATATATATTACTTTTGTTAGCTAGATTTGTTTTGCAGTCAAATCTGATGAGGTCAACAGGCCAAAATAAATTATCATTTGATGAATACCTAAGGGGTTTTTATCATTATATATATATATATATATATATATATATATATATATATATTTAAGCCTTTTTCTTTACAATATATATATAGAGAGAGATAGATAGATAGATAGATAGAAATAGAGAAAGAGAGAGAGAGAGATGTGGGGGAGCTGGTGATTTGTCTCTGTCAAAGTTAAATATAACAACTTTTTGATGTTACTGACAGGCTGACAAAGAAAAAAAGGGAGAGAAAGAATCAAAGGAGGGGAAATAAGAGAGAGAGGGAGAGAGAGAGAGAGAGAGAGAGAGAGAAGCAAAGGATGGAAAATGAGAGAGAGAGAGAAGAAAAGGATGGAAATGAAATGAGAAAGATAATCAAAGGGTGGGGAAATGGGAAAGAGAAAGAAAGAGAGAATCAAAAGGAGGGGGGGGAGTAAGAAGAGAATCAAAGAATGAAAAAGAAAGAGGAGAATCAAAGAGAAATAAAGGGAGATAAAATGAAAAAGAGGAAAATTGAAAGAGAGAATAATAGAGATAGTGAGATAATAACAGAGGAAATATAAGAAAGAGAGAGAAAGAAAAAAAAAGAGAGCAAGAGGATTTCATTTGTGTTGGCTCCAGAGAAAAACATTTTTTTTTTAAATCAGAAAGACACAAAAAAAAAAAAAGGTACATATGCATTCAATAAAAAAAAAAATTTTTTTTAAATAAAAATGACAAATTATACGAGGCGCAAACAAATAAAAAAAAATAAAAAAAATTCAACTTATGTCACTTGGTAAAATTCATCATTAACTAATACTTACATCCCTCCAGCAAACAAGTTTCAGGTTTCAACTGAAAAGTACTTTATTAAAAATAAAAATGAAAATTCATCCGACTAAAACTTGTCGGGTTTTAAATGAACGTCTGTTGTCATTGGATGACTAATAAATGAACGTTTCACAATCTGGCATTTACGACAGCTGGACACACTGTGGATCTTGTAAACAAACAATCATCCACAATGTGTTATTCTTAAATCCTTCCAATGACAAAGATAAAAATTAATTTTGGGACTTGATGAAAGACAAGTATAAAAATCCTTCAGATTTTGTACAGCAAGCTGTTAGGAACCACCAGTGATACTTTTTCTTTATGGATTTTTATCAAATCTGTATTAATGATTCATAAAAGTTAAATGTACACAAACTTCAAATTTTGGGGGGAGTTTTTCAGAATTTTTTTTTCCCATGAATGTAAACCCTGCATTGTTTGGAATTGGTTTATAGCAAAAATTATTTTTTCCAAAAAATTTATTTTGAGACTATTCAAAATGGTTGAAAAATCAAACAGAGTACTCCAGGCTTGAACAGAGGTTTGTCATTAAATTTTTGGTGGCTAAGAAGTGCAAATCATGTGAAATTTACAGAAGAATATGTGATGTGTACAGAGAAGCATGTTTTAGTTTAAAAAAAAAAAAAAAAAGATATTTACAAATGGGCTAAACATGGATTTGTCACTATGAGCCCAATTTGAAAAACACTGATTGGTAAAGGAAAAGTTGTGGGTGCAGCAGGCAATAAAGAAGGTCATGTTGACAATCTTCTGGGACATGAAAGGACCCACCACAATTGACTTCCTTAAAATAGGTGCAACTGGAAACTATGTTTCCTATTGCCAATTCCATAGGCAACATTCACCTTATTTATTGAACGGCCCTATTATATATATATATATTATTATTATTATTATGGTAATCTGAACATTAGGTGCATAAATGAGAGTAACCTCCCCTTATTTCTTTCACTTTGAGGAAGCTGTTTGTTTTGTTTTGTAAAAACATGGATTTTTCGACAAATTGGGTATACCTATACTTTTCTAATATACAGGTACTCTCATAGAAATATTAACATCTTTTATTAAAATCACCTGTGGGAGATTCAAAGCATATGTTGACAGGGATGGTGAACAAGTGGAGACTGTTTGAAAATATATTAAAGATATTCCTATAAGGGTGTTAACATTTCTATGAGAGTACCTGTATATTAGAAAAGTATAGATATATTCAATTTGTCAAAAAATCCGTGCTATTACGAAACAAAACACACGGCTTCCTCAAAGTAAAAAAATAAGGGGAGGTTACTCTCATTTATGTAGCTAATCTTCAGATTACCATAATATATAATATAATTGATCCATAGTTATTGCCATCATCCTATATGGTTCAAAGTCATTAGTCACTTATCATCACCACTTGCGACATCTCAAGCCGCCTCTATACCATCCTCAATATCTACTGGAGGGATTTCCTTATCACTATTGAATCCCTTGAATAGGCAAAGTTTACCAGCATCAAGCCCATGCTACTGAAGTTCCAGCTATGCTAGGCAGAGCACATATGTCTCCCAGTTGGGAGCTACTGTTTTAAGTCCCCTATGTACAGGTAGTTTCGATAGAAATAAAAAAAGAGACTTTATTTTCAGAACTGTAAAGTTTCTAAAGTTTAACTGCTGTTACCTGATAAAAATCAGATAAGATAAAATAATGATTTTTATGTAACCTAATATTAATAGATATAATAACAGTTTCCTGAATAATTATAAATCAATAGTAAAATAAAATTATATCAAAAATATTTTTTCTTACTTATTAAAAAGAAAATGTAGATTTTAAAGGACTTAGTGAAAAATTTAAATAAAATTTATTATATTAAAAATATTTTTTCTTATTTATTAAATGAAATATAAATTTTAAAGGATGTAGTGGAAATTCTAAACAAAATTATATCAAAAATATTTTTCTTGTTTAAAAAAAAATGTACATTTTAAAGGATGTAGTGAAAAATTTAAATGAAATTATATTGAAAATATTTTTTCTTAATAAAAAAATTAGATTTTAAAGGATGTAGTGGAAAGTTTAAATAAAATTATATTAAAAATATTTTCATTTAAAAAAAAAATGTACATTTTAAAGGATGTAGTGAAAAATTTAAATGAAATTATATTGAAAATATTTTTCTTATTTGAAAAAAAATGTACATTTTAAAGTGAAAATTTAAATAAAATTATTATGTTAAAAATATTTTTAATATAATTCTTTTTTTCACTATATAATAAAATACAAATTATTAATATTAATAAGATGATATTATAATCTTATCAATATTAATTTTATTGTAAGATATTAAATATAACTCATTAAAATGCAGATGCAGATTTGAAAGGATGTAATTACAGCCAAATTGAAAACACAAAAAAAAAAAAAACTGTGACATGCAGTTTAGTAGCATTTAATAATTTGTAATCAATTTAACAAAACTAAATAAAGTAATGACTGACAGACAACACTGACAACAAAATCATGCAAAGCACATTAAAAAAAATGTTTTTTAAAAAGCTAAGATATAATTATGGAAATCTTTCATCAGTTTAAAAAAAAAAAAAAAAAAAAAAAAAAAAAGAAACTTTTCTTCAGACAGAAAAAAAATCTACATATTAACAATTTAATATGCTAATTTCTAGGTACGATCAAAATTTCACATTTTTTATCCCCCACTCACATGAATTAAAATTCAACAGAATTCAGACTTTACTTTTTACACACAAAATGGGGTACCATGCAGTACCCTATTATGTAATATGATTTTTTCTTTTTAAGATTTAAAAAAAATAAATTATAAGTACTTTTTTGTGTGGCAGTTACAGTGACATAAATGTATTTCCTATAAGTCCAACATAAACAAAGGGGAACCACTCGACTGATAAATTATTTATTTATTTATTGATCTACTAGGAAAAAGACGATGGGGTTAGGGTTAGTATAATGCGAAAATAAACAAATAATTTATCAGTCAAGAGTGGTTCCCCTTGGTTTATGTTGGACTTATAGGAAATAACCGTTTATTGTTTATATATGTGACCCAAGAGAAGAATGAAAAATTATTAATAACATGTTATAAAGGTTAATGATAATGTGTATAGTTTTATTTAACAGGGCAGAGACTATAAATAGAATGTTTTTTACTATAAGATATCTAAATTGATCATGTGGAAAACTGGATTGATTGACAGGTTCCATTGAAAATAACAATACATAATTTGATATCAGAATTTAATTTATTAAATAAATTTTAAAATAAATCCTCGAGATTGAGTTGAAAAGGAGAGTTTTGGGCTGAGACCAAAGATGAGCCAGGACAGAATCAGAAGAATACTCAAAGATACAAAACAAAAATATCCTGGCTCATATGACATATGACTGCTAGGAATTCATCTCTATTAACAAATAAAACTTTGTTTGATCTGCCAGAAGACAACTTGTTGCTATTCATAGAATTGCGTCCCGGCCTCCTGCCTTAAAAATCACTAGGTAGTGAGAGCTGAAAAAACAACCTATTCTTCGAATGAAATATTTACATTTACTTGTCGATAAAAATATGGCTTACTTTTAACGCCTTTAAACCACTAAAAGAAAATTTAAAAAATAATAATAATTTGTCGATAAAAACGCCTTTAATCCGCTAAAAGAATATCTTTTTTCCGATATTTTCATTTTATTTTAATTCTTTTTTCGGCAATCAATAACAAATAAAAAATTTAAAAAATTTTTTCGGTATTTTTATTTTATTTTAATATATTTATTTCAGATATTCAGATATTCTTTTTTATTTTAACTAAAAACAAAATATTAAACAAACATAAATTTAAAAAATGTTAATATTTAGATATTTTTTTATATTTTTAATAAAATAAAAAAATTCGTAGACCTAGCGTTTTTTAAGGAAGGAGGCTGGGATGCAATTCTGTGAATAGCACCGACAACTCAACATCCAAAATCACAGGAACTGGAGAATTGCCTTTTTACTGTATCTTTCATGTACCACAACCCAAATGACTCTTAGAGGTCAGGCATCACATTAGATGCAAAGATTATTTATACTAGCAAGAATATATGCCCTCCAGGTGTAAGTATTTAAGTTTTAATGTAATGAAATATATTAAATTAGAAAAACTAACAAAATTAATTAACAATGTATATAAAAAAGATTACACTTATTTTAATGATATTTTAATTGGATTCTATGTAAAATCAATCATAGGATTGATTTTATCATTTTGGAGAATAAAACAATAATATTAGAGATCAATAACACCAAGTAATTATTTATTAAACTCATTTTGTTAAAACCAGTATGCAAATTAATCAAACCATATATTATTTGTTATTGACATACAAGACACATTGGAGGATTTTAAATGCACAAAGAACATGAACTGTTTTGAGACAAATCTAACTCAGATTTTCATAGAGACATCATCATTAAAAAATAAGATTTATTCTATGTATTAAGGATTTTGACTATAAATCAAATACTCATTAATAAACTTACGCAATTATGTGATGTAAGTAGTGACGTAGTTTCGGTTACAGACAGACAGACACCATATCCCCATTATAATAAGATATGTCATATCCATCTCTTTTTTGTTTTTTTAGTTCTGAAGATGTCAATACTGTAATAAACTTACAAAGGTCGTGTTTCTAGGAACCACTCTGTTATACCACAAAGTTTTTTTGGTTGTTATGTTTATCAGCCCATTGAATCCACTAATGTTGGGTCGACGCAACTGCCATTGTGGGTTTTTTATTTTTCTAAATAATATGTTGGCCTATCAGTGTTTTGTCAATTAGCGATTATGATAAAACCATTTTACTTTCTCAGCTGCAGACCTTATTTTATTTTAGATATGAAAAAAAAAAAACCAAGCAATTCATTAAATAGAACAGAGTTAATTATGAGGAATGAAAATCAGCCTTAATAAGTTAGCCTTAAAAGCCATAATTACTGATATGTTCCAGCCTGTTAGTAATCATATAACAATTAGTTCTTTTAGGATCTTTTTTTTTTGGGGGGGGGGCAGAATAGGAAGTGGCATTGAGTAAGAAACATGAATGTTTTAAATGTCATTTTAAGCCCACAACAAATGGGTGAGCAATTTGGAACCTGAAAATGTTTTTATTCCTTCATGTGCTCTGACAAAACATAATTCACCAGTGATGCTGATAGCTTTTTGATTTAATGCGTCCTTTGCTTTGAAGGAGTCCCCAGGAAAATTTATGAGTCCCAACAAAAGTTTCTTAATAGATTCTAGGTTTTTTTATATATGATCTGGGGAAATAATTAAACTAAACTCCTACCTTGTAACCTATCCTGTGTAATTCATTTCTAAGAAACTATTGAGATGTATTTACAGTTAGTTTGAAATGGTGAGAGAAGAAAAAAGAAAAAACACTGGATGGATATGGTTTTACTGCATCCTTTTAAACTTTTGTGCATCAGGGACACAGGATGCGTACCTGTCAGCATCTTTGATTCAGTATCGACTGTGTTGTTAAGAGGTTGGTTGGTTTTATGGCATATCAAATTTACAAGTTTGAAATATGCTATGAATAACAACAAAAACAAGGACTAACCAATTTAGGTTAAAATAAAAAAAATTAAATTAAAAAAAAAAATTCCAACAAACCAGGTTACCTAACAAAATAGGATGAAGCATTAATATCATATATGTTTCGGTTGTTTTGTTTTACAGCATATCAACCCTTTTCAAGTCATTTAATGCCAAATCAAGTCATTTTCGATAAAGAAAGGACTCAATATTAATTACGCATATCAACCTTTTTCAGGTTATTTAATGCTGAATCAAGTCATTTTCGATAAACAAAATCAAGTTGGTTACAGTACCTGCTGTTGCTTAAGTGGTCACCCAATTAAGTACTCACCAGGCCCATTACTGCTTAACTTTGGTGATCTAGCAGGAGTAATAGCAGTGAATCCATCCATTTATGATCCCACAAATTCATTAATATAATATTAATTATGGCATATCAACCTTTTTCGGGTTATTTAATGCTGAATCAAGTAATTTTTGATAAAGAAAAGACTCATGTTGCTTACTGTACCTACTGTTGTTTAAGTGGTCACCCAATAAAGTATTGAACAGGCTAATCATTGCTTAACTTTGGTAATCTAGTGGGAACCGGTGCTTTCTGTGTGATGCGACCATAATGTTAAATAGGTTTAAATGTGGGAATAGATGGAGAAGGACTCTCAAAGTAATTTTAATGAACAAGAAAAGAACGCCTTTGATTTGAATTCAGAGTTTTCCTTCTCTTAGACTGGTTGCCATACCAAGGTTAGAGTCCAGTCTGTTACCAAATGTTAATGGCTGTTGAATGGCAGTCACTCTAATAACGGACGATCATCATATATATTCTTTTCGAAGTCCGTCACAGACGACGATGATATCATTCCATGTCTTCATTTGTGGCTCATTAGTCCAATTCTGGACTTGCAGATGTGGTCACAGACATCGTATATATAGTTAGTTACTAATTCACTTTCTTCCTCTTTTGTCAAAGAGTTCCTTCATCTAGTCCAAGGGAGATAACTCATAACCCACGCTATTTACCAATATCCGGAGGGAGACTAGTTGGATTTGTACCTTTCCCAAGGGTATTAGCACTATGCGAAATGCCATGTCCAGGATTTAAACTCGTCTCACCATGTCCATTTCCTACGATGGTACACCATGCGCTTCCAATATATATGTTGTTGTTTTTTAAAACAATTACAATAAGGGATTTACTGGATCTAACATTTGATTACCCCACCCCTAATTTGGGGCTGAGACTGTAACAATACCACTTCCCTAAAAAATTGTTAGTTTTATTTTTTAATAAAAAAAAAGAAAAAAGAAAAAAAAACACCAATGGTCAAAGCAAAAACAAACAAAAACACAAAAAGCAAAATGGGAAATTTAAATTATGGTCATTTTTCTTCTTTTTCTCTAATTGCTTATTAAATAGACCTTATTTCAATTTTAGGGAGCATTTAACTTTGTTATGTTTGTACATACAGATAAAATACAGAACACTGAATGAAAATGCAAGACCAGGTTGTTGGAAAATTAACAAGGTTTTATTTAACACAGGGTAGAGAATGCTTCTACCCTAAAAGTGACTTAACTAGCTCACACGTGTTGGAAGACTGAATGATAATACAAGACCAGGTAGTTGGAAATTAACAAAGTTTTATTTAACACAGGGTACAGAATGCTTCTACCCTAAAAGTGACTTTATTAGCTCAACCGTGTTGTGCATGCATCCGTCCAGCACAAACCCCAATCCAAAAGTGTCATAGTGGAAACCCCACTTCTGGTTTCCCATCATATATACCCACATCATACGTTGAGTATATAATAGAGAGAGAGACAGATAGATAGAGAGATGAGAGTAGATGATGCTCCCACTTTTCAACTCTGCTTCTACTGGTTACTGCTAACTCATCTGGCCACCATGTTCTTCTTGTTGGATTTTCTTCTCCTCAGGGCTTCTGCTGGAGTTTGATCTTCCCTGTTGATTTCTTCGGGCTGTCATCTCTTATTTTAATATTCAATTGACAAACAAGATTTGTTTGTTTTATGATAATAAAGTTTTATTTCATAACCATGATTCTGCTGCAGAGAGGAATGACATCAGAGTGGCAACATACAAGTCCACCCACTCTGAAATCTGCGTCGCATCTGACTAACTCAAACTTATTCTCATGGCACCCAATCACGCGCTTTCAAGGGGTCAAGGTTATTACCCATCAACAACTGTCGGGTAATTTTCCACGGACCCCATAATTTTTAATCTAACAGACCTTATTCAAAATATTCTAACTACAGGTACATTCATAATTTATAAGTTGCTTATAAACCATGTAACAGATTGTGTTAGTTGGGTTTTACGGCATGTCCACCTATTGGGTCATTTTATACTGAAGACGCTTAGTTTCATTAATTCTTAATGGGTACTCAATGTTTTTTTAAAACACGTGTTTTTCTATTTCACCATCAGATAGAGCTTAATGTCATACCCAGGACATGAAGACATATATGATAAAAAGGGTTGGGGGTACCATAAGGGGACAATAAGGTTAGGACAATCATACAGGTGCTAGGGCTTGATGTGAGATTGTGTTTGCTACTAAAAGAAATAAGAATTAAAAAATCCTATATTTCCCTGTAGAACCCAAGCAGCTGTTGTTTTGCAAGGCATAGCCTGTTGCTAGGCAACCTCTCAGATAAAAAGCATCTGATCTTCGGCTTAAATAGGGTACCAGGACAGAATATTATTAGTGATATCGATTCTCATTGGGTGCCCAGTATTTTCGGACTTATGCCATGACTAAATTAATGCTTGAAAATGACTATATATGGTTTAAGAGTTTAAAAACTTTTTCAATTATAAAACAGAAAAGATCTTGAAAATTAGCAAAAAGTTTGGGTTTTTTTTTTTGGGGGGGGGGTCTGTTTGCTACAGGTGAAAATTTTGACAAAAGAAGAGGTCACCCCCCAAAAAAAAAACAAAACAATATTTCTATATTTTTACACTAAATTTGCTAATCTATAAAGACATTTGAACTAGGAACCTTTTGATTTCTAGCCGAATGCTCTACCAACTGAGCTAACCCGGCCCTCACCAACACAGTGTATGAGTAGCATAAGGATCTGTGCAGTAAAGTAAGGAGCTGATGGTACGTGTGGCACTCCACCTCAGATGCAAAAAACCATCTCCTTGGTAGCGCTAGCATGAGTGAAAAGGGGATAGACTCCCTCGCTGATTGGATGATACCGACTTAAGGCCATCCTGACGACTTTTTAAAACTTTTTTTAAAAGATATTACATATATTTTGTATTGTAAGTTTTGATTTTTACGTTTTTATCATTAGAATTTCATTCTAAAACCTTTAAATTATTAATGCTGTTAAAAAGATTAAAATAAGGTATATTTTTAATATGATGCAAAGTTTAAAGAAGAAAAATGACCATTTTTTTTTTTTTGATTAGTGTTTTAAATGTTAGGAAGTTCATAGCATTTCATAATTATGTTTTAAGGGGTGCATTAGTCTATCTGACCTTGGCTATAGCTTCTTCAGAGGGCTTCTCTCCCTCTCCTTCCAGAGAGCTTAGCAGGGGGACATCAGGTCCCTGAAAGAAATGGGATAGCAATTCAAGTTTGGCCAAAAGAGGCCTTTGTAAGAATTCAACAAGATACAAACCAGACACTCAAAATAGAGAAAAGACAAAAAGACAAAAACATGGAGGAGGAAAGTCTAGCCAAACATCTATTCATTTTCAAATCATTTTTTTTTTCAAAATCTCATGAATAATCCAACTTGTGAAAAAAAAAAAAAAAAAAAAAAAAAAATTAAAAAAAAAGGTAGTGACAAAAACATTTATATATTTGGCTAAACAGACATTTTGTCATACAAATGAAAATTTTTCTAAGTCCTATTTTTTTTTTCCTTCAACCCAGTTTAAAATAATTTACACTAAAATGAAAGCATGATGATGATGATATGCTTGTTTGTTTGTTTTGTTTTACGGCATATCAACCTCGGTGGGTCATTTAATGCCGACAAAGTTTTGAAATAAATTAATTCTTAATGGATAATCAAATTTTGTTTATAAACTAATGTTTTTCTATTCAACCCATAGATGGGACCCTAACAGGTACTACCACCCTGGGCAAAAGTGAACCAGGGAGCAATGGCAATGAAGGGGTGCTCCACATTCCCCAAACCTCCAAAACTGGAACCTCACCATCAGATAGTTTAATGTCATTCCCAGAACAAGATGACCCTCAGCCACCGCCTTCTAGCACCCATATGATGAAAATGGTTGGGGTTTGCCATAAGTGCAATAGGGTTGGGGCAGTCATACAGGTGCTAGGGCTTGACATGACCAGGGGCCTCTCCGACTGCTCATCTAGCCTAAGTAAGGATCCATGACAATGATACCATGTTTGAAATGATTAAGGTTGGATTTTATGGCATGTCAACCCTTATTGGGTTATTTTAGTCCAAAGTGGTTTTTGTTTTACTCCTTTTTTGTGGGGTAGTTATTTTCTTGACCTCCCTCCAGGTTGGATTAATACTTTTTAACATGGGGAGCAACTCACAAACCAAAGCTCATGCAGTGGCCAGTGCAAAAAGTGCAAGATCCCTTCAATAGGGGTGCCTCAGGTACCGGACAATAAACCTGGCACTGTCCTTTTATTACTAGTGGGCAGGTGCTGTCTGGGGAACGACCTCCAGGGACCACACAATTTTACCATTATTTACCAGTCAAACAACCAAAACTCTAGTCACTTGTGCAGGTATTTGTATATTATTTCAAATGATACTCCTATTGGTAATTGGGAGGTTATTTTGTTTAATGGCATATCAACCCTTGTGGACTATTTAATGCCAAATCTTGTTTTTTGTATATATAATTTGTAAGTGAATAGTTTGTAGGAAAATATTTTGGTTTCATTTGGTTTTATAAGCTGGTAGAAATAATTTTCATTAATTTCATGTGTATTAATAAATTGGTAGAAACAGACAGATCTATCTGATCCATAAATAGGATCCTAAACAGTCAAAAATTAAAAATAATAAACAAAGCGTTTTTTAACCTTCAAAGGATTTGTTTTTCAGAACGTATAATTGAGACTAATAATTTTCTGGTACAAATTCACAAGAGATAATATCATTAGATTACAAACCAGTACATTTCATGAAAATACCCGAAACCTTTGAGACACTAGGGTTAGGGCAAAGCTTAGTGTTAGGCTACTTTAGGAGTTTCCAACATTTAATGCTATTTATACTTAAAATGTGATTCTAATGATATTATTTCTTGCTGTACATTAGTACCAATTTTTTTATTTGCAAGTGTTTGTTTTTTTTAAATTTATTTTATTGTCAAAAGTGCATTCTACCCATTAAATTTGTTGCCAGAAAAAGAGAAAAAGGGGAGAAAAAAAAAAGACAACAGTCAAAAAAAATTCAAAATAATAAATATCAGTGGTTTTTTTTTCTTTCAATGTTTTGTTTTTCAGAATGTATTGTAGTATTGTAATTGTGAGATTAATAATTTGTAAGCTTTTTTTTTTTATTTTATGGTCAAAAGTTAATTCCAGCCATTAAATTTGTTTCCAGAAGGGGTAAAAAAAAAATGTCTGTTTTTTTCCCTTCAATGTTTTGTTTTTTAGATTGTATTGTAATTTAGACTAATAAATTTTTCATTTGTAAGCTTTTTTATTTTATACTCAAAAGTGTATTCCAGCTATTAAATTTGTTGTCAAAAGTATTAAAAAACAAAAAAACAAAACAAAAATAAATAACAGTAAAAATAATAAACACCAGTGTGTGTTTATTTTCCTTCAATGTTTTAATTGTTTTTCAGAATGTATTGTAGTATTGTAATTGTGAGATTAATAATTTGTAAGCTTTTTTTAATTTTATGGTCAAAAGTTCATTCCAGCCATTAAATTTGTTGCTAGAAGGGGTAAAAAAAGGGGGGGGGAGAGTCCCTTCAATGTTTTTTTTTTAGAATGTATTGTAATTTAGACTAATAAATTTTTCATTTGTAAGCTTTTTTTATTTTATGCTCAAAAGTTTATTCCAGACATTAAATTTGTTGCCAAAAAGTATTAAAAACAAAACAAAAAGAAATAACAGTCCAAAAAATAAAAAATAATAAACACCAGTGTGTTTTTTTTCCATCAATAATGTTTTAATTGTTTTTCAGAATGGATTGTAATATTGTAATTGGGAGACTAATAAGTTTTTTTTTATTTGCAAGCTTTTTTATCTTATGGCCAAAAGTTCATTCCAGCCATTAAATTTGTTGCCAAATGTGTCACACCAAAACAGTACATCTATAAAGATAATAAATATTCTCTGGTCATCTTTTCAATTCCCTTTTTATTTCTTATTTTAATTCACTTAGAAATCCTCTTTATATGAGAGTTCTTTTCTCATTAGCTTGTACTGATGGAGGCTCTGCATTTAAAGACTCAAATTTTTGTAACTTTTTATCATTTCAGTTTGCAGTATTCAGACTAGTAGCATGATGCTTTCAGGGAAGCAGCCTGACAATTCCAGAATCAGGTCAGGGTTGCTATTCGAGCCAATGAGATGTTGAAAAACACGAAATTGGCTATGATAATAGTGCACCACTGATTACTTTCTTTTATGCATTTAAAGAAAGTCTGTTTTGTTTTACGGCATATCAACCTCAGTGGGTCATTTAATGCCGACAAAGTTTTGAAATAAATTCATTCTTAATAGATACTCAATTTGTTTTTATAAATACGTTTTTCTATTTAATCCATAGATGGGACCCTAACAGGTACTACAACTCCGGGTCAGAGTAGACCAGGGAGCAATGGTGATGAAGGGGTACTCCACATTCCCTAAACCTCCAAAACTGGACCCTCACAGATAGAGTTTAACGTCATTCCCAAGACATGAAGGCCTTCTAACACAAATATGATAAAATGGGTTGGAGCTTGCCATATCGTCAATAGGGTTGGAGCAATCATATAGGTGCTAGGGCTTGATGTGAACCATCAATTGATCTCCGACCGCCCATCTAGCTTAAGTAAGAACCAAAGTGGAATGTTTCATGTCATGTACTGCTCAGCCACCTGGGTTCCATCTTTAAGCATCATGGGTTGCCACCCACTGTCAACAGGTGGCCCCATTGAGGGAGTCTTACCCCTCTGCAGAGGTGCAGTCAATGTATTCTAATGCCCCAGCGAATGTATGATCCAACTAAACACACTGCCCAACACCAATAGTGTACTGTAGTATTGTAATTGATATGTCCCGGGAAGGGATATATTAGCAGAAGCAGCAGAGTGTGTGTGTGGGGGTGGGGGTTGGCACGGTAACAGCGTGGTACAATCGAGCAGGTAAGTAGTAATACTGATGCGACGTTGTAGTAGTAGTAGTATTAGGCGTAGTAGTAGGCATTGTACCTCTACATTGCTTGGTATTTATGGCTGACACCAACCAATCATATTACTGTGATGGGGGACCCAGGAGTATATATATTCATTACATCAGTAATTGTGAAACTAATGAACATTTTCTTTATTTTCAAGCATTTTATTTTTCCCATTTTATGGACAAAAGTGCATTCCAGCCATTAAATCTGTTGCCAAAAGGGTTAAAAAGGGTCAAATCCCAAATTGGTTTATCGAAACTTTCTTGCCCACCAAATGAAACAGAACTTACCTTAATGGCCTGAATCATTTTGGCCACTTCAACCTTGGTCTTCCCCTTGACACTTTGACCATTGACACCAACAATCTCGTCTCCGGAAGCCAGCTGACCATCTTTGGCAGCTGGTGTGTTGTCAAAGACTTGAACAACATAAAGACAAGGGCAGAGTGGAGCGCCACCTCCGATGCTAATCCCGATCAAATTCTGTGAGTCTTTCTGTAGTGTAACACTACCAGAACTCACAGTCATGCCCCTAATTAAAAAGAAAAGAAAGAAAAAATTAGGAATCATTTTTTTTGGTTTGATTTTATATTTGCTAATTTTCAAAACATTCAATTTCTTCAGATCAAAGAAAAAAAAAGACAATCCAAAATTCTTGGAATAAGTAACATTTCAAAATTTGGAATTATGAAGATTTTGGGTAATTTGAAATTTTATAAGTCAATTTTATTGGTTGACAACATGAAGTCTTGAGCCAATAAAAAAACAAGAAACAAAAACAAAGAAAAAAATGGTTGATAGACACCCCATACAAACATAGCATGAGTTGGACGCTTCATGTGATATAAAAGTTAGTTGCTACATAATGGGCATGACATGGAGCTGAGAGGGTGGCCTGATTAGAATGGAAAAGTTTAAGTGATGATTTAGCATGGACACATGGCATGGTTTCGTTGGATGAGTGAATGGTATGGAGTGAAGGGGAGAAAGGAGGGGTGAGAAGTCAGAGTGAAAATGAGTCTGGAAGAATATGTTAACAGAGTAGGACATGAAATTTATTGCTCTCTGCAGTTGTAATCTGGGGGAAATAAAATACTCACAAGTGAAAAGAAGTGGCCTTGTCTTATTACTAAAAACTCCAAATGGCACAAGGCAAGATAACCCTTAGCCCCAAGTTGGCATCCAGACTCCATTACATCATAGAACTACCAGTCAACTGAACAGCAGCCCAGCAACAAGGATTCTACCCTATTCGATGTAGTACCGGTACAGAGATAAGTATATTGAATATTTCTTTATCCACACATTGTTCACTCCATTATAAAGAAGAGCTGTAACATTAAGCATGTGAACAAAATAAAATTTAACTCCCTGATTGAAAAAAAATTACCAAAAATCACAGATTTATCCGATTTTTATGAAATTTTCAGTGTTGATTTATCAATGAATGAATTTTATAATGCATCAGTTATTTTATTTCAAAACTTTCTGATTTAATTAGGTATTTCTGCTATGGTAAATTAATATATAAAATTCATTTAAAATATGAAACGCCTAATTTTAAGTTTCAAATTTCATATTTTTAGATTCTAAAAACATATTCATTTAATAACTACTTTAGTTTATTATCGTTATCTAATAATTTTTGTAGAAAAACTCTATTGAAAATCTATTTAATGGTGCAAAAATATAAACATTGTTTTTCGTTCATAATTTTCATTATTTCCGTAAGCTCAAAATTTTTAAAAAAATCATCAGTAGTTTGTTTAATGTTTCTTCTTTTGAATGGACAAAAGATTTTCAAGATAATATTAACCTTTATGCAAGTTTCATTATGTTAAATATAGGGGGGGGGGATTTCACAGGGAAACTTGGTGGTACCTATTATACTGTAATTAGTTTCGAAAGTATATAACCTCACCGATATATTGCGCCCCCAAAATAAGGCGAAGTCAACGTTAAGTGACCTGAAAAAAATCAGAAAGTTTTGAAATAAAATATCTGATGCATGATAAAATCCATTCATTGATAAATCAACACTGAAAATTTCATTAAAATCGGATAATTTCCTGATTTTTTGGTAATTTTTTTTCAAACGTTTGGTAAATTTGTTTTGTAAAAACATGGATTTTTCGACGAATTGGGTATACCTATGCTTTATTTTATTTTTAAAAGCAAATAATTAAAATAAAATAAAAATATTTAAATAAAATGTTCAATGCTCTCTTCTTATAATAAATCATATTTTCAAATTGATTTTAAACATTTTTATTGTGTGGTCTTAGAAAGACTTTGTGTTCATTTCATTTATTTTTCTTATCTATTTGAGATCAGCATTTTTCAGTTATTGAGTTACATTGTAACATATTGTAACTGCTACAATATGACATTTACGTGAGCCGGAAATTTTTTGACGCTAAAAATGGGCCACAAGGGAGAAAAGGTTGAGAAACTGTTTTAAAGAAAAGTTTTGTTAAATAAACAAAAAATAAATCAGGATAAAACGTGTAACTCCGACCGACATGTGTTTCCTTCCAAAACAATAAATGTTAAATTGATAATTAATTAAATTATCTAAATAATCAAAAAGTTGTGGAAAAAAAAAACGAATCCTGAGAAAAATTACTACCAATTTTCTTTGTGAAATTTACCCCCATCCCCCTATATTTAACACAATGGAACTTGCATAAAGGTTAATATTATCTTGAAAATTTTTTGTCCATTCGAAAGAATAAACATTAAAAAAAACTCCCAATGATTTAAAAAAAAAAATCAGCTTACGGAAATAATCAAAATTAATTAAGAAAAACAATGTCTTCTTTTTTGCATTGTTAAATCAATTGAAATAAACATTGCCAAAAACAAGTTATAACTAGAGGCTTTTTTTTTTAATTCTATGAAAAATCAATTAATGGTCCGAAAATTTTCATAATTACTTACATTTGGATGAAAATATGTTTGAAATAGCTTTTTCCTAAAATATATTAGGGGAAATATTTTTTACGGGGTCTACCCCCGCCCCCGTATTTTATTTCATGAAATATGAAAAAATGAACCGGCAAAAAATGATTACTTTTTTTCTATAAAGATAAGAGTCTGAATAATTATGTCAGAAGATTTTTATAAGTTTCTAGGCGAGAGTTTCTTTTAGTAAAAGAAGCATGAATACAGAATTCAGCTAAAAAAAATATCATTAAAGAAACTGACCGTGTAAAAAAACGGACTGTTTTACTTATTTTTTAATATAACTGTGAGTAATTTTTCCTCAATCAGATAATTTGATCTTTGAATTAACTGGTTTTCTTTGTAACAACTCTTTATGTTGATTATTTCTTTTTTGCGAGATTTTTTTAAAAAGTTAAAATATATTTACGTTTCTTCCCTCAATATGGCCTAAACTGATCACGTGACCTATTTTGGTGGTACCTAAAAATCACTAAAAATTATACTGACATCACAAGAAAAATTTTGAAAGATTAAAAATCTTTTTTTTTTGTTTTGAAAGAAAAAACAATGTCTAGTCCGTGTCTAACTTAGACTAAAAGAAAGAAAGAAAGACATTTATAGGAAAGAGAAAAAAAAACTATTTGAATATTTAAGTCAAAACTCTCTCAAAAACTACTTTAAAAAAAAAAATTTAAAAAAAAACAAAAAAAAAAACATCAACCTGGAATGTTTGAATCTTCAGTTAAGAAAAAAGAAATCAATAAACTTCAATCGAAAATGAAATAAAGTTATTTTTCGGGGCGGGGTAAGACGATGAAGTTAAGTAAAAAGTAAGCGATTTTGGGGGGATGAGAGAACTTTTCTCATCGAACACTCCACTCACCAGGTATCTTCCCAGGGTAACTGACTATGCTTATTTTGATCGGAGAAGTAATCATCGATGTCCATGCTGGGTAGACGATGGTAAAGCCAAGGGGAAAATGACATCTGTCTCTACAAACGACCTCGAAATAGATACACAACAATAAAAACCTACGCCCCGTGCCGCCATCACAAGAGAAACGTACATAATTAGAGTGCAACAGATGTACATTTCATTCCATACACGCGAGTACGCACGCACACACACATAGATACATACATACATACACACACGCGCGCGCGCACTGGCGTTGATCATTATCCCATTTTATTTGGCACACAAAAATATAAAAGTCTATCAACCATCCTGTTCGGGTCCTATTTTTTATCCTGGGCAATATGCTTGGATTAACTGACAAAATATTTTAAATACTTTTAATTTTTATGGACCTATTTAAAATAACCCATCAGAATTTTGTGATATTTTTCGCACACACACACACACACACACACACACACACACACACATCGATTTACTGTCGCATTTTATTTGACACACAAAAAGTATAAAAGTTTCTTAACCGAGCTGTTAAGGTCCTATTTTTTTTATTATCCTGGGTAATGCTTGGCTTAACTGACTAAATATTTTAAATACTTTTAATTTTTACGGACTTAAGAACTTCGTGAAAATGTTAACTTCTACATTTTTGAGAGCGCACACACACATGTCGATCCTTACCGCATTTATCTGGCACACAAATAGAAAAAAAAAAACCATAAAAGTTAGTCAACCGATTTGCTCAAGTCCTACTAGCTGTCCAGATCTTAGCTTAACAAACAAAATACTTGAAATAATTTTAATTTTAGGGACTTACTTAACATAACACGTATGAATGTTAAAAAAGAAAGAAAGAAAAAGAAAAAGAAAGAAAGAAAAATATTGAAAAAGAAAAAAGACTTCACTTATGTGTTATTTTAAGTAAGTCCCTAAAAATAAAATAAACATCTACTAAAGTATTTTATTTGTTAAGCCAAAGCTCTGGGCAGCCAGTAAGACTTCAGCAGATCGATGTATTTATTTAATTTGACCGTATTATTTAAATTAATTATTAATATTTTTAAAAATGCATAATAAATCATAGATTTAAATTATGCATTTTTTTTCTTCAAATTAATGATTACTTTAAATAAGTTCAAATCTAATGAATAATTAAATACACTGATAAATCTACAAAAAGCAACACTTAATAAATAGATAAACTCAAATTATCAAAATCGGGGTCCTAAGATATCAGATACGAGTTTCACACACCTCGTTCCACATTTTTCATTGATGATTATAAATTTTCTAATTTAATTTTATTTCTTAATGCAGGGAATAACTAATCTGGATAAAGTTAGAATTTTTATTTTTTTGAAAAAAGAAAAAAAAAAAAAAAAAAAAAAAAAGAAAAAAAAAATTGGAGGGGAGTGACTTTTTGTTACCCAAGCTCTGAATAATATTCCCTATCTCTGGGGAAGAAAAAATGCGCCGTTTCATTTTTTCTTTCTTTTTCTTTTATTGCTGATGATAAAATATCTGAAGTATTGCACACAAAATTTCTATCTATCTATAAGAAATTTAGGTTATTTCCTATTAGACTAACATGATCAAAGGGGAACCACTCATGACTGAAATTATTTATTTATTTATTGATCTACTATGAAAAAAAGAAGACGGGGTAGGATTAGGGTTTAGAGTTAGTTTAATGGGAAAATAAATAAATAAATAAATAATTTATCAGTCAAGAGTGGTTCCCCTTTGATCATGTTAGTCTAATGGGTAATTACCGAAATTTAATATTTACATTCATCATCCACAGTAAGTTTTACTCATTTTCTTTTTACATATAAAATGACATCCCAAAACTCACTACAATTTACGAGTCCGACATATTTCTTTAGTCTTTCTCTCCCTAGCCGATTGCCGACATGGTATATAATTTTGGGAACTGGGCCATGAAAAATTGAATGAAATGACCGGAAACTCTTCTAGATGGTGAATGAATTGTAAGTATGACTTCAGCAATAACATAAATTCTCTTTAGTGATTCTGGACATAGATAACATCAATTTTCCCTGTGAAATCCCCCCCCCCCTATATTTAAGACAATGAAACTCGCATAAAGGTTAATATTATCTTGAATTTTTTTTTTGTCTATTCGAAAGAAGAAACATTAAAAAAAACTCATAAGGATTTTTTAAAAGAATTTTCAGCTCAGGGAAATAATGAAAATTATGAACGAAAAACAATGTTTACATTTTTGCACCGTTAAATCAATTGAAATTTAACGTAGCCAAAAACAAGTTATGACAAGTGGCTTTTTAAAAAATTCTATGAAAAATCAATCAATTGTCTGATTTTCACGAAAATTTCCATAATTATTTACCTATTGATGTACATGTGTCTGAAATAATTTTTCCCTAAAATATATATGGGGAAATATTTTTTTACGAGGTCTACACCTCTCATATTTTATTTTATGAAATATGAAAAAAATGAACCGATAAAAACGATTTTTGATTTTTTTATATAAAGATAAAAGTCTGAATAATTATATCAGAATATTGTTATAAGCTTAGATGTGAGAGCTTTTTAATAAAATAACCATGAATACAGAATTCTGCTAAAAATTTCAATAAAGAAACTGACCGCATTGTAAAAAAACGGACTGTTTTACTTATTTTTCAAGATAACGGTACGTAATTTTCCTCCAATCGGATAATTTGATCTTTGAATTAACTGTTTTTTTTTTGTAACAACTCTTTATGTTCGTTATTTATCTTTTGCGAGATTTTAAAAAAGTCCAAAAATATTTGTTTCTTCCTTCACAATGGCCTAAACTGATCACGTGACCTATTTTGGTAGTACCTACTGAATGACATAGAAATATGGGTAGGGTTTTTATTAAAAAAGAAAGAAAGTAAACCAAAAAATTAACGCATTGCTCGAGTAAATAAATACAGTGGCACCTTGACTTAGGAGTGTCCCAACTTACGAGTAGTTTTTTGAGGCAGGGGTTCTGGAACGGATTAATGACATTTCAGTTTATTTCAATAAGGAAAATTGATTTGATGTACGAGGAAATTCAGTTACGAGCGGAACGAATTGAACTCGTAAGTCAAGGTACCACTTTATATTATAGATAGATAGATAGATAAATAAATAAAATAAATATTCGAACGAGTGCTTCGCGTGATTAGCTAGCTGGCTAAACTTGCAAATCGTCGTCAAAATTAAAACGGAAAATTTTGACAACGATTTGCAACACATCAAACTAAATTTTGAAAATCCAATTCATAATATTTGACTTTTTTTTTTTTTGGTAAGTCAGGTTAGTAATTGTTTTATTTCATTTATTTAACGAATCTTGAAATATTTTCTAAACTGAAATATTTATGTGCAGTTTAGAAAATATTTCAAGATTCGTTAAATAAATGAAATAAAACAATTACTAACCTGACTTACCAAAAAAAAAAAAAAAAAAAAAAATCAAGTATTTTGAATCGGACTTTTAAAATCAATTTTAATTCCAAAATGTGTTGCAAAGAATGCTTATTTCTTTCCTCTGTCTGCAGCTCTCAACTAGGGCTTATTTTAAAGGGAAGGTTTATATTAAAATCATCCTGAAAAATCACGTCGGGTTTTATTTTGAGGGAAACAAATCGACGTCAAAATTTTCCGTTTTAATTTTGACGACAATTTGCAAGTTTAGCCACCAAGACATGCTCAGTTAAAAGGCAAAACACATAACTTCACATAATCATGTTTTTTTTTTTTTACTACACGAGAAAGTTTTCATTTGTATTAATAGTTGGTGAAAAAAGACTAAAATCAATGGAGTTATATGAAATATGAATAGTTTATATTCATTGGTAACAGGTGTTCGGTTGATGATGATGATGATTGTGATGTTGATTAAGGAAGGACACGACAAAAAAATGGGAGGGAGAGAGAGAGAGAGAGAGAGAGAGAGAGAGAGAGAGAGAGAGAGTAAAACGTCACTTTTTAACAACAGTTCACCTCTTACATTTCTACTAATATTAAGAAAACTCGGTATAAGTGGGATAGAACCCCTTTCGACAGTGCGGGATTTACCTCTCTTGTGAGCATTCGACCAAAATTACCAGGACCTAAATTTATAGAATTATATATTGGATACTGAAAAAAAAAAAAAACTATATAGCCGATATCTGTGGACCACCTTTGTTTCCCTCAAAATAAAACCCGACGTGATTTTTCAGGATGATTTTAATATAAACCTTCCCTTTAAAATAAGCCCTAGTTGAGAGCTGCAGACAGAGGAAAGAAATAAGCATTCTTTCCAATCATATCATGCAACGCAAACACTTGACATTCGCCGAAAATAAGCCCTAGTGTGATATTTCAGAGTTAAAATTAATATAAACCCTATCTTATTTTCGAGGAAACACGGTACTCCATGTCCCACCCCTTGAAGATCACTGTGGGCCCATGCTTAATGCCCTATTCTTGCGACTTTGTGTCACATCATACCCGTGGCGAACGGGTTAGGTAGATACCTACTTATTATACAGGGGCCACATACTCGGGACCCAATACTTATTGTAGAGGGGTCCTTATGTTTTTGAAATGGAATATTAGGTACCACCAAAATACGTCACGTGATCAGTTTAGGCCATATTGAAAGAAGAAACGTAAATATTTTTGAACTCTTATCTTTATAGAAAAAAAAAAAGTAAAAATCGTTTTTTGTCGGTTCATTTTTACATTTCATAAAATAAAATAGGGGGGGGGGAGACCTCGTAAAAAATATTTCCCCTAATATATTTTAGGAAAAAACTATTTCAGACATATTTTCATCCAAAAGGTAAGTAATTATGGACATTTTCATGAAAATCGGACCATTAATTGATTTTTCATAGAATTTTTTTTTTAAAGCCTCTGATCATAACTTGTTTTTTGGCTATGTTTAAATTTCACAGGGAAAATGTGTGGTACCTATGGAATACCCAGTGTATACTTGAAACAAGGTTATAATCTGGTACGATATGCGACAAATTATTCTCAGTGGACCCTCAGATACCTATGGGTCCTAATATAAGCTAATGGGCTTACCATACTTTTAGCAAATCATGAACTTCCATCAGCCTTCTAAACCACTGTTTTACAAACTCTTCTTCACTGCAACCCACAGTCAGAACAATTTGAATTGCGACCCATTAAAACCTAACGTAACGATGACAAGTTTTTCTGTGCAAAACGGATAACATGAGAGGTAAAAAAAATTAAAAAAAAAATTTAAAAAAGAATAAGGAAAAATCAGTCGCTTCCCAAACTGTGGAGTGTACATTACAATAACCAAAGTTAAATTATTGTGCATTTATTATTACTAGCTGGACCTGTGGATATACTATAGCAGGGGTCACCAAACTATGGCCCGCGAATGCATTTTATCAGACCCGCCGACGGTATTTGAATTTGTTTATTTGTTTGTTAAAACGTACGGAACGCGAGACGTTCTGATACCATTTAAATTTAAATATCATGTTAAGCTTACTAAATCTTCATAGACTTGACTACTGTAGGTAGGTTACAAAATTTCGTGCATATGAGCATTTCTCTTGTTTACTTACGCAATCCCAAATTTTCACTTGTTACGACTGCTTGAAAAACACAGGTAATTTTCAAAGAGTTACTGTGAAGCAATGAATAGGTTAAAAGTTATGAAACAAACATTATTGGAAAGGGCAAACCCTATATTTTCAAGATATATAAGATTTTAATAACATTCTCTTGATTGAATGTAGCAATTCCAAACCAAACATTGACGATATCTTGAAATGCAAACTTCAGTTTCACAAATCTCACTAAACCTTTCTGCTAATGTTGTGTTCTTTGATAATGTTTTAAAAATAAATATGTTGGTTAAATTTGTTTTTGTGCATCTTACGCCACTCATCCGTGAATATAACATGGAAAGATACATTTTGTTTTACATCTTTTTCTCAGAGCTTTCGTTCTGGCTAGCAAGTATTGAACACAATAATAATGTTGCCCATGCTCGTTATTTTTTTCAATCATCCGGCCCACTGTGAAAAAAGTTTGATGATCCCTGTACTACAGTGTGATAATTCAATTATTACAATGTTTGATATGTTTACTTAAGAAGTATTGCCAAAATAGTTCAATATGTAAAAAGTATAATAATCTTGATTTAACCCCGCCCCTCTCTCTTTCTTTTCATCATGTCCGAATGAAACAAGTTAGCGTTATCGCTTCCGCACGCCCACCCCTCTCTCTTTCCCCTACTCTTGCTTTCTTTCTTTCTTATTTTTCTGTGTAGCATGTCCCTTTTCTTCTCTTTCTTTCTAATAAAAACCATATAATCGAACCCTATAACCTTTAGGCACCCCTTTTGTGATCTCGATTCATAAGGACATTTTTTTCCTTTACACAGTCAAAATCCGGTTGTTTGTTAGGGGTTAGTGGTTAGTTTTATAATTAAAAAAACTCTAAAAATCGTCTGTTAACAAACAACCGGATTTTGACAGAGTAAATGAAAAAGTCCTTATGAATCGAGATCGCAAAAGGGGTGCCTAAAGGTCATATTGTCCATATAATCAAATAATCATATAAAAAACGGAATGGTCCATTATTTAGCTGAAGTGACAACACTCATAAGAAATAAGAATTTGCTGGATGAGCAACACCGGATAATCAGGATTTACATTTTTGCATTTCATCTTGGATGACTCTCAGTTGCCAACCAGACACACAAAATAATACCAACGGGCCTACAAGCCACATACATGCCAAACTAAAGACTTTGTATACCTGTTCTTGCTTACTGCTATTCTTCACTACTTGATTATCTGCCCTTGCTTACAACAGAAACTTTGTTAGAAAATGACACTCTTTATTACCATAGCAACCCATGTGAGTATAAAAGTTTAAAGGCATGAAAATGATTCTCTTTTCTTCAGAATTTTGTAGCAGCAAGAACACCCATCAGGAGACTTGCTTTATGACAGTGATAAATTGTATTAGACATTATTCGACAGAATATACAATATATATATTTACCAACCCCTCTGCATGAGTAGGATGTCACACAAGGTCATTTTAAGCGGAGTTTAACAGGTTTGAATTCAGAGTTTTCCTTCTCCTAGACCAGTTGCCTAACTAAGGTTAAAGAGCCCAGTCTACCCTACTATTTATCCATAGCTGGAGGGAGAGTAGGATTCCTACCTTTCCCAAGGGTACTAGCGCTAAGTGAAATGCAATTACCACATCCAGGATTTGAACTCAGGGTGACGAGTCCATTTCCCATGTCTTTAACCATTACACCACACGCTTCCATATATACAATATAGAAAGCCTTCACATATAATTCTGGACACACTCAACCAACAACAGGGAACTCTACGTAGGTAACAACATTTTTAGTAATTTCACATGCATATACATACAATAAAGAACGTTTTTACATACACACTTCATTCATTCCTTTTGTATTGTTGTTTAGTCTACACATTAAATAAAAGGGTTATACTTGCAAATTGTCCTCAAAATTAAAACGGAAACTTATTTGGTGGTAATCCATGATAGTTTAACTACAGTGTATGAATTAACTTTTTTGCAAATTGGGTTACGGTTTAGGGGTTTAGGGATTAAGGTTGTTTTTAATTACGTATTGCCTAAAAACAACAACAAGAAAAAACAAATTACTTTACATTTAACCATTGAAATTAATTATTGAATCCAACAGTAGACACATTAGTCTCAGTTGTTTGTGTTAGTATTGCAATGTATAATTTCAATTAAACTTGGTTTAAAAAAAAAATTTTTTCAACATTAAATGTATAGTAATTTGGGGGATTTTTTTTTTTAAAGCAATACATAATTAAAAACAACCTTAATCCCCAAACCCCTAAACCGTTACCCAATTTGCAAAAAAATTAATTCATACACTGTAGTTAAAATATGATGGATCACCACCAATGGTTAGTGGAATGAGAACAGGATTACCCCTATGGATTGAATAAAGGGTTAGGTTCAAATTTCTGTGATGGCCCCTAATTCTAACAAGAAGGTTCCCGAGTCTGAAAAGAAGGTGCCCAAGTCCGACAAGAAATACCTGAAGAAGGCTGGAGGGCACATCGGCCAAAACATTGTACAGATAACAATAAAGATGAGGACAATAGTTTGAATAATCCAAATAATACTAAAGAAAATCTAATCAAATACACAGAAGATGAGGAAGAATCTGAATGTATGCTCTCAACTGATAAGATGTGTCATTGTCAAATACTATTAATACTATTTGCAGAATTGCATTCTGGTCTCCTGTCTTAAAAAACTCGAGGCAGTGATAGCTGAAAAAACAACCCCACCTACGAATGAGGTACCTAGCTGAACTGGTGCTTGCTGTATGTGAAAAAATAATTTGTCGATTGAAGGTGTTTTTATCGATAAGTTATTATTTTTTTTTCAGTGGTTTGAAGGCGTTAAAAGTAAGCCATATTTTTATTGACAAGTAAATGTAAATATTTTGACTCCCTTAAAATATTTTAAAGAGGGGGAGGGTTAAAATATTTACATTTCCTTGTCAAAAAGAGACTGGGGGGGGGGTAAAATATCGCATTAACTTTTCGGGAAAAACGCCTTATGCGCTGTTTTTTCTCTCTCAATATTTTCAAAAATATGGCTTACTTTTAACGCCTTCAAACCACTAAAAAATTTTTTTTTAAATTTGTCGATAAAAACGCCTTCAATCAACAAATTATTTTTTCATATACAGCAGGTACTGCTTCAGCTAAGGAGTTCATTCATAGGTGAGGTTGTTTTTTCAACTATCACCGTCTAGCGTTCTGTTAATGCAGGAGGCCGGGACGCAATTCTGAAAATAGCACCAGGAATTTAATTACAATTGACAGAATAAACATAAAAATAATCGTGTGTGTGTATATAAACATATATGCAAACAGAGATTGTGTGTGCGCGTGTGTGTGTGTGTGTGCGTTCATGCAACAGACAAAATCTATCTACAATAAATGGAAGATAAAAGGGCAAAGAGAAACAATGAAGACTCAAAGATCACAAGGCACCCAGTGAGGATTAACCTCACTACATGGTTTGCTAGGCTATAAGACCACAAGAGTAAGGCACCCAGTGATGGTTGACCTCACTACAATAGTAATCATCTGCTAGGCTACAATAATATCTATTTACCCAACCCGGGTTAGCTCGGTAGAGTGTTCGGCTAGAAACCACAAGGTTCCTAGTTTGATACTGGCCCTCACCAACTCAGCATATTAGTAGCACAGGGATCTGTGCGGTAAAGTAAGGAACTGATGGTAGGTGTGGCGCTCCACCTCAGATGCAAAAACAATCTCCTTGGTCTGGCGCTAGTGAAAAGGGGATAGACTCCCTCGCCGTCTGGCTGATACCGACTTTAGGCCACCCCAACGACTTTTACTCAACCCCTCCACATGAGACAGATGTAACAAAAAGTTCAATTTCTTAAGTGGAGATTTGTATTCAGAGTTCTTCTTCTCCTTGACCTGTTGCCTATCCAAGGTCATATATATATATATATATATATATATATATATATATATATAGGACCGCCCTCGGTGGCGGCAGAATCTCTGTAGAGGACTGTTCATGTCTGAAGTCACCCTGACGCAACACCATGAAGCTAAGAGGTCTAGAAGAAAGCAGCAGCAACAAATCAGCGGCACATCAACATCTTCAGGGACAACCTTCAAATGCGACATCTGTGGTCGAGAATGTTTTTCAAACATTGGACTTCACAATCACAGGAGGTGCTGTACCTTCAGGGGCACATAAAAACTTTATTATAGTCTTCCGAGACTGAAATCCCAATCATGATATATATATATATATATATATATATATATATATATATATATATGTGTGTGTGTGTGTGTGCTATGTATTTTGGCAGCAAGTTATTATCTAGGCAAGCATTGTTAAAAACTACAGAATATTTCTTCTTCATGATTTTCATCTGATGTTTTTTTAGTCGTCTAGTTATTTTTCATAGTTTGGGATTCAGCTGGTATAGGAATTGTCCCATATTCTTTACCCTAGTGCTTTCAACCGTTTCTTCGGTCATCATCAAGGAATTGTAGGTTGTAGTGTGTTATGTATTTTTTTTCTTGTTCTTTTATATATTGCATTTTCAAATTAGGAGAGTCTATTATTTTTATGGGGTTGCTAAGATAAGTGTGTTAGTTATTAAAGATGTTTAGTATATTGTTACATATAGCTCAGTCGGTAGAGCGTTTGGCTAGGAATCATAAGGTTCCTGGTTCGATACCGACCCACGCCAACTCAGCATATGAGTAGCACAGAGAATTGTGCGGTATGATAAGGAGCTGATGGTAGGTGTGGCGTCCCACCTCAGATGATAAAATAATTTCCTTGGTCTAGCACTAGTGAAAAGGGGATAGACTCCCTCGTCTGGCTGATACCGATTTTAGGCCACCCCGACGACTTTACTTACTTATATTAAATGCTATTTTATTAATGTTGGTTTTGTTGTTTTTCATACAAATCAGCTCAAGAATTTGTAGGCGTTTCTTATTGCTATTTTCATCGAGGATTTTTGTATTTTCAGTTAAGAAAGAACAAAGAAATATATCAAATGCTCCTGTAACCCGGTAGAGCTCTTTAGGAGTGACTTTAATAGTCTTTCACCGCCAACATAACGCAATGATCATCTGTTTACAGATTTGATCTCTCTAGTGATCGTAAAGTATATACACAGAGGTATGTATTTAAAACACTTAAAACACCGCTCCTTAATGGCAGCTAGTGATGGCCTAGAGGTTAACGGATTGGGCAGACGTAAAGTCAGTCAGGTTTCGCTCCTGGTCAGAGTTAGTTCATGTGTCTAGCCACACTGATGAGACGGGAAATGTCAAAACACAGTGTCTGTGGATGACTTATTATATATATATATATATATATATATATATATATATATATATATATGGTTATTTCCTATAACTCCAACCAAAAAAAAGGGGAATCACTGATTGACTCATAAATTATTTATTTATTTTCCCATTAAACTAACCCTAACCCCGTCTTCTTTTTTCCTAGTAGATCAATAAATAAATAAATAATTTATCAGTCAATCAGAGTAATTCCCCTTTTTTTACGTTGGAGTTATAGGAAATAACCTTATATATGTATATATATATAGAAAATGTTCACTACTGAAGCAAGAACTCTATTCCTAAAGTCCTGAAGAAGGTCTAACAGACCGAAACGTTGCATTGTTGACATCACTACCTACAATAAACATCCATTTTCTACAACATCCCGTGTTTGTCTACCTTTCTCCACATACTGTCGGATAATCTCCTCATATTTCTCCAATATATATATATATATATATATATATATATATATATATATATAAAAAGGCCTTAAATACCATGGGTATTGTGATTATGGACCATTTCCACTTGTGGGTATCTGGGGCCCACTGAGCTTCTTCAGACCACGTTTTTATTTTATTAAGACTCTTAAAGCAGTCTTAATAAAATAAAAACATGGTCTGACAAAGCTCGGTGGGCCCCAGATAACCAATGAATGGAAATGGTCCATAATCACAATACCCCTGATATTTAAGGCCTTTTTATTCACAAATAAATTTTCTCTGTTTATAAGAATTAAACACTGAGCTCTCATACGGAACCAAAACTCTACAACAAACTACTGGTAGAGAATAGGACCAACCTAGAATCACCTTGTACCAAGAAACTTGGTACCCCAACAAAGAATATATATATATATATATATATATATATCTTATTATAATGGAGATTGTGTGTTTTTCTGTCTGTAACCGAAACTATATTACTACTCAAGTCAGAATTTCCTTAGTTATTTACGTCACATTCTCTTCTTTTTCAATGCTAAATTTTGCTAATTTAACTATTGAGTTAAAATAGGAACTAACGAATAAAATTACAGTTATTTCTTTTTCTTAATTAATTTCTTTTAAGATTTATCCACAAAAATTTTGCAAAATTTTCGTGGATAAATCTTAAAAGAAATTAATTAAGAAAAAGAAATAACTGTAATTTTATTTGTTAGTTCCTATTTTAACTCAATAGTTAAATTAGCAAAATTTAGCATTGAAAAAACGGAAGTGATGGAAGAGTAAGTTTCGGTTGTTCTAATTTCCGATTATACCCCCTCTGTTTCAAATCTTTTTATCTGCATTCTTAATTAGTTTCAATAGCATTTGTGATTTAATATAATATTTTATTACATTTAAACTTAAATACTTGCACCCGGAGGGTGCATATATTTGCTAGTATAATTAATTATCAATTAATTAACTTTCAAAATTACAACTTCAATTAAGCACATATTCCCCCATAAACTGTCAGCTAAAAAAAGCCATATCAAAACACATTGTTTGTGTATTTACTTCTCATATTATATATATATATATATATATATATATATATATATATATATATATATATATATATATAATCATGATGTTCTAGCCAAGGGTGTTATACTTATGATTTTGTGTTGAGTCTATTTAATAAAATAATAAAATCTGCAGTCCTCATCATCTGCCCATAAACTGATAATCCCTTTCATCATTGGATTATTTCTTTCATAAAATTCATACGTGTACACATATAGAGACATTTACAAACAAAAGTGATTATACAAGTGAGTGTTAGTGCACGCTTTCATACCTTTTTTCAGCTTCACTGAATGTCGATCTGACAAGATAAAATGGGAAATTTTGAAGAGAAAAACTCAAAAATTCTTGGGATTTAAAAAAAAAAAAAATCTTTGTTTTAAAAGTTTAACCGAATGCTTATGTAAGTGGTCTTTTTTTTTTCTTTCCAAAAATGCCTTGGCGATGTTAACCAATCTGTTCTATAAAAAATATCTCATTGGGTTTGTTTTGTTTTATGGCATATCAACCTCAGTGGGTCATTTAATGCTGACTTTAATTGGGATTGAACAAATCAAGTGGGACAGAGAAGAGAACCAAACTAAAAATCATCTAAGAAGAAAATAAACAAGAAAACGGTTATTTCCTATAAGTCCAACATAAACAAAGGAGAACCACTCTCGACTGATAAATTATTTATTCATTTATTGATCTACTAGGAAAAAAGAAGATGGGGTTAGATTTAGGGTTAGGGTTAGTTTAATGGGAAAATAAATAAATAATTTATCAGTCAAGAGTGGTTCCCCTTTGTTTATGTTGGAGTTATAGGAAATAACCAAGAAAACTGTGCTAATCTAATAAATTAACAGTTTCTCCTTTAAAAGTAAAGTCGTTGGGGTGGCCTAAAGTCAGTATCAGCCAATCAGCGAAGGAGTCTATCCCCTTTTCAATAACACTAGACCAAGGAGATTGTTTTTGCATCTGAGGTGGAGCGCCACACCCACCATCAGCTCCTTACTTTACCACACAGACCCCTATGCTACTCATACGCTGGCGAGGGCCAGTATTGAACTAGGAACCTTGTGGTTTCTAGCCGAACACTCTACCGACTGAGCTAACCCTGCCCTTTAAATGATCTCAAATTCTAGCAGCATCTGTAGAAACAACGCAAAATTCTATGTTTAATTATTCGTCTTAATTTTTTAGATGTGGATTGATAATTTGTATTGTTTAGATTTTTTAGACTGTTGTCCTCATTTTTATTGTTATATACATGTTTCGGCTTATGTGCCTTCTTCAGTTCTTGTTCAACTTGGGAGCCTTCATATTGTATTGTGTGTTGAGTCTATTTAATTAAAAAAAAATAGTAAATATTCATCTGAAATGTTGTATATATAACAATAAAGATGAGGACAACAGTCTGAAAAAATCTAAATAATACATCTAGTATTATTTGGACTATTGTCTTCATCTTCATTGTTATCGGTACAACGTTTCAACTGATGTGCCCTCAGGCCAAAACGTTGTACAGATAACAACGAAGATGAGGACAATAGTCCAAATAATACTAATTATCAAGCCTCATCTAAAAAATTCAGAGAAATAATACATCTAGGTTTAATGTTTGGTTGGATTTTCACTCATATTGTAATGACAATCCTGTGTTTAAGGGAATGAAAGCTTGATTTTATTATATTTAAAATTTTTTATCTAAGATAACCAAACTGCACATCTACAAAGCGTGCATTCTCAGTACTCTCCTCCACAGTAGCGAAGCCTGGACCACATACTCATGCTATGAGAGGAAACTGGAAAATTTCCACTTCAGATGTGTATGCCACATTCTACACATACACTGGCAGGACAAAGTGCACAACACAGAAGTGCTGGAACGAGCAAACATGAACAGCATGCCTGCCATCATCTGCGAGAGATGCCTGCATTGGCTTGGTCACATCAGGAGGATGGACAAAGGTCACATCCCCAAAGATCTACTGTATGGCAAATTAGTAGAAGGCACCCGACCTGTAGAGAGACCACACCTGCCCTTTAAAGATGTCTGCAAGAGGAAGATGAAGACGTGCCACATCAACACCAACACATGGGAGGCTTGTGCTGAAGACCAGGCGACCTGGTGACTCCTCGTCAAACAAGGAATGAAAAGAAGCGAAAAAGAGAGGAAAGAAGCCATCACAGAAAAGAGCCAAAAGGAAGGAGAGGAAGGAGAGACAACAGCAACTCCAGCATGCATCACTGGTTACTGCACCAGAGATTGCCATTCAAAAATTGGTCTGTTCAGCCACTCACGCAGTTGCAGATAAAAATAAAACAGTTTGTTACTACGCCATCGTCTTTAGTAGATGGATCGATGTCAACAACATATATCTGGTAGTTCCTAGCAGGTGTTTAATTACAGACTTTGTTTGTTATCACCATATTTTTAACTCCTCAATTTTTTGATAATTTTATCTTAGAAAATGATAATATAATCTTGCAGTAAGGTGGTTAAAGCAAAATACTGGAGTCGAAAGGATTAAGATTTTGTTTTACATACCTAGTCAGTGATACTAACTACATTTTTAACACAAAGAAAAAACAACCCTGACCTGTGACTCTTCCAAAGTTTTATTTTCGTATATTTAACACTCAGTGTGGCTTGCTGAATAATGGAGATAAATTTTTTTCATTGTTTTTAGTTAATTTTAAAATGAAAATAAAAGTGAAAGTAAAAAAAATGATTTAAAAAGTTTATTGGCGAATTATCAAATAAAATTATTAAAGGGAAATAACTCTTTTTCTTTTCTAAAATGGAGAGGCCAGGTGTTATGTTCACACAAGCCACCATTTACAAGATATTTTGTATTATATGTAAAACTAGTTATAAGATCTTTTTTTTTAAATCCTAAAATGAGAGATTTAAGAATGAAATATTTTTTTCTGATTAAATCTCCATGTAAAAATTAATTCAGTAATAATGATTTATTATTAGAAGTTTTGAAGCTAAGTCAGAAAACGAACTTTTCTTGATTAAAGATATTAAAAATACTGAAAATATTTTACCTTTTTTTGTTTTGATATTATTAGTAGGCTTCTTATGAATAACTATCTCAGATTTTATACTTTATTCATGGCGTCTGTCTGTCTGGGAATGGAATTCAGAACAAATCCCTATACCAAGCTCAAACAACTTTTCTAGGGTAGAATTTTACTAAGAATCCAGTGGTGGTGATTATATTTACCTCTGAATTCATTTGGGGTCACTAGGGACCAAATTACCCACTTTAGTATGAGAAAAATAGAAAGAAAAATAATAAACTTGGTGTTGTTGATCTCTAATATTATTGTTTTATTCTCCAACGTATTAAAATCAATCCTATGAATGATTTTATAGAGAAACCAATCAAAATATGATTAAAATAAGTGTAATCTTTTATATGCGTTGTTATTTAATTTTGTTAGTCTTTCTAATTTAATATTTTTCATTATATCATAATTTTAATACTTATGCCCGGAGGGCGCATATTCTTGCTAATACTATCAACAAATAACAACGAATTAAAATTTAAAGTTCATCATAAATCGACTAATATAAAAAGAGAAGGAAACCTCTAAAATTAAAATCTGTTAAACTCCGCTTAAGAAATTGACCTTGTGTAACATCCTACTCTTGTGCAGAGATGGGTAAATATGTTTATATGGTGTGAGTGTTATTGTCTTATGAAATGAACTTAGTGATCTGAGTTCAAATCCTTGACAATGCCATGTTTCCTTTTGCACTAATACCCTTAGCAAAAGTATAAATCCATCTCTTCTCACCCCAGTTATCAGTAAATAGTAGGGCAGACTGGGAACTTTAGCTTTGATATAGCCAACTGTCTAAAAGGAAATCTCTAAATTCAAATCTGCAGTACGCTACTTAAAAACTGACCTTGTGTCACATCCTGCCTGTGGCAGAGGGGCTGGGTAAATACAGGACATTACATTTACAAGTATCTTTTAAAAGATTTTATTAATTAATTTGCATTTTTTCTCAACAAGAATTATTTTTCATTTTATTTTTTAGATGAAGCAGTTTTTGAAGCATTGTGAATTACAATAAAACAAAAAATGAAAAAAGATCAGCATGCGATAGAAAAACAATAAAAAATTAAAAGATCAAAGAAAATAGAATCTAATTACAATATACTTATATTTATATATATAATGATAGAAGGTCAGATTCTAGCTCAGGTAAATACCTTCAGGTACCTGGACTCTGCAGTTGCCATCAACAATAGACTCAATGCAGAGCTTGATCTCCTAATTTCAAATGCTTCCAAAACATTTGGCCGGCTGAAAGGCAAGTCTGGTTCAACAGAGACATCTCCTTGAAAACTAAATGTGCAGTATACCGTGCCATAGTTCTCTCAACTTTTCTGTACAGTGAGAAGTCTGGACGGTATACAAAGCGAATGCCCACAGACTACATGTCTACTATATGCGTCATTTGTGCAGTATATTAAATGTCAAGTGGTGGCAACATGTTTCAAACAGGACCATCCTGAAGAGAACTGGACTCCCTGGCATGCATTAAATACTTGTCAAACGCAACCTGAGATGGGCTGGCCACTTAAAAAGACTTAGGGATTCTAACTGCCGCTAAACTGACCAGTTAATTATTTCTTATTTTTATATAAATATTTTTGTTTATAAAAATTAACTACAACCAAGTATTCAATTTAGGGGAGTTAATGGGTTTAATATCATTTGGTTGAGGACCACAAGTTTCTGCGGTCTATGAACCCTACCAGAAAAGGGTAAAGGGAAGTCAGTTAAGAGTTCTAAAGTCAACTGGTCGGAATGAGGCAAAACAATGTGAGTGTCTCTATTTTTTGAAGTGTTTATATTTCTTTGAGAATTTTCGAATTTCTTTAAATAATTTACCGTATATGTCATTAAATGTATTTATTTTTTCCTTGTGCAGTTTCACAGTGTTTATTAAATAAACTTAATGTCATCAGTAAACGAATTGTCATGCCATTCCTTTGTTTGAGACCAGTCATTTAAAGGGATGACAGACTACCAAAGCAGATTCTGTACACTTAACTGAGAGAAGATCACGTGGAAGTACAGGTACAAAGACAACATCAAGAGAAACCTGAAGGACTTTAGCATCCCCATAGGCATTTGGCAAGACGCAACCAGAGACCAAATAGATTGGAGGAAAAGATTTGTGGGGTCATCATCAAATACAATGGACAGCAAGTAATGTGTTTGTATGACCGATATCATCTTGCAACACCCTCTGGTTACAATAAGACTGTCCAAATCATCCAAGATGAAATACAAAAATGTAAATCCTGATTATCTGGTGTTGTTTATCTGCAGAATTCTTATGAGTGTTGCCACCTCAGCTAAATAATAGACCATTTCGTTTTTATTATAAAGAAAGAAAAGAAAAAAAAAGCACATGCCATACATAAAAAATATATAAGAAAGAAAGAAAGAAAGAGTAGAGGTAATAGAGAGGAGGTGAACGCGCAGAAGTGATAATGCTAATATGTTTCAATCAAACATAATGAAAAGAAGGAAAGAAGGAAAAAAAAGAGAGAGATTTAAATCAAGATTATTATACTTTTTACATATTGAAATATTTGGCAATAGATCTTAATTAAATTATCATACTGTTGTATATCCACAGTCTTGCTAATAATAATAATAATAATAATAATAATAATAATAATAAGATAATAATAATAATGTGCAATGCTTGTAAAGAATAAAGAAAAGCATTAAAACACACAGAGGAAAAAAAGCTACAAATAACATAATAAATGCAGCAAACTGGTATAGAAGTACAGGTGAAGGCACAACTGAGTGGGGAAGGTGATCCACTGGGAATTGTGCAAAAGATTGAACTTTGACCATACAGAATATGCATAAACCAGAATCTGTCCTAGAAAATGAGACACATGAAATTCTTTTGTAGATGCTTTTCAGTGTGAGAGATGAAAACTTACAAAATAAGAAAATTAACATAACAAAATTTGTGACAATCAGAATGTTTAATTAAAACTCCTCAAATCCCACCACTGAAAATAAGTTGGACTCAATTTGAAAAAGAAAGAATAAACAACAAAAATTAAGTTTAAAACATGTAAATTATCTTTGTTCATTTAAAAGTTATATAAATTTCAATTGTTTTGCATTTTAAAAATATTTTTGAGAAAAATATATTTAACATTGTCACCCTTACATATTGTTTTAACTTTCATTATTTTTTGTTTTAATAATATAATATCATCAAATATTAAATATAATAATTATTATTATATTTAATAATTAATGATATATATTATTATTTGGAAATGAAATAGAAAATTATATTATTATTAAATAAAAATATGATTTTCTATTTCATTTTCAACGGCTTTATTTCATGCAGTTATTTACCTCGCATCCGGGTGTGACACAAGGTCTATTTAATGTGGGACCACCCACGAGTCGAGACTCATGGGATTGTAGGTGCGAAAAATGCGTAGATCCCATCGGAATTCGCCCTCAAGGGGCGCCTCAGGCACTGGGCAATAAACCCAGCCCTACCCTTTTAAATCAAGGGGCAGGGTAGTCCCCTAGGATCAATGCTGGTAATTACTTAACCGGTCCAGAGGCCGAAGCACACTGGACCCCCGACCCGACGAGGTGATTAATTTAGGAGTTATATTTTGGTAAGTGGTGACAACACTTTCGGACCACCCTGTACTTAACATATAATAAAATGGCATAAACTTTAAACTAAAGAAAATCCTTAAAAAAAACAAAAAAACAATACGATAAAATGTAAACAAGGAAATTGAATTTTTTTTTTTAATTTGTTTTTCATAAAAAGTAATTAATCTTTTTTTATGAAACGTTTTGGTTTCATTCAAAAGATATTTTTATTTCGTAGAATTTTACTTTTTTACGGTTGATTCAAAATAATACACTGACACTGTAGTGTATTATTTTGAATCAACCGAAATGAGAGATTTATTTCAAGGGAAAATATCTATAATTTTATAATATTTCTTAAAAAGAAGTAAGGAAGTAAATTTAATAAAAACTGGAAAGGTTTTTTGGGTTTTTTTTTTTTAATTAAGATTTTTAATGTTTTATGTTTGTTGTTAAAATTTTCGGAAAAATATAAATAAAAAATTCAATGACAGAAAAAATATTTCGGTTCTTTCGTTTATTTTTATCATTTTAAATTGGGATTTTTTTTATATACTCGAATCATTTTTTTACACAAAAGATTTTGATGAATAAAAATTTTTGATACGAGAAGAAAAACTACGAAATAATTTTTGAACCATTCAATTTTTTTTTTTTTAAGATAGTTTCACTTCTTTTTCTTTATATTTTTTAAGGGAAGAAAAACTTGGCATATTTTTTAAAATTAAATAATTGCTCCCAAAACCAAAAAAATATTTTTAACAAGATAAATTTTCGCAATGAATTAAAAATTTTGACGCATTTTTCAACCCACGTATGTTTTTCGTTCAGACCCAAATGATTTTTCTCAGAATAAAATAAAATTAATAAATGAAACTGTTCATGTCAAAAAGAACAAATGATTCAATTCTGATTAATTTATCGATTAACAAGGCAGAAAATAAGAAAAAATACAAGAAAAACTGACAATTGACCAACAAGATTAAAAAAAAAAACCCGACCCTCCCAACATTTCTTCCGTGTTATGTTTCCCTATCGACTTACAATTTGTCTTCTTCGAGTTCATATCCAAGGCTCCCTTCGTAATACATGGCGTATCTGGCGAGGGTAATTTCAGATAACATGCGACAAAATTAAGAAAATTGTGGCTGTTTCTTTCTTTTTCGTTTTAACGATCCATTCTTCTGATTTTTTTTCGAGCTTCTGAGGGAAAAGAGAAGACACAGGTAGTCTCTCCGTGACGATCCTCCAGAAGAATCAACAAGGCAGTCTATGGATGCACATAATTACCGTTAAAACTATGTCAATATCAATCTAGTTTATGGCTGTAAGAATACTACTTATCTTGCAGAAATAACTTTTCTATTATAATTATCATGCTCAATAAACAACAAAATAAAATAATGAGCCAATGATCTGGTATCTACATAAAGTTCTTCAATGAATTATGATAATAATAATAATAAAGTAATCAATTTAATTGAAACAAAATAAGAAAATAAAAAGATTTACTACGATCAAAAACAAAATCGAAAATGTTATACGTATTGCACATTTTCTTTTTCACGAAATCAGCAGGCGCTGAACGCTGTGTGTATTTGTTTACTATAGTCTTTACCCAAATTTCCTTCATATTTTGCATTATTTATTTTATATTTCAATTTCATTTATTTTTTTACTCCTTGTGAGTTTTTTTTTTACATCAGCTCTAATTGATGGTTTTTCACTGGAGCCTGAATGACAGCAAGTCTTCTCAGGTCTCCAGGACCACAAGTATATGACATCCATCATCAACGAGAACAAACTTACTATTCAGTAGTAATGGATCTGCGAGGCTAGCTTGTTAACCATTACACTACGATAAGACGACCCATCAGGACTCTTATAAATATCTTCCCCAGTTTTAGTCATATTTTGTTCTGGATGTTTTCAATTCTTTCTCTAATCACTAATTTCATTTTAATATTGTTCTAAGCGAAATTTAAACCAACAATAAATGTTTTATAGCGATTCGTGGCCTCCTTAGAAAAAAAATGATTTCGCTAGAGTTGTTTCCCCTTGAAGCAGGAAGCGACGCTTTCGATTAAGAGTAGCGTTATAAAAAACGATGTTTACATAGGAAAAAAGAACTTTTAAAAATTTTTTTATTTAATTTTCATTATCAATTGAATTTGTTACACACCCGAAGAAAACGAAACATCAATCAAAAGTAGTCGATTTTTCGGAATATGTCGGTAAAATAAAAAGGGTTGTTAACTTTACGTGCACTTGGTTTAATTCTCTCTACAAAATCGTGTGCACGAAAGTTCCCTGCACCCATATTGTTTGTTTTTACAACGAATCGAATAATGTCAAATCTAAAAAATAAAATTCATTTGAAAAATGTCTTTATTTTTCGGAAAAGTTTACAGCGAAACTGTCTAATTAAAAAAAAAGGTGCTTTTCGCAGAATTGCTCCCCGGCCTCCTGCGTTAAAAACGCTAAGCGGTGATAGCTGAAAAAACAATCCACCTTACAAACAAAGAATATCTAAATATATATTATTTTTTTTATTTGTAATTGATTGGTGGAAATAAATATATTAAAATAAAATAAAAATACCGAAAAAAATGTTTTGATTTTTTATTTGTAATTAATTAATTGTCGAAAAAACATTTAAATAAAATGAAAATACCGAAAAAAAAAAAAAAAAGAAGATATTCATTTAGCGGATTGAAGGCGTTTTTATCAGCAAATTATTTTTTTAGTGGTTTGAAGGCATTAAAAGTAAGCCATATTTTTATCGACAAGTAAATGTAAATACTTAGTCCCCTCCCTTAAAATATTTTAAACTAAGGCTAATATGGTAATTTAGCAGTAAATAAAATCATAACATAAACATTTAAATATAAGAAATAATAATTTTACTTTTTTTACTTCTTGTTTAAACCACGAGAGAACGCATTAGCAGTCAGTGTGCTGAAATTGATGGCAATGTAGACTTATTTAATCCGAGTTCACCTGAATTTTGCAAGGCGCATCAAGTTATGCATTGAAAATGATGGAAATCATATTGAAAATATTATTTATTAACATTATAATTAAATAAAATTGTTTAGTCTTAAAAGTATGTGTTAATCCCTATGTATCCAGACTTTGTGGGACACCCTGTAGAATAGGCTCAGTCCTAATTAGTGATGATCATCCTCTACACATCAATAGATTAATTTATTATTTGGGTAATTCATGAGGAAGTGCGTCCCAGTCTCCTGCCTCAAAAATTGCTACCCGGTGACTATTAAAATAACGACCCAGCTCAGTCTATTCAAAACTATCCATCTTCATATCTATCTATCTCAATTTGTTCATATTTATCTATATTACTTTGAATACTAAGATATTTTTTTTATTCATGTTTGTTTAATGTATTGTTTTTAGTTTAATTAAACAAGAATTACGACAAAAAAAGATGCGACCCCCCCCCCAAATACATTTACTTGTCGAAAATATCTATCTTCATTTGTTCATATCTATATTATTTTGTTTGTTTATCTATCTATCTATCTATCTATCTCAGTCTATTCAAAACTGTATATCCATCTTCATATCTAAACAAGAATTACGACAAATTACGATAAATAAACAAGAATTACGACGAGCTGGGGTTGTTATTTTGATAGTCACCGGGTAGCAATTTTTGACGCACTTCCTCATAAATTACCATTATTTGTTGTATTTTTATTTTTTTTTTGTAAAAAATGTAACATGAAAATAAATATTTCTTTCTTTCTAGCCTCTTATTGGTACTATGATATTAGATTCGTCCCGAATTCCTGTCCTTAATATGTTGTGCTACTTTTGTTTTATTTTCCCCAATAAAAAGCAAATCAAAAGAAAGAGAAAGAGTACACAGTAAATTTCTAAGCAGGTACATTTTTACGCAGGTAACTGGCAAATAAAAAAAAAAGCAAGTGGTATATGGGGATTAAAATAAAACAAAAATAAGAATAAAATAAAAATAAAATAAAAAAAACAACAAACTCCCATGGGGACTTTCACCAGAAGAACCCCTTTACGCATGTCCGACAAAAAGGACTGACTCCCTACCCTCAAAAGGATACCTCAGTTATTTGAATTTAGGCAGCAACTGAGTGTAGTCGCTTTCTGGCCAGGGGATATCCCCTTGCCACGGCCGACTATGACCCGCTCAATAAAGCCTAAATCATAAAGCCACCTTCTGCCTTTGTCTCTTTCCTTTCTCGTTCTTTGAATGCCTTCTTTTCAGCGCGCCCACCAAAAAGAGATGGGGTTAAAAGAAAACCCAAGGAACGCGCAGCCAAGAATAAGGACTGACTCCCTACCCCAAAAGAATATTTCAACCTTTTGAATTTAGACCGCAACTGAGTGTAGTTGCTCCTGCTAGAGGCGACTATGACCCGCTCAATAAAGCCTAAATCATAAAAAATATTCAGATATCAACATTTAACTTTAGAACACCCAAAACCACTTATAGTCCAAACTTCATTAAACCCCATAGGTATAATGTTAAGGGCCAGAACCCAGACAAATCTTATACCATCATCATCATCATCATGTCACATTTCAGCGTGGACATCCATGACAATCTCTCTCCATCCATCCCTATCACTCATCATTCACGGGAGGTCCTCTATGCAGCATCCTGCATCCGCACAGAGCTGATCAATGTACGTTTTTGCTGGTCGGCCCACACTGGCTTGTCCATGTGCTGGCTTCCACAGGAGGACGTCGCTTATGAGTTCGTCCTTGCTTCTCTAGCAGTGTCCCGCATGTCTTGTCTGTCTTAATCGGTTGGTTTGGGTGATATGTGGTAGGTGGCCGTACAGCTGTTTTCTCGTAGGGTGTTGTTTCCACATCTTGTTCATGATCACCCGCAGCATTCTTGTGCAGCTCCCATCTAGTTTATTCTCTAGTCGCTTAGTTAGGGTCCAGGTGGTGCAGCCATACAGCAGTACTGACATGACAACGGCCTGGAAGAACTGTCTCTTTAACTTGTCTGTGAGATTGGACCTCCATATGATCGATAATTTATTTATAGCGGCCCATGCTTTTCCTATGCGTGCATTAACGTCGTTTTCTGTGGAGGAGATGTTACTGCCTAAGTATCTAAATTGTTCTACAGAGTTTAGGAGTTTGCCATCGATGGTTGAGATGTCGCTTTTGTTTTTGAAAGACATGAACTCAGTTTTATCAGAGTTCACGTGCAGGCCGACATTTCGTGCTGCCTTTTCTAGGCTGTGTAGTAAGGATTTGGCTTGTGCAGGTGTATTTGCGAGTAGTGCCAGATCATCAGCATAGTCCACATCCATAATAGTATGTGCTGGATATCGCCTGCTTCTTGCTTTTTTTAGTATGAGGCCTTTTTCTTTTATGGGATCTAGTGATGTTCTGAGTACGTAGTCTAGGCATATGATGAATATATATGGCACTAGTGTATCCCCTTGTAGGACTCCGGCGACAATGTCAAAGAAGTCTGTGTCGCCATCTTGTGATCGTACCATTGCTTTTGTATTTTCCCCTTTTATTTAATGATATATTCCAAAAAACCATCCAAAATTGAAATGATTGAAATATCTTTTGACAGACACTTTTTCACTGATTGATAATAGTAACGGCAGCAACTGAACATGTTGGGATGAAAATTTTAAAAAAATAAAAATGAAAAAAAAAATCCTATGAGCCTTCACACTGGAATAATCCTCCAAGCATGTGTGCGAAAAAGGACCCACTTCCGACCCCTAAGATAATCTCTCGGCCATTTATGTAGATTATCTTTAGCAAAAGAGTTAGAAAGTTAGTTGGCAACAGACTACATATACTGTTACATAATCTATGCGGTTGCATAAGATTATTGTCAATCCCCTGTATTTCTAAAGGGATGGCCCTTTTCATATAACGGGAGGGACTTTCCATGGAATAGTACAGAAAGCCCACGAAATATGTGAAGTCACGTGGGACCTGGTTGGGTCCTCAGTTTCAGTTTAGACATCAGGCAGAGAAGATGTCCTGCCTTAACCCTCACCTGGAACTCACTGCATACGCGCGCTATGTTAGTCTATGTTTAGTTACATGAAATGTTTAGTTAAGTAAATAAAAGCTTAAGAAAATAACACGGTCTTGTGATTAATGAATGTCTTGGTAACAAGACTGATCTAGAAGAAGAAATGAGTTAAGTGCGACCGACCACCAAGACGAAGTCCAATGTTAGAAGAGACCTAGAAGAACTTAAGATATCAAAGACACCAGAAGAAGAATAGATGTAATGAAAAGGGTATACAACAATATGACGATCGAAGTTTAACAAATTTTTTGGTTATTTCCCATAACTGCAGCATAAAAAGGGGAACCACTCTGATTGACTGATGAATTATTTATTTATTTATTGATCTACTAGGAAAAAAGAAGGTGGGGTTAGGGTTAGAGTTAGGGTTATGGTTAGGATTTAGAGTTAGTTTAAAAGGAAAATAATGGGTAGATTAATTAACAGATAAAATTCATTCAGAGTGGTTCCCCTTTTTTTAGGCTGGAGTTATAGGAAATAACCAATGTTTTTGATTGATTTTAATTTTATAAACCGGTCCGTGCATCGATCTAAAAATGTCAATCGGTTCGCAACTTCCAAAAGTTTGAGAAGCAAAAAGAAAACGGACATGGCTACACCACCAATAACCATAGACCAACAACATTTGGAGCTCATGAAGCAACTTATTTAACTGCAACAAGAAAACATCGCAAATTACACAAGTAATATTATTTTTCTTTTTTTTTTTCTTTTTCTTTTTTTGCTAATGCTAATTATGTTACTACTTTTAGAGTGACTGCCTATTGACAATTCAGACTTAGGCCTTATCTGGGGCAAGACACGACGACTGGTCAGGAAATAATTTCCTAACAATGTGGTGGCTATGACCTGAGAATAAAGTCAAAATCATAAAACTACTTTTGTCTTTGTCTCTTCCCTTGAATTCCTTTTTCAATGAGTGGTTAAAGGCAAACCCTAGTAACACGCACCAGGAATAACCACAGCCACTTTTGAAACCTAAAATATTAAACCACTTGCCACCCCACAAACAATAATTGTGGTATGATGGTTAGCAAGCTAGTCTCGCAGATACATTACTACCGAAAAACAAGTTTGATCCTCGCTGCGACCATGTGTCACATCCTACCTGTTGAGAACAGGTTGGGTATAGAGAGCGTCCCGTTACAGTGTAATGGTTAGCAAGCTAGTCTTGCAGATCTGTTACTACTAAATAGCGAGTTTGATCCTCGTTGGATGCTCCATACTTGAATAAATAGTGGGGGGTGAAGAAATGTTGACTGTTCCTAGAAAAACCTTGACTCACTTGAGTTGATGGTCTATTTCTAGTTTATGAACGCATCAATTATAAACGACTTAAGATTAGGCGCTTATTTAGGAGGATAAGTATTAGGATTTTCCCAATATGAAAATAGACACAGACAATATAGAGAAAGAGAGAGAGGAGGGGGAATAGAAACAGAGAGAGAGATAGAGAGAGAGGAGGGGGAATAGAGAGAGAGAGAGAGGGGGAAGAGAGAAAGAGAGAGAGAGGGGAGGGGAAGAGAGAGAGAGGAAGGGGAATAGAGAGAGAGAGAGAGAGAGAGAGAGAGAGAGAGAGAGAGAGAGAGAGAGAGAGAGAAAATTCGGTTGGCTTGTTGGTTGGATTTTACAGCATGTCAACTGTCCAGTGTGTCCATGCATTAAGATGGTTTTGCTTATGATCATAAACTTTGTTTCCATTTATTGGCACCTTTCCGTTCAATAAGGACGATGGCGTAGTGTCAAAAAAAAAAAAAAAAAAAAAAAAATTATCTGTATCTGTGCAAGTAACTCTGCAGGCCAATTATTGAGTGACAGTCTTTGGTGCTCTGAATAAACACAATCTGTGGTAATTATGAACTTTAGTTGGCCAAATTCCTAGCATAAAAATGTGCATGCGCATTATCTCCCTTAACAAATTTGCTTGTATAGTTTTTCTCGAGATTTTCTTAAACAATTGAATGACTAAAAATACATTTCATTCTTATCAACACTTATTTGTTTGTTTGTTTGAGAAATAACATTTTTATTTCTCAAACAAACAAAAACGTGTCGATAAGAATGAAATGTATTTTTAGTCATTCAATTGTTTAAGAAAATCTCAAGAAAAACTATACAAGCAAATTTGTTAAGGGAGATAATGCGCATGCACATTTTTATGCTAGGAATTTGGCCAACTAAAGTTCATAATTACCCAATCTGTGATGCTTTTTTCTTCGTTTCTATAGACTACCGTAATAATTCTTCTAGAGAATCGCCTCGTATTTCCGTATGGCTGATAATCTGTTTATAGCAGACCATGCATTATTTCTTTGTTAATTCTGATATTTGAGTTACATCACAGAGACTGGAGCAGAAACATTAAAAGGAATACAGCTGCTTCCTTGTGGGGTGTTGTTTCCACAATGTTTTTTTAAAGATTGCAGGCATCATTCTTGTGCAGCTCCCATCTAGCTTATTCTTTAGGTGCTTCATTAGTGTACAAGTGGTGCAGACGTACAGTAGCACTGATACAACTACAGCTTGGAAGAATTGTTGCTTTAACTTATCAGTGAGACCTGATTTCCATATGACTGATAATCTGCATCATTTCTTTGTTAATTCTGATAATTGATAATATTTCTCTGAATATTTGAGATGAGGCTTGATGATTACTATTATCTGCGTTATTCGGACTATCTTCCTCATCTTCATTGTTATCTGTACAACATTTCGGCCGATGTGCCCTCCGGCCTTCTTCAGGTATTTCTTCTGAAAAGAACCTTCTTTTCAAACTCAGGAACCTTCTCGTCGCAATCGGGAGCCATCACAGAACTTTGAACTTAACCCTTTATTCAGTCCATGAGGGTATCCTGTTCTCATTCCGCTAACCATAGCTGGGGTAGAGGCGTTAAGCTGTGTTAATCATTATTCTATGTTACTGCTGTGCTTGACCAGGAGTAATCTGCAGTCTAGAAATAACTGTCACTTAAAACTCTTAAATTAACTCCTTTATCCACTAGGCCACGTGTCCAAGTTGGACAATCCAGTGTGAATTTTGGGAACTTATAAACCTAATGTCTTGTTTTGTATTAATAATAATGTAATTTATTGTGTACAGTGCTCAGGTGCACCACAACTCATCAAAGTCTCATGTCAGGTACACAGAATAATGTTGTGCCAGGAACATGAACAGTTCACAGTAGTAATATGGATGTATGTGTGTGCATGTGTATGTGGAGAGTGGCATCACGTATAGTGTTGGCGGACTACAGGAAGCATGGAGGCTTTGAAAGTTTCAGTGCTCCGGCAGCCTACAACAGATGCAGGCAGTTTATTCCATGTCTCCGCAATTCTGAGCGTGAAAAAATGTTTCCGAAAGTCACGTGAACAGTGCTGTTTTGGTTAGAAAGTCACGTGAACAGTGCTGTTTTGGTTAGAATAACTACCTATTCACTTATGTATGATTTTTTTCCATTTAGACTCATATTTGATATTTGAATTACAACACAGAGATAGGAGCAGAAACATTAAAAATGAATTCCTTAAATAACAAAACAAGAATTTCTGGTAGAAATTTTTTATTGACTTATTTTTCATTTTTTTAATTTTTATATATATATATATATATTTTTTTTACCTTCCTCAAAGAGTTTACAACAACAATAAAAAGAGAGAAAAAAAAAAAAAACAAAAAAACAAACACTGAAATAGAATAACAAATTTGGTTGGTAGAATTAAAGATGGAATCATTATTACCAATTTGATTTCAATGTGAGACTTGGCTTTCGCAGCGGATAAGGCCTAAAGAGAAATTTTTTTTTTTAAGAAGAGGTTAAAAGAGTGGAGAAAAGGAAATCTTTCTCTCCAAATTTGGTCTTTTATCAAATCCAGGACCTTCCTGAATATTTTACTGGAAAGGTGGAAAGAATAGTAGCAAAATAAAAATTTGAAAAAAAAAAAAGAAGAAAGTAGAAATGGATAAAAAGAATGTCCAGGAATTGTCTTTCTTTTCTTTTAGGAATTCAAGATTTCATTGGAACCTGAGAAAATTCTTTAAAAAAAAAATTTAAAAAAAATCTGCACAGAAAGATTCACAGGCAGAAATCATTTTGGAGATTTTAAAAATTTTAAAAAAAAAATTTTTTTATCATGATTTTGGAAAATTCCATTAGACCCAGGAACTGGAAGCCATGTTTTTTAAATAAGAAAAAAAAAAAAATATGCAGACAGAACCAAATATTGAGCATTCTTTAAAATTGTCCTGCAAGTCTCTTTTCAAGAACCACATCTTGGGAAAAAAAAAAAAAAATCTTGCTGAAGAGGTTGCAATTTCAAATTCATCCTGTCTGAATATATATATATATATATAGATGTATATATATATATATATATATATAGATGTGTGTGTGTGTGTGTGTGTGTGTGTGTGTGTGTGTGTGTGTGAGAAATCAATCCGACAGTATGTGGAGAAATGTAGACAAACAAGGATGTTACAATGGATGGAAATTTATCATTGGTCTTAGTGTTGATGTTCAAACAATTCGGTTTATATAGAAATATATATTGTCCTGAAGAAGGTTTGTATATAAACTGAAATGTTTGAACATCGACACTAAGACCAATAATAAACTTCCATCTATTGTAACATCCTATGTTTGTCTACATTTCCCCACATATGTGGTTAATTTTCTCAATCCTTCACTCCTCATATATATATATATATATATATATATATATATATTAAATCCCTTGTTTCCTGAAACCGGTTTTAAGTAAAATCAGCCAACACCAAAGATAAAAATAGGAAATTTTTTTTCCTTTGTTTTTTGTTTTTTTGTCTTCTTCATCATCGTCATCATCTTCTTGCCTCAGACTCACTGTCCAGCATCCCTCCTCTACAAGACAAGGCTGGACATTGTCCACTTGTAACCTCGTTAACTGCAGGGGACTAAGTGACAGATTGTAAACAACCAGAGCCGGGTAGCAGGGTTCAATCCAAAAAGAAGACACTGGTAAAATGTGTGCTGCATAGTTTCTTCACTTCCTCTAGAAAAAAAAAAAAAAAAAAAAAAAATATTATTACATAATTGATGGGTAGCCTGTTAATTATACACAGTAGTGTAGATTTTAAAATAACGGTTAGTGGAAAACGTGGAAGCGATGATTGATGTCCTTAACCCGATGTTGACCTACATTTCCATTCACGAGAGTGAACATGGGAAGTTAGCTAAGAGAAAATCATTCTTTGGATAACCATTGAGCAAGACTTGCTGCAATGGCAGCTCTCATTCAATTAACCAAATGCTGGTTAAATCCTACTTAACGGACATAAATTCCATCATCGTATGTAATCCAAAGAAAGAAAAAAAAATACTAAAACTCAAGGAATTAACCGAATTTAATGAAATTTTCAGTGTTTATACATTTTATACATGCACCAGTTATTTTATTTTAAAACTTTTACATTTTTTCAGGTCAATTAACTTTGAACCACGTATGTTTATGAATCTGTGTTACACCTCAAAGATACGTGGTTCAAAGTTAACTGACCTGAAAAAAATGTAGGCATTTTCAAATAAAATAATGAGTGCATTATATTGTTTATACATTAATATATCAACACTGAAAATTTCATTAAATTTGGTTAATTCCTTGATTTTTAGTATTTTTTTTCTTTTGGTGGGGTGACATACGATGGTGGAATTTATGTCCATTAAGTAGGATTTAACCCAAATTCTAACATGCACGATTGGGATCTGGATCTTAAGAAAATGAAAAATATATGAGCTCAAAACCACAGTAATGTCTTGTGTTGTTAATAATAACAAACAAACAACACAAGTACAGAAAATTAAGAAAAAAACACCAGATTCAGCTAATTGAGAAATCTAGCTAAGAAGATGCCAGCCCAGACCAAGCTAAGTTAAAAAGAAATACAAGATAAGTATCTCATTATAATGGAGATTATGTAACTGTCTGTCTGTAACTGAACTATGTCACCACTGACGTCACAATTTTCTTAGTTATTTAAGTTATATTCTTAACGATTATGAAATAGACATTATTTAATTTTAATTAGCATTTTATTTATCAACAATGTCTCTATTAAAGTCTATTTGAGTTAGATTTACCACAAAACTGCTCATATTATTAATGCATTTAAAATCCTGAAATATGTGTTATATATCTCTAGGAAATATTTAAATATATATGGTGGGAATAATTTGCATAATGATATTAACAAAACTGGGTTTAATAAATAATTATTTGCTGTTACTGATTTCTAATACTATCATATATTCCCATATGTATTAAAAACCAATCCTATAATTTTATATAGAAATCAATTATATGGTTCCCAGGGGTCCATATGGACCCTGGTTGAGAACCACTGGTGCACTTGGTAGCTAGTAGTAGGTATGGTGCTCCACCTCAGCAAAAAACAACTACCCTGGTCAAGTGCTAGCAAAAATGGGATAGACTCCCTTGCCATTTGTTCAATAGGCCACACTGCCAATTTAATTACTACTTTTCATATCAGTACAAGTTTTGTTTTATGGCATATCAACTTCAGTGGGTCATTTAATGCTGATAAAGTTTTGAAATAAATTCATTCTTAATGAATAATCAATTTTGTTTATAAACTCATGTTTTCTATATAACCCATAGATGGGACCTAACAGGTACTACCACTCCAGGTCAGAGTGGACCAGGGAGCAATGGTGATGAAGAGGTGCTCCACATTCTCCAAAACTGGAACCTCACCATCAGATAAAATTTAACGTTATTCCCAGGACATGAAGACCTTCAGCCACCACCTTCTAGCACCCACATGATAAAAAGGGTTAGGGCTTGCCATAAGGGCAATAGGGCTGGGGTATAAGGGCTTGATGTGACCAGCCAATTGATCAGAGGGGGCCTCTCCGACCGCCCGTCTAGTCTAAGTAAGGACCAAAGTGGAATATTGCATGTCATGGACTGCTCAACCAGCTGGGTTCTATCCTTAAGCATCACGGGTCGCCATCCACGGCCAACAGGTAGACCCATTGGGGGAGAGAATTACCCCTCTGCAGAGGTGCAGTCAGTGCATTCTAACGAGAAAAAAAAAAAAAGAAAAGTTGCATCTTACCATTGATCTCAATCAAGTTGGCATTTTTCTGGTTAATGACAACATAGAACTCTCGATGATCCGATTTCTTTCCCACTACCCAGGAATCATTCAGCGTTTTCACGATTGTCTCAGCATCTTCTTCACATCTAAAGAAAAAAAAAAAAAGAGTTGATTTTTTTTTTCCTTTTTAAAAAGGTCTTCATAAACAGATTATGAGGAAGATTCAATACATAGTACTAAATAAACAGTAATGAGAAGATAAGAAAAAAGAAAAGAGAAGAAAAGAAAAAAAAAGAAAAGAGAAGAAAAAGAAAGAAAGAAAGAGAAAAGAAAAGAGAAAAGAAAAAGAAAGAAAAAAGAAAGAAAAAAAGAAAAAAAAAAGAAAAAAGAAAAAAAGAAAGAAAAGAAAAAGAAAAAAGAAAAAGAAAGAAAAGAGAAAAAAGAAAAAAGAAAAAAGAAAAAAGAAAAGAAAAGAGAAAAAAGAAAAGAAAAGAGAAAAAGAAAGAAAGAAGAAAAAAGAAAAGAAAAGAAAAAGAAAAAAAAGAAAAGAAAGAGAAAAGAAAAGAGAAGAAAAAGAAAAGAAAAAAGAAAAGAAAAGAAAAAAGAAAGAAAAGAAAAAAAAGAAAAAAGAAAGAAAGAAAAGAAAAGAAAGAGAAAAAAAGAAAGAAAAAGAGAAAGAAAAAAAAAGAAAAAAAGAAAAAAAAAGAAGCATTTATAGGAGAAAAAAAAAAGAAGAAAATTATGGATACCGTGAGAATCGGTGGAGAAGACCCTCTTCCGGTTTTAGATTAGAGAGAGTTTTAGACAGATCGGCCAAAGCCATGACGGTGGTAAGTCGTGTTATGCACGGTGCCGACTCAATCTGCGCAGGTAGTCTGGTGGGGATTTCAGAATAAAATATGATCTAAGTTAAATCGAAGTCTTGTGTTATTATCTAAAAACTACCAATGACACAGGGCTTCTGATAAAGAGAAATCCCCAATGGAAGACCAGACACGAAGTCCCCAAGACGAAGTCCAGACGCTAGAAGAGACGCTGGAAGAAGAATAATAGAAGTAAGAAAGTAAGAAAAGAGAGTATACAACATAGTCCAATTCTGGACTTGCAGATGCGGTCACACACATTGCAGGGGAAATTCCCATTGACATTTGGGTTGTTCATGACGACGAAGACGTTGCTGCTCTGCAGTTCTGTTTATCTCATTATTGAGCTGCTTAGCTCCTGTGCGGCAGGCGTCTCACCAACCCTGTCTGTTGGAGGCTTGCCTTTCATGAAGTGACTCAATACTACCAGAGACAGCACCCTGCAACAGCTCAGCAGCCCAGTCATCTCGGACTTTCCCCTGCCACTGGACCAACTGCGGGACTGCCAAGATAGTGGACTGGGGTCTGTGCAGCCGCTTTACACTTAAAAGATCTCACGCACAAGTTTCACTTCATACAACCTTCAATTTTGCAATAGCTCTTAAGTAAATGTATCAAATGTTGTAATAATTGAATTATCAATACGGTGGTATATCCACAGGTCCTGCTAGTACTGTATATTTGTATTTTTAAGGAATTAAAAAATAAAAAAAAGAAAGATGGTAAACTTACTTGGAGAAGTCTGAACTGATATCGCTGAGCAACTTGAGTGTATCAGGAGGAATGGCTACAGTAGATGCCTTTTTGCTGTCACCGTGCACGGTCGTCTTTTGGGCCAGGTTCATGTGATTGAAATACACATATTTATATTGAGGCTCTGTAAAACTAAACACAAATGATTGATATTTATTGGTTGGGTCATTGGATTTTATGGCATGTCAACCCTTGTTGGGTTATTTTATACCAAAGACGTTTTGTTTTATTCATTTTTGTGCCAGGTTCATGTGATTGAAATACACATATTTATATTGAGGCTCTGTAAAACTAAACACAAATGATTGACATTTATTGTTTGGGTCATTGGATTTTATGGCATGTCAACCCTTGTTGGGTTAGTTTATGCCGAAGACATTTCGTTTTATTCATTTTTGATGGGTATTGAATATTCTGTTTTTTTAATTCAATTTTTTTTTAAATACACATTTTTCTATTTAACCCATAGATGCGTTTTTTTTGGATATGCAAAATTACATTTTGAGTACAGGGTAATTCCATGTCAAATCATCCCACTCTCTTCAATTTTTCTGAAATGTTGTCCAGGTATGGATTATGTTAAAGTTAGACAATCCTGAAAATTTGAGTTTCCAATTTCAAAAACTGGCAGAGTTATGTCTATTTTTAGCTCTCCAAATTTGAGGGGGGGGCACAAAAAATGGCAACTTTTTGTAATCTATTTTTATCTGTAAAATGAGTTTTAGAGTTTCCCTACTGAAATTTCCCTCCCAAAAATTGAAGGGGTGTGGGTGACATGTCCGGGATGATTTGACATGGAATTACCGCTACAATACACATGATAAACCTATTTCAGCCTACCAGACACACAAATAGCCCATTCTGCCATTCTTGAAAACAGAGTTGGTGCATTGGTTCATATCTATTCATTTAGTTTTTAATGAATTATCTTTATCTATACATAGGGCTGGTTTATAATAAAAATGGAATGATCCATTATTTAGCTGAGGTGGTGACACACACAAGAAATAAGAATTCGGTGATTAAGCGACACCAGATAATCAGGATTTACATTTTTGCATTTCATCTTGGACAATTTGGACAGTGTCATGAGTAGCATAGCTTGGAACTGTGCAGTAAAGTGGGGAGCTGATGGTAGGTGTGGCGCTCCGCCTCTGACGCCTAAACAATCTCCTTGGTCTAGCACAAGTGAAAAGGAGATAGACAATTATAAACATGAATTATTAGAATTTAAACTCTGATCCCGTTACAAAAAGTTGTTACTGCAGCAGTACTGTTGTCACTAGTCAGTGCCCTCCTGACTGTTTTCCTAATGTTAGTCATTTTTTAACACTACTTGAATATGCCCTCGTTGTCTGGCTGATACTGACATTAGGTCACCCCGAGGATTTTACTTCACTTTTTTTTTATCTTCTATTTATATATAAAGGGCAGTTGGTATATATGTATGTCTGGAGGAAACTATGAAAATAAAACAATTAACAACAAAGTAAATATACATATTCACTATCATCATACCTTGTTTTTTGAGCAAAAATAATGAAGGTTTTATTTATATTCGTGAAGATAATTAAAAAATAAAATTTAAATGATAACAGCATGGAATTTTTTTTGTATTTAATGTTGTAAATAGTAGACATTCATTTTTCTTATCAGAATGGTCTTTTTTACGTGGGGATTTTAATGGGACATCCTGTGGGAAACCAACTCACAATTCAGTAATAATGGATTTTTGAGACTAAATTTTTTAAAAAATCCCCTTCTCTACCTATGTGATGCTGGGTAGTCGCTTCTAGTACATATATAAAGGGTAATGTGTGTATGTGTATGTGTATATACCTGGATGTAACTACAAAAATAAAACAATTAACAACAAAATAAATATATATACACTTAAATATCACCTGTTCTTGGTTTTTGTGCAAAAATTATGAAGATTTGATTTATATTTAAAGATATTTAAAAATTAAAATATACATAGAAATAGCATTGAAATTCTACTTAAAAATGTCCAGCATTTGTAAATCTCAAAAGTAAACAAATCAATACATCAGGTTATTTCACTTCTCCTCTACCCAGGTGATGCTGGGTAGCGGCTTCTAGTACAGAATAAATTTTAAAGTGTTAATTCTTACCCTGAAGGCTTTTTGGAATATTGGTCAGCAATATCTGAGGCGAGGGAAGTCAAGGTTGGTCCAAGAAATACGTCCAATTTTTGGCAAAGTGGAAATGTAAGAGAAGTGTTCACTGGAAGAAACAAACAAATAAGTTGAATATACAAATTCTATTTGGTTTTGATGATTTTTTAAGAAAGAAAAAAACTATGGCAGATATATATATATATATATATATATATATATATATATATATATATATATATATATATATATACACACACACACACACACACAGACATACGGATATTTGATGATAAATTAGCAAAGTGAATTAGGAGGTATTTTTCTGAATTTTTGAGATGAGGCTTGATGATTAGTATTATTTGTATTATTCAGACTATTGTTCTCATCTTCATTGTTATCTGTACAATGTTTCGGCTGATGTGCTCTCCGGCCATCTTCAGGTATTTTTTGTCGTAATAGGGAACCTTCTTATAAAGGGTTAGGTTCAAAGATCCGTGATGGCTCCCGATTATAACAAGAAGGTTCCCGAGTCCGAGATGGTTCCAGAGTACGAGAAGGTTCTCAAGTACGACAAGAAATACCTGAAGAAGGCCGGAGGGCACATCGGCCGAAATGTTGAATTAGGAGGATCATTTTCATATTTTTTTTCCTATCTTATTCTTATTTTTACCTTTATTAGTTATTCTAGTTTATTTTAATATTTTTCTTATTTCTCTACATGCGTTATGCCCCCCCCCCATATGTATTTCAGGTTCAGAATAAATATTAGGCTTCTTTTTTTTTCTCATTGGGTGGCCTGATGTCTGCATCAGCCAATCAGCGAGGGAGTCTATCTCCTTTTCACTAGCGCTAGATCGAGGAGATTGTTTTTGCGTCTGAGGTGGAGCGCCACACCTACCATCAGCTCCTTACTTTACCACACAGAACCCTGCGCTACTCATATGCTGAGTACAGGGTAGAGGGCCGGTATCGAACTAGGAACCTTGTGGTTTCTGGCTGAACGCTCTACCAACTGAGCTAACCCGGTCCTCTATTCATCGATGGTACGATAGTGGTTAGATCGACCACTAACTTTGACGATGGTAGGGTCGCGGTGCAGAGTTGGGTGGCACTGCTAACTACCATCGTGGCGGTAAACCGACAGAGTCAAGGCATGTTTGTGGGAAGCGAGTCAAGTAAAAAACACTTTTGATTTGCTTTCTAAACTCAACTTTCTTTCCTACCAGACAAAATTTGCTGAGTTTGAACTCATCACATTTCAGTTAAGATGAATATATTTTTTATTTCTTGTTTATATATATATATATATATATATATTTCCTATCTTATTTTTACCTTTATCAATTATTCTGGTTTATTTTAATTTTTTTCATCTCATTTCTTCACGTGCATTAAACCAAAGTAATTAATGATTTCTGATTTGCAAAATTCTAACTGATGTTTTAGGTTCAGTTCTGACCAAAAATCAAACTATCTTTTTGGTACCGGTTCGGCTAGAAACCACAAGGTTCCTAGTTCGATACCGGTCCCCGCCAACTCAGCGTATGAGTAGCACAGGGATCTGTGCGGTAAAGTAAGGAGCTGATGGTAGGTGTGGCACACCACCTCAGACACTAAAACAATCTCCTTGGTCTAGCGCTATTGAAAAGGGGATAGACTCCCTCGCTGACTGGCTGATACCGACTTTAGGCCGCCCCGTCGACTTTACTATATGTGAAATAATAATAGATAAAAAATTTTTGTCATAGATAATTTCAAATTTTTTAATTTGAAATTATCAATAACTTAACATTAGTTGATTTTAAGACTTTTTTTTAATATCATTTTTGGATTTCTTGGGCCAAAATGCTTTTATTTACACATTTTTTAGGAGTAGGGAAGCTCTAGAACTCATTTCACAAAGAAAACTGCTAATAAGGTGTAAATCAAAAAGACTGAAATAAGAAGTAAAAAGACTGAAATAAGATAAAAAGAAAACTGTTAATAATCTTTGAGACTTACCATTAATAAACATACACACACTGGCACTGAGGGCTCTGTAGACAAGAAGGTAACATTCCTCGTTATCTTCTTCTGTATTCAAATAAACGTGAGGAACTTTACCCATATTACTTTCATCTTTTATATCAGGCGGACCTGTGATGAATCTGAAAAAGATTACATAGAAACAAATAGTGAGCTTTGTTTTGGTACATTAACATTTATATGGGTCATGGTAGCCTTGGGTAACGGTTGTTTGAACAGATGGAAGATTTAGGAACAAGCATATTAATTTTAAATGTGTTTTGTATACCGGCATTTATAAGGGATTAAAAAAAGAGATCTGTGGAACATACAACATTAGGACAATATTCAAAAGTGGTTCAACCCTTGAAGACATCTCTTCCAAGCCTTCCATGGAAAAGAACATGACAAAGAACTGGCTTCACAGTTGAATTTTTTTATTTATTTAAGGTTATTGTTATTGAATCATATTAGTTATATAGAACTCTGTAAATGAAGTTCAAAACTGTTTAAATTGTGCAAATATCAAACCTCATTTAAAGAAATACTATTTTTCAAAATAAGAGTCAGAGAAAATTATTTTTAAAATGGAATTTAATGTTTTTTTAAAACCATTTGACATAAAAATATTCTTAATATCTCGGCAACAAGTGTAGAAAAGAGAATGTAATGAAAAGACCAGACTGGCTGATCCTGGTGAATGCTGAGTTTTAATTACGTTTTAAAAAGCGAGTAAATTTAAGTTTGTTTTTTTTCCAAAATTGAAAGTTTTACCAAAAAGACCGACATTAAAGCATTATCAAAATTTCACACATTCTGACCATGTTCTCCTTCAATCATAGTATCACAATTTATAAGGGATTAAAATATAAAATGGTTAGCTTACTTTCCGTAGTGTATTTGTGACCCTGTAGACGCTCCAGACAATCGTACAGGTGACATGTTTTCTGTTTGTAGATTTTGTTCCAAGTAACTGGGGAAAAGGCCAGTAATGAGATAACGGTACATGATCCTCATGTCTTCTTGTTCAAGGCCACTCCTAAACAAAAACAAGGGAGACAAGTTTTTTAAATTTTGGGGGGGTTATAAAAGCAACAAATTAATTTGAAAATTTTTGGCAAGAATGCCATTTATATCAATACTAATGCAATTCACACTCAATAAACTTTATACCATCTGAGAATAAAAGTATTCAGGTAAGTATAAAAAAAAAAAAGTAAAGTTGTCGGGGCGGCCTAATGTCAGTATCAGCCAGACAGTGAGGGAGTCTATCCACTTTTCAATAATGCTAGACCAAGGAGATTATTTTAGTGTCTGAGGTGGAGCGCCACAGCTACCATCAGCTCCTCACTTTACCACACAGATCCCTGTGCTACTCATACGATGATTTGGTGAGGGCCGTGATTCCTAGCCGAAGACTCTACCGACTGAACTAAACCAGCCCTTACAGGTAGGTATAGATATCTCATAAACAGGGGTTTTACTTTAAAAACCCTCAATTTCTCACTCTTCTTCAGAAATTTTTTAAAACTTAAACATTTTTTTCTTTATTATCAACCATAAAAATTGTATTTCTTCTGGCAAAGATAAAGTCAATTTAGTTATTTCTAATAAAAAAAAAAGAAAAAGATTATCAATCAAATAACCATGCAATATCTTATAATAATGGAGATTCAGTGTCAATCTGTAACCGAAACTACTTCACTCCTTACGTCACAATACCCTCAGGAATTGCATAAGTTTATCAATAAGCATTTAATTTATAGTCAAAAAATCAATAATACATAGAATAAATCTTATCTATTAATGATGTCACTATGAAAATTCAAGTTAGATTTGCCTCAAAACAGCCCATGTTATTAGTGCATTTAAAATCCTGCAATGTGTTTTATATATCACTAAGAAATAAAGATTTACATAATATATGGTGTAGTTAATTTGCTAACTGGTTTTAACAAAACCGGGTTTAATAAATACTTACTTGGCATTATTGATCTCTAATAATTATTCCCCAATGTATTAAAATCAATCCTATGAATGGTTTTATATAGAAACCAATTGAAATATAATTAAAATAAATGTAATCTTTTTATATGCATTATTATCTAATTTTGTTAGTCTTTCTAATCTATACATATATAAAGGGTAGTTGTGTGTATATGTATGTCTGGAGGAAACTTTGAAAATAAAACAATTAACAACAAAGTAAATATATATACACATTAAATATCACCAGGGCTTGGTTTTTGAGCAAAAATAATAGAGATTTGATTTATATTCGTGAAGATAATTAAAGAATAAAATTTAAATGATAACAGCATGGATTTTTTTTGTATCTAATGTTGTAAATAGTAGACATTAACATTTCTTTTCAGAGTAACTGGATCAATGCAAGGACTATTTTTTTTTTTTTTTTTTTTTTTATATAGGGATTTAAATGGGGCATCTTATGAGGATTCAACTCCCGATACAGTAATAATGGATCTGTGGGACTAACTTAAAAAAATCCCCCTCTACCCAGGCAATGCCGGGTAGCCGCTGCTAGTTTAACATATTTCCTTACATTAAAACTTAGTTATGTCCAAAGGACGCATATTCTTGCTAGTTTACTTAAGAAAACATTAGCTGTGTCAATAAAGAAGTGGAAATAAAAAAGGAAAGAAGGAAGGAGGAAAGAAAGGAGGGAAGATTCAACTTACCAAACCAATTGGTCATTATAAAGGAATGCTGTATATTTGACTTCTGGAAATTGCGCTTCTAATTGATTAATAAAACATTTGATCCTTAAATAAGTATTCTTATTCAATGGCAGGAATTGGATTCCATCAAAGACGTCAAGGATATCACTCTGACACAATTTCAGGGTGAGTAAATACTAGAAAAGAAAAGATTCAAATCAAATTAAAGTCTGATAAAGTGCACAAGAGATAATATCATTAGATTACGTATAAAAAGCATTGGTACTAATGCAGAATAGCGCGCAAGAGATAATATCATTAGATTATGTATAAAAAGCATTGGTACTAATGCAGAATAGCGTGCAAGAGATAATACATTAGATCGTATAAAAAGCATTGGTACTAATGCAGAATAGCAGAGATGATATCATTAGATTAGCGTGTAAGAGATAGAGATACTAATGCAGAATAGCTGCATTGATACTAATGCAGAATAGCGCGCAAGAGATAATATCATTAGATTATGTATAAAAAGCATAAAGAGATAATACCATTAGATTACGTATAAAAAGCATTGATACTAATGCAGAATAGCGCGCAAGAGATAATATCATTAGATTATGTATAAAAAAGCATTGGTACTAATGCAGAATAGCGTGCAAGAGATAATATCATTAGATTACGTATAAAAAGCATTACTAATGCAGAATAGCGCTCAAGAGATAATATCATTAGATTACGTCTATTAGAGACTTGAGCCAGCAAATTAAGAAAACAAGTTATCTTCCCTTGTGTTGCTCAATTCTCTCAAAGAAATTTAACAAAGTAAGGGAGATAACTAGAATTTCAAAATCTATCCTATCGGAAAATGTTTCTTTTAATAAAAAAAAATATTTAAAGTTCAAATCTTAATGCAAGAGATCTTACCCGAGTAAAGAAGTATTCTAACCGTTGCTGTAAAGCCGTAACACACTGTTTGGATCTTCGGAGGATATTTTCAAAACTGCCATTAAACAACTGAAATGAAAGAAAAATTGTAATTGATTCATACTCAAAATCTTTAGAATATAAAATAAATCTTATTTATCAATAATGTCTATGAAAATCTGAGTTAGATTTGCCTAAAAAAGCCAATGATATTAGTATGTTTAAAATCCTGCAATGTGTCTTATATATCCCTAAGAAATAAAGCTTTACATAATATATGTTGTGGTTAATTTGCATACTGGTTTTAACAAAACAGGGTTTAATAAGTATTATCTGTGTTATTCGGACTATTGTCCCCATCATTGTTATTTGTACAACGTTTCGGACGATATGCCCTCAGGTATTCTTAGAGTCTGACAAGAAATACCTGAAGAAGGCCGGAGGGCATATCGGCCAAAACGTTGTACAAATAACAATGAAGATGGGGACAATAGTCTGAATAACGCAGATAATACTAATCTTCAAGCCTCATCTCAAACATTCAGAGAAATAGGGTTTAATAAATAAAATACTTGATTTTATTGATCTCTAATATTATTGTTTTATTCTCTAACGTATTAAAATCAATCCTATGAATGGTTTTATATAGAAACCAATTAAGATATAATTAAAATAAGTGTAATCTTTTTATATGCGTTCTTATTCAATTTCATTAGTCTTTCTAATTTCATATATTTCATTACATTAAAACTTTTTTAAAAAAAATACTTATTGCTAGTGTTATTAATTTTACATTCCAAACAGGTCACTGTTACCGAGCAGTAAAATCCAGCCCTTACCAATTTTAACCAAGGGGCAGATGCTGTCTCGGGGAAGGAAGCTAGTCACAGCCTTCCTGTGAAGGTGAGTATGATGTTCATTCTACAAATATATGTCTAAATATTAAGAAACAAATGTGAAATAAAATGAAGGTAGACATTTACCTTAAACATTCTATAAGCTTGTTTCAGGACTGATTCATAAACCAAATCCTGAACGTCTTCTTCATGGTATTCTATGTAGGACTGGCCATCTTTGATTTTTTCACTGAACGGAACGAGAATAATCTGAAAATAAAAGGTGTCTTGATTATGGATTTACAGAAGACTTTTTATAGCTACTGTCACGTTATTTGACCGAACTAATAATAATAATAAAAAAAAATATATATATATATATATATATATATATATATAAGGAATTATCCCTTTATTTACATTTTTGCGATGAAAGGAGATAACACACTAAAAAGGAGTTAAGAATTTTGAATGTTTGAAAATTTTGAAAGTGTCTGAAATTTAACGGAACAGCATTCCTTCAGTGGGAAAAGAAAAATTGCCGGGTGAAGACCGTCCGTGCGAATCTCGCATCTTCAAAATTAATGAAGAGGAATGAAACATAATATTCCGAAATAAGAAAAAGAAACAAAAAAAAAAAGATTATATATATATATATGAAGAATTGAAAACAAACAAAAAAAAGAGACTGAAAACAGATAAGTAAAAATTGAACTGTTTTCTAAGAAAAATCTCTATTTCTCGCTATCCACATATATTGGACATTCTTAATTCTCCAGCTTTTTCTTATTATTATTTTTGATTGAACAAAAAAAAAAAAAAAAAAAAAAAAAAAAAAAAAGAAGATTATCTATGAATGAATAAATTAAATTATAATTATAAAATATATTTTTGTTTTTACATTATTCTTTCTGTCCAAATTTTGATATATGTTTTCTCTCAATTATTGTTGATTTTCTCAGAAGAATTAAAATCCGGCGTATCACACGCTTAAGCAGACGAACATAACACTACTGACAGATTTCTAGAAACTGAGGCAGAATAGAAAAATTGAAATTGAAAAAAAAAAAAAAAAATGACCTGTGACAAAGCGATGTGTATTGATGTATGAGCAAGGGCAAATGAAATTTGTTTCAAATAATAAATCAACTCACCACAACCATCCAGAAATTTTTCTCAGGCTCATAAAAGATATGTCTATGTTTCTGTGTATGCAAACTCTGGCATGGTCGATCAGAAAAGGTTCTAAAAGAATAAGAAAATATAAATATAGGCAAAAAGATCTGACACATCTTAAGGTTATTTCCTATAACTCAAACATAAACAAAGGGGAACCACTCTTGACTGATAAATTATTTATTTATTTTCCCATTAAACTAACCCTAAACCTGTTTTCTTTTCCCCTAGTAGATCAACAAATAAATAATTTATCAGCCAAGAGTGGTTCCCCTTTGTTTATGTTGGAGTTATAGGAAATAACCCATTTTAATCAAGCAGAAACTAATTAAATAAAATACAAAAATTAAATAGACTAGCAAAAATTATGGCTTGCTTCAACATTTCAGTTAAAGCTTGTTCTAATATTGGGTCGAAATAGAACAGTTAACACAGGGGAGATAATTCAGTTTTTTAAAAAAGTAGACCCGATGCAGACCTGTAAGACAACCATGACAGTTTGAAATAGAACAATTAACGCAGGGGAGATAATTCAAATTTTTTTTTTTAATTATGATCACCTAATTGCTTAAATGGGGCACATTTTATATACAACTAGCAGAGCTGCCCAGCGTTATCCAGGATTTAAAAAGTTAAAAATAATTCTATATCTATCTCTATATAGATTAATAAAAATCCTTTTTCTATATATTTGTTTCTTAATCTTTTATTTTTTATACTAGCAAAAGTATGTGCCTTCTGGGCAAAAGTATTTAAGTTTTAGTATAATTAAATATTATATTGAATTACAAAATAATGAAATTAAATAGAATACAAAAAAAGATTTTTACTTTATTCTATTTCAATATAAAATTATACATAGGATTGCTTTTAATAAATTTGAGAATAAAACAATATTAGAAATCAATAATACCAAGTAATTATCCATTAAACACGGTTTTGTTAAAACCGGTATACAAATTATTCACACCATATACTATGTAAACATTTATTTCTTAAGGATATATAACACACATTACAGGATTTTAAACACATTAATAATATGGGCAGTTTTGAGGTAAATCTATCTCATGTCCTGTATGATATATTTATATATAATTTGTTTTGTTTTAATATATATCTAAAGTTATCAGAACTCAGGTTCCATTTCAAATGGTTTTATTTTTTTTACTCTTTTAATAAATTTGATGATTTTATTTACTTATGGTACAAACTCTCTAACATTGAATTTTTAACTCCCACCTCCTCAAGCAATATCTTTCAAAGATTAATTTTTACACCGCCGGATGGCGTTTTTTTTGTTTTTTTTTACTAGTATTAATTAAAGGAGTCAGTTTTGGAGGTACCATAAATTAAGGAGTAAGAGTTAGAGTTGCAAGTTTTTTTATTCAAGTATACACACACACACACACACACACACATTATATATATATATATATATATATATATATATATATACATACACACACACAATCAATAATATATTATATTATGGATATTAATCTTGTTACTATTAGTTTCATGCTTACGCAATCCTCAGACAAGAGTCAAATGGTTGAGATTTTTAAAAACCAGTAGTTTTTAGCGTTTATATAAACGTGAATCGTGTTCACGCGATGGAATGTTATAACGCTAATTTTAAAAAAACAAACTGTGGCTTGTTTAGCGTTTATATAATGTGAAGTGTGTTTACGCAATGGAATGTTATAATGCTAAAGTTGTATTTAAAAAATAAATAAAACAAACATGCATACGCTGTCTAGATGATTTTTTTTTTTTAAATAAATAAATAAATAAATAAAAGAAGTGCAAAAATTAAGGGATTAATTAGGATCAGGTGGTAAATGGCACAATAAAAATTTGTTCAAATGTCTGCATTTCGAAACGAGTTCACTTCTCTTGTTCAATAAGTTTGTGTTTGTATTTTGTAGAAAACACAATTTTTCTTCGATGCAGAGATCGCATTTACGATATATATATATATATGTCTATAATGTATATTTTTTTGATTTAGTGTGAAGCATGGGTAAAGTGTGAGATAAATGAGAAATTGAGTTGGATGTTATGGGGGTTCCACAATGACAACATATATATGTGTGTGAATTTGCAAGTTGTAATTTATGTGTAAAATATCCAAAATAATTATTTAATTGATAATTAATAGATGCATGCAACATTTTATTTGAGGAGAACAGAACTAAGTTTCTGTTTTATTCCTTTAATAAAGTTGATGATGTTTCTTACTTATGATAAAAACCCTCTGACATTGAATTTTTAACTCTCATCCCTCTCAGGCAATATCTTTCAAAAATTAATTTTTATACTGCCCAGAGGGCGTTTTTTTTTTAGTAAGAAATAATAACAGTTTTATCAATCAAAACAACAGTTTCCACCGCCCCACCCAAGAAATAAAACAAGTTCTACTTACTTTGTAAATTGTACAATGGCTTCACTGAGACCTATTTGTTTAATTTTCGTATCCAGATCTATTTTCTTTGGAAAGTAGAACATTATTTTCTTGTGTTCCTGAAAAAGACAATACAAGAATACATTTTTAGATTTATTAAAGCTTTGCCTAGTCTGTCACAAGGTCATGAAAAATCAGCATTCAATATCTTGGCATTTTACCTGGATTAGGGTTAGGTTTAGACATCTGGGGTGAATATGAAACTACCTCAAATAATCAGGCAGGTGACACAAACAAATTTGTATACATCACATTCATGAAAGCAATCTGGTTGGTTGGATTTTATGGCATGTCAACCCTTGTTGGGTTATTTTATGCCAAAGATGTTTTGTTTTTGTTAGGTTCAGACCTAACAATATTTAGAGTTGCTCCCCTTGATCAATAGGGGGCTGATGGGAACCCGGAAGTGGGGTTTCCGCCATGACACATTTGGATTGGGGTCTATACCGAGTGGACGCACATGTACAGCATAGTTGAGCTAGTTGAGTCACTTTTAGGGTAGAAGCATTCTTTACCTTGTGTTAATGTTATGTTGTGTTAATTGTAGCTTGAAGTAAGCGACGCGATTCAGTTCTAGACTGTATTGTCGGACGTAACTTCACCTTCCTTCTGTAAATTCTACTTTCTTTTGTTCAATACACTTGTGTCAACTTTCACCAGTTTTTGTCTTTATTTGTGACCCTTAACAACCCCACAAGTTAAATAAAATCTTGTTAATTTCCAACCACCTGATCTTGCATTTTCATTCAGTGTTCCGTATTTTATCTGTATGTAAAAACAGGAGTTTTTATACATTCCTGAGAGTATTCAATTTTTTTCTCAAACTCATTTTTTCTATATAAACGCATAGATGGGACACTAACAGGTACTACCACTCCGGGTCAGTGAACCTGGGAGTAATGGCAATGAAGATATACCCTACACACCCCAAAGATCCAGAATTGAAACTTCATCATTAGATGCAGTTTAACATCATACCCAGGACAATAAGACCTTCAGCCACTGCCTTCTAGCACATATATGATAAAAAGGTTTGGGGGCTTGCCATGAGGGTAATAAAGTTGGGACAATCATATAGGTGCTAGGGATTGATGTGACCAGCCTCTCCGACCACCCGTATAGCCTAAGTAAGAGCCAAAGAAGAGTGTTGTATGTCATGGACTGCTCAGCCACCAGGAATCCATCCTTAAGCATCACGGGTCACCACCCAGGGCCAAGGAGGTGGCTCCATTGGTCTACTAATTTGAAAGGCTTACCATTTAGTGTGGAGATGTTTCCCTCACAAATGATGGAAAAAACACATGAACTCTAGCATTTATCTGAGTTCACGTAGAGCCCAATAGGGTTACTTCCTATAAGTCTAACATAAACAAAGGGGAACCACTCTTGACTGATAAATTATTTATTCATTTATAAATCTACTAGGAAAAAGAAGACAGCTTTAGGGTTAGTTTAATGGGAAAATAAATAATTTATCAGTCAAGAGTGGTTCCCCTTTGTTTATGTTAGACTTATAGGAAATAACTGCCCAATCCCTCTTGATGCCTTTTCTAGATTATAATTAGACTTTAATAATGACAATGATATAATTATATGTACTAGCCAAGCCCATGCAAATTCCATGGAATACGTGCGTAATTGCATGAATATAACCTTATTATAATCTTGTAGTTAATTCAGAGAAAAATAATTTGCAAAAACAATAACTTAATTCTTCTACTTGCATACACAGTGACAATTTAAATCCTCTATTTCATCATTCTTTTGTTCTTCCTTTGTCATATAGTACCTAAAAGAGGACAATGGTATCATCTGTTTTCTTTAGACGAGAGAATCAAGTGAGACTTTCACAGTCTTTTGAATGCAACCAGTCAGTTACTGATTACTCGTTCGCTGTATCTTGTGTAGTATACCTTGTCCTTACCTAAAATACTCATTGCACTTTTCCTCCTACTTTCTGTGTAATTTGGATACATGAGTTATAACATCCTTCCAACTTTTTTCTTTCTTTACCCTCCTCCCTAGCTTCTCTTTCCCTACCCTCACCTCCTTCCTGTTTCACTCTTTTATCGATGCCAACATATGTAAGATGCTTTTTGAGAGTGGTTTAATAAGTAAAATAGATTAAAATTATTTATTGATTTAGCTTTGGTTAGAGGGTATCACGCCCATACTTTATTAAACAACCATAGTAAAATAACTACCCACAAATTGATTCACATCTTTCATTTTAATATCCACGAGAAAAACAATTTCCGGTGAGATTTTAAAAAAGTAAACAAGCGTCTCTCTGTAACGTAACATCTTATTCAATGAACATACGTGTGATCAGCTGCAATTAATCGGTAACTCGATTAATTCAGTGGATTTAACCCTGATGATTCTAGCGATGAAACTCGAGTAGGTTTCTATTGTATCCATTTCTTTAAATTTGCTCTACTTTGTATTGAGCACTTTGTATTTGTTTTATCACAGACTTAACCCCTGGATCCTGTGCACCTCCAACGATCGTGCCCATATTCACCGGTAACCCACCCTTTATTTATATATATATATATATATATATACACACACACACACACACAATATTTACGACCGCTAAAAGCAGTAAGTTTTAGCAACCATATGCACCATTAAACCTTTTTGAATTATCAACCCTTGTCTTGTCTTTTATTCCTTTCTTATCAGTATTTGGGAGAATATAAATTTCCCATATGTTAGAAAACACAACCAAGCAACCAAAACTAATCAAAACAAGACAAAGTCCATTTGCATGATGATCACAAATGTATAAATACATTCAACAAGCTGAGATAATCTGATAGCAAAGTCTCCAGAAAAGCATTCATCCAATTTTTGATCACTCAGCCATTTATCTGATATTTTTAGAAAATTATATAATTTTCTATAAGGCAGTGATAGCTTTTTAATTCAGTGCATCCTGGGATGCACAGATTTAATTTAAATGAGTCCCCGGGAAATTTGATGGGTCCCAAATAAAGTTTCTTAATAAATTGCAGAGTTTTTATCTATGAACAACTAAATCCGTCTAACCACAACTTTGTACCCAATAGTGTGTAATTCATTTCAAAGAAAATATTAAAATGTATTTACAGTTAGCTGAAAATGGTAAGGGAAGAAAAAAAAAAACACTGAGACGCATGGATAAGATTTTTCTGTATCAGTGACGCAGGACACGTACCTATCAGCATCTCTGATAATCTAATTTTTTTTAAATGAAATAAATATTTTATTTATTTAAATAAATGAATAAATAATTAAAAAGAAAAGAAAAATTAAAATGAAATTAAAATAAATTAAATGAATAAATAAAATAAAATAATCTTCTTATAAATATATTCAACAATTCATCCAATTTTTGATCAGTCTGATATTTTTTAAAAATTATATTAGGTAATTTTTTTAAATAAAATAAATATGTTATTTATCTAAATGAGTAGAATTAAATAAATAAATGAATAAAATAGAATAGAATAAATTAAAATAACATTAAGATAAATCAAATGAATAAATAAAATAAAAGTTTTATAAATCCATTCAAAAAGCCAAGATAATTTGATAGTAAAGTCTACAGCAAAAGCATTCATTCAATTTTTGATCAGTCATTCATTTATCTGATATTTTTAGAAAATTATATTAGGTAAATTTTTAAATAGGAAATAAATATTTTATTTATACAAATAAAATAAATAAATGAATAAAATAAAAATAAATTAAATTTTTAAATTAAATGAATAAATGAATTAAATTAAAATAAATTAAATTAAATTAAATTAAATTAAATAAATGAATAAATAAAATAAAATGAATAAATAAAATAAATAAATAAAGTAAAGTTTTTATAAATCCATTCAAAAAGCCAAGATAATCTGATAGTAAAGTCTACAGCAAAAGCATTCATTCAATTTTTGATCAGTCATTCATTTATCTGATATTTTTAGAAAATTATATTAGGTAATTTCATAATGTCCAGAAATAAGTAAAGATTTATAATGATTAGATGAATGTTGTTTATTACTAAGCATTTATAGAGGCACGTGGCATGATGGTTTGAGTCATGTGAAATGGACTCATTGACCTGAGTTCAAATCCTAGACAAGCTTGTTTGCATTTCACATATCGCTAATACCCTTGAGAAAGGTATGACTCCATATATTCTCCCTCCAGCTATGAATAAAATAGTAGGGCAGACTGGGCTCTTTAACCTTGGATAGATAACCAGTCTAGGAGAAGGAAAACTCTGAATTTGAAAAAACCCGAGGTCAGTCGTTGATTGGGTTTGTGTAATTCCTTGTGCATCAATTCTTTCCTATCGACTGTGCCAAAAAGTGTGGAATGGTCCATCACAAGCCTTCACCACTATAAACAAAACACTGTAGATTTGTTCATTTGATGAACCCTCATACATCGAAATCAACAAGATCCATATACTAAGCATTACTTGACACACAAGATGAGGTAATCTGAACATTAGCTACATAAATGAGAGTAACCTCTCCTTGTTTATTTAACTTTGAGGAAGCCATATATTTTGGTCGGACATTTTCATTTCACCATAAATCTACACTGAAAATACAAATTTGTTTGAATCAATATCATAAAAGGTGTTCTTAATTGTGCTTGCACATTATTTGAATTGAACTTAATTGTTATCAAGAACACATTTTATGATATTTTCGTGTTAAAACATGCAGTTGTATTGATTACGTTGAAATGAAAATGACTGATCAAAATATATGGCTTCCTCAAAATGAAATAAACAAGGGGAGGTTACTCTCATTTATGTAGCTAATGCTCAGATTACCCAAGTTAGTTGGTTGGATTTTATGGCATGTCAACCCCTGTTGGGTTATTTTATGCTGAAGACGTTTTTGTTTTATTCATTCTTGTTGGGTATTCAAATTTTCTTTTTCTAAACACATTTTCTATTACCTGTTTTACCTATAGATGGGATCCTAACAGATACCACCACTCCAGGTCAGAGTGGACCTAAGAATAATGGTCACTGGAAAAATGTTTGCCTTCAGACTATCATCTTTTTGGCTCTATGAAAGAGGGATTGAGAGGCAAACATTATTCCAGTGACAGGGAAGTGGAATCTGTAGTGAAGAAATGGCTCAAAGAACAGTCAACAGAATTTTATGGGTCAGGGATACATGCTCTCATTCGATGGTGGAAAATTGCTATTGGGAGAAACAGTGACTATGTGGAAAAGTAGGGATGTGATCCACAAAGGACCAGCTTCATTTTGATGTATGATACATGTTCCTGTGTTGGTAATTATACCTGTCCTAAACAAAATGGCATTACTTTTTGACCCACCCTCATACTTACCTTTAAACTCACATTATTTTACCTATGGACCCCTCAGATTCCTATTTTACTCTGGTGGACCCCTATAGCCATTTGATGTTTAAAAATCCTATTGCATTTTTATGATTAAATATTTTTAGCTTGCCTGGACCAAAAAAATGTTATATGGTCCCTAGGGTGCCATATGGACCCCGGTTGAGAAACACTGGTCCAAAAAGAACACAGATTTAACTCAAATTGTTGGGATTTCTTATTCATTTTGTTACAAAGTTTTTAGAGTGGCCTATTGTCGGTATCAGCCAGACAGTGAGGGAGTCTATCCTCTTTTCACTAATGCTGGACCAGGGAGATTGTTTTTGCTGAGGTGGAGTGCCATACCTATCAGATCAGATTACCCAATCTGTGCTACTCATATGCTGAGTTGGCAGGACTGGTATCGAATTAGGTACCTTCCGGTTCCTAGGTAGGTGCTCTACCAACTGAGCTAACAGGGAGACTGACCCTCAAAAGATATTTCATTTTATTGAAATGAAACAAAAAAGAAAAGTATTGAAGTCAGTTAGTCTACTGTTGGTTTGAATAACAGCAACTAGCTAAACACAACTGAAGCAGTGTCCAAGACAGTTGGTATTTATAGAAATCAAGAATAGTCCATTCATGCATTTGGGTGATTCCATTCCCTGAGTTCTGATTGGCTGCTTGGTTTCTAGGATATTGTGGAGTTTTATAAATACCCTGTCATTGTGCAGTAGAATTGTGACAAGACAGGTTTGTATTGAGTTACAACTGTTTGTTGCCATGTCTTACCAATTCAACAGTAATTGGAACTTAGCTTGATTATTCTTCAAAAATTTATGAAGATTTATTTTGAACTGAAAATCATTTGTACAGTCTTAGTATATAATATCATTTGGATTATCCGGACTATTGTCCTCATCTTTATTGTTATCTGTATAATGTTTTGGCCAATGTGCCCTCCGGCCTTCTTCAGGTATTTCTTGTCAGACTTGGGAACCTTCTTGTTGTAATCAAGAGCCATCACAGAACCCAACACTTTATTCAATTCAGGGGGGTATCCTGTCTGACAAGAAATACCCAAACAAGGCAGGAGGGCACATCGGCTGAAACATTGTACAGATAACTATAAAGATGAGGACAATAGTCCAAATAATCCAAATATTACTAATTATCAAGCCTCATCTCAAAAATTTAGAGAAATAAAATGTAATTATTTTAAATAAAAATTCTAAATTGAAAATTGGATTTTATGTAGAATTTTTTGTACTTTTATGTGAGAAAAAAGAAAATATGTTTTATGACAATCATGTATTGCATCAGATGTCCCCCCCCCAGAATCATGACATTTGAAAATATTGAGTTGATCAACTGAATGATCACCTAAGACTTATTACCAGATGAGCCAACAATGTGATTACCCTATTTGACAGCATATAAGATGCACAGGGATATAAGACGCACCCCCATTTCAGCAGGTCAGATTCAGGAAAAAAGTTTTTAGTATATTTAAGCATATATTGTTGAAAACAGTCACCTGTTAACCTTGATTATAACAATACCAGCAATAAAATAAGGATGCATGGAGTTTAGGGTAGGTAAAAGTACTGAGTGTAAGCTGGGTTAGTGAACATCATAGAGAAGATTAGCCTAGGCCTAAGGGAGGTCTCAAATTTCACCTACAATGTATAAGACACAGGACAATTTTTTTAGCCAAAATTTTGGAAAAAAAGTGTGTCCTATATGCCATCAAATACGGTAATTTAATGTTTTAATTTTTTTTCACAACATTTTTGTCTACAACACATCCTGCACTGGCAGGATAAAGTGCCCAACACAGACATACTGGATTGCGCCAACATGAACATGTTCTCCATTCTCTGCGAGAGGCACTTTCACCGGCTTGGTCATGTCAGGAGGATGGAAAGTGGCTGCCTCCCAAAAGATCTTTTGTATGGCTAATTAGTAAAAGGCTCTCAATCGGTAGGTAGACCACGCCTACACTTCAAAGATGTCTGCGTGAAAGACAAGAGGATATGCCACATAGACACAAACACATGGGAGGTTGATACAGAAAATCGAGCAGCCTGGCATCTTAATGTTAAACAAGGCACGAGGAGGAGTGAGGTGGAGAGGAGAGTAGCCTCCACAGTAAAGAGAACCAGAAGGGTGAGAAAACAGCAGCCCCAGCAAGCATCATTGTTTGTGTGCAGTCAGTGCACCAAAGACTGTCACTCAAGAATTGGCCTGCTCAGCCACTTGTGCAGATGCAGATGATTTTTATTTTTGGACACTACTCCACCGTACTTAATGGATGGAAAGGTGCCAACCAAATTCTTACTACTATGATGATGATAATAATAATAATGAAACATAAAATTCTCTGGGACTTTGAGATAAAGACCGATCACCTTATACCAGCCAGAAGACCAGACCTAGTATTGATTAACAAGAAAAAGAGAACTTGTCAACTGGTAGATTTTGCAGTTCCAGCTGATCACAGGGTGAAGATGAAAGAAAATGAAAAAGATGGACAAATACCTGGACCTCGTTAGAGAATTGAAAAAAATTGTGGAATATGAACAGGAAAGTGATACCAATTGTAGTTGGTGCACTTGGAACGGTCCCCAAAAGTTTAGAAAACAGATTGAAGGAATAGGAAATCAGAGGAAGAATTGGGACCATCCAGACAACAGCATTGTTGAAATCGGCTAGAATACTCAGAAGAGTCCTGGAGACTTGTCATTCAGACTCCAGTGAAAGACCATCAGCTAATGCTGGTGTAAAAAACTCACAAGAAGTGAAATAATAATAATAATAATAATAATAATAATAATAATGATAATAATGATAATAATGATAAAACTGTCTCGGGTGCACTTGGAACGGCCCCAATAAACTTAGAAAAAAGACTGGAGGATCTGGAAATCAGAGGAAGAATTGAGACCATTCAGACTACTGCACTGCTGCAATCGGCTAGAATACTCAGAAGAGTCCTGGAGACCTGAGGAGACTTGCTGTCACTCAGACTCCAGTGAAATACCATTAGCTAATGCTGATGTGAAAAACTCAAAAGAAGTGAAAATAATAAAACTACCTCTGTGCCAGTAATACTAGGAGCACTGGGTATGATCAAGAAAGGGACAAATGAACACATTAAAAAGAGACTTGGCAGTCTCAACCTATTTTAAATTAAATACAAAAAAAAAAAAGAACTTTACAGAAATGCTCATTTCCTTGTGAGATAATTATCAATATGAGTGGAAAACACCTAAAAGAGGCAGATCCTACCCCCTCTATAAACACATTATTTTTTTAAGTCGTCAGGGTGGCCTAAAGTCGGTATCAGCCAATCAGCGAGGGAGTCTATCCCCTTTTCACTAGCGCTAGACCAAGCAGATTGTTTTGCATCTGAGGTAGAGCGCCACACCTACCATCAGCTCCTTACTTTACCGCACAGATCCCTGTGCAATCATACGCTGAGTTGGCGAGGCCGGTATCGAACTAGGAATATTGTGGTCTTGATAAAGATCCAGTGAAGGATTGTAAGAAACCAAAAGTAAAGTTGAAAATTAAATAAATAAATATTTTTCTTTTTTTTTTAAATGAAAGGAAAAGTCAAAAAAGAATATCTCAGGAGAACTAGAAAACTCCTAGAAACCAAACTTAACAGCAGAAATCTGATCAAAGGAATCAATACCTGGGCTGTCCCCATTATAAGATACTCAGGACCATTCTTAAAATGGACAAAAGAAGAACTCAGACAGATTGACCAAAGGACAAGAAAATTAATGACCATGCACAAGGCTCTCCACCCTAGAGACGATAGAGATAGATTATATGTGTCAAGAAAAGAAGGGGAAGAGGTCTTGCCAACATAGAGGACTGCGTAGAAATCACAATCCAACAACTCGAAGACTACACAAAAAAGAGTAAATTAGTTATGGCGGCCAACAATAGTAGATGTGACATAAGGACAAACAGAAAAACAACAAAGACTAGAAAACAAAAATGAGAAGAAAAACAATTATATAGACACTTCAAACGACAAATTGGAGAGGTTGCACATGAAAAGACCTGGACGTGGTTAAGAAAAGGAAACCTTAAAAGAGAAACTGAATCACTAATAATTGCTGCACAGAATAAGGCCAAACTATATCAAAGCAAAAATTGATAAGACTCAACAAAATAGTAAATGTAGTTTATGCGATAATAGAGATGAGACTGTAAACCATGTACTATGCAAATGTAGCAAACTAGCACAACGGGAATACAAAACTAGACACGACTGGGTTGGGAAGGTGATCCACTGGGAATTATGCAAAAAATTAAATTTTGACCATACAACAAAATGGTATATGCATAAACCAGAATCTGTTCTTGAGAACGAAACACATAAAATTCTCTGACTTTGAAATAAAACGGATCACCTTATCCAGCAAGAATAGTGTTGATAAACAAAAAGAAAAACTTGTCAACTGGTGGATTCGCAGTTCCAGTGGATCACAGGGTAAAGCTAAAGGAAATGAAAAAATGGATAAATATCTGAGAACTGAAAAAGTTATGGAATATGGACCAATTGTCGTTGGGGCACTTGGAACGGACCCAAAAGGATTAGAAAAGGGTTTGGAAATCAGAGGAAGGATTGAAACCATTCAGACTACTGCACTGCTGTAATCTGCCAGAATACTCAGAAGAGTCCTGGAGACCTGAGGAGACTTGTTGTCACTCAGACTCCAATGAAAGACCATCAGCTAATGCTGATGTGAAAACTCAAAAGGAGTAAATAATAATAATAAATAATAATAATAATTTTATTATGAACTGAAAGAAAAAAAAAATGCCTGATTTTAAGGGGCCTCTGAATCCTTACCTAAAAACCTAATTAAAAAATAAAAATAAAACCACTACAAACTTTATAGATGACCAGACCATTTGACGTTTAGAGAATAAATAAGATGTTATTGCATGAATTCAAATATCTTATTTAGAGTTTCATTTTGGTTGTTATTGTAAAAAAAAAAAAAAAAGAATATTAGCAGTTTTTACTGCTAAAATTCGTTTTTTTAACGGAACAAAAACGAAAAGCAAAAAAAAAACGAAAATTACTTTGCGAACTTAAAACAAATTTTTAGATTGTTTTTATTTTATATCTTAATTCAATATTTTTGTCATTTTCCAATTACATCATGAATATTTTCCGCGTTTTCTATGTAAGTTTCAATTAGTAAAAAAAAAGGCAACAATTAAATACGATAATAAAAAATAGAATAATGAAAAGTATCAACCACATCATCAAGTGACATACAATTGTTTTTTTTTTTTTTTTAGTAATAATTACTTTGCTATGATGTGGACACTCGTGAATGCAGTTCAATAAATATATAAAATAGCCCCACTATTTTTACGAGTGTGTGTATATATATATATATATATATATATATATATATATATATATATAGTGTGTGTGTGTGTATGTATCCAGAATAACCCGCTCAGGAAACTGACGTATATTGAAAGTCGTTCAAAATCAGCCATTGTATATTACCACAACCATTTCTTGAGCGGGTTATTCTGGACAGGTACTAATATATATATATATATATATATATATATATATATATATATATTGGATTAATACTGCAAAGGTAACCTTAAGTTATAATTATTTACCTTTCGTGTTCCATACACATTGAATAATGATACACCTGACAAGAGCAGGTATTAAATCATTTACACAGATTAATCTCCCCAAAACTTAAGGTCGATGTCCATTATTAAAGTATTTTGTTGTTGCTATAAAAAATCGAAACATGTATACTGAAAAATGGCAGTTTAAATATTACGAAAGAAAACTTTAATGTTATTATGTATGATAATGTTTGATATTTGAATCCAATTCTCACTCCACTTTAAAGAATACTAAATAAAATTCAATAATTTCATTTTTAATTTATTTTTTTATATTATTTGATTTCATAAGTATTATTAACTATTATTAAGTATTTGTTGAGTAATGTTTTTTTTTTTTAACAAAACCTAAAACACTGAAAAAGATTCATGGGCATGGAGGTGTGTATAATGATCATGTTTTTGTTGTGAAAACGAAACGGTGAATCATAGCTTTTCAAAAGATAATTCGATCAGAATTTTAAGATTTTATAGATAAATGACATAATTAAGAAAAAAGAATAAAAGACGAAGATTTATATATATATTATATATATATATATATATATATATATAAGGTTACATTTATTTGTTGTTGTCTTTTTACATGTCAATATAGGCTAATAGCAAGAGGTTGAAGGAAGGCGTATTTAAATATAAAATCAAGACATGAACAGTAAATGAAAATAACCAGCGATGTCAGAAGGGTGTCAATATAAGTAAATAAACTTTGTATATAATTATTTCAATTTGATTAGTCTCACCTCTCCTTCTTTGGGTCCATAAATGGAATTGAAGATGTAAAAAGTCTCCAAGCTGACCCGTGCACTCGTCATGGTGCTCGCTCGTCTCTTCCTTTTTCGCAAGTAAATCTAAACACAATTGTCCGATTTCCCCTTAAAACAAACGCTTTACAACAACTCAGTCCACCATCATGTGGTAATTTCTGAGACAAAGAACTTGGGTGAGAAATCGTGAAAAGCTACCAAATTGGCGAGAGTTTTTTTTCTTTTTTTCTTCCGTTTTGTCGTCTTGGTCCGGACGGCATGGAAGACACTAAGCGCCGCCTAACGAGTAAATTCGACAAAGTCAAACAAGAGTTATTTGCCCCTGGTTTTGGTTTCTATGGCAACGGCTTTAGAAGCCACACAAAAATGAAAAGAAGGAACCCATAGTTGTTTTTACCCACTGGACAATAATACACTCGCCTTAATAAATGAAACTGAGTTTGAAACGCACCAGAAATATTTTTATGTATTTAAGAATCATTCCAATCTGAAAACGGAGTTTTGGCGAACTACCTGTGATATGTATGGATTTTTCTTCGTTTTAACAAAAATCATAATTTTTCTTTTTTAAATTCAATTGTCAATTTCATGTTGAAAAAAAAAAATGATTTCGTGATATTCTTTTATGCATTTAATATTTTTGTTATAATAGGATTTTTTTTTTTATGCTTTTATTTCGGCTGTGCATTTTCTTGTGTTCGTTTATCACGGAATTTACTAATGTAGGTATACACAATTTGTAGAAAATTACGTGTTTTTACAAAACAAATTTACACCCACCCAGTTTTTAAAAAAATACCGAAGAAAATAGTTTTAAATGTATCAAAAATAAATTACATGTGTAATATTATTTTGCTTTTCTTTTTTTTTTCTTTTTCTTTTTTACTGATGCTCATTATGTTACTACTTTTCAACTTAGACAAAAATTTGACCTTAAATAATCGATTTAATCGTTTTTAAATTGAAAAACAGACGAAAATTTGGGTATACCTAAGTTACTAATAACAGCAAATGCCAAAAGTCTATTATGAAATTATTAATTTTCAAATTAAAATACAAACATGCTCGATTATAGCAAAAAAAAAAAAAAAATTAAATGTCTAACGAAAGAGACAAGAAAACAAGTTTAAATGAAAATTTTGAATATTTTGTTAGTGTTTCTTCTCTGAAAGTTTATCAACAAACTGACTATAGTTAATATTTTTAAGAAGTAAAAATATTGTGAACATTTTAAGAAAAAAAAATTCTAAAAAAAAATTCTCATTCTGGTTTCAAAATAAACACGAGGTGTTAATTCCTAAAAAGGTGTATTTTAGTTTAAAAAAAGAAAAAAAAAGAAAGAAAACTATATTTAATAGGCATGAGCAAAAATTACCAAGGGAGATTTTTTTTTTGTTTTTTATTTCTTGATTTTAAAATAATTACCAAAAATCAGGGAATTGTCCAATTTTAATGAAACTTTCTCCAAATTATTATTCAACGACTTTTATAATGAATAGCTTATTTTATTTAAAAACTAAAAAAAAAATTTAAAAAAGGATTTTTTAAAGACAATTCATAATGTAGTTTTGACCTTTGGTCATTTGAAAAAAAAAAATTCTTGGCCCAAATTTTTACATTTCTTGAAAGATCAAATCCTGAAGAACATATAAAAAAATTAAAAAATAAAGATTCAATATCGGAAAAAAGTTATTTGAAAATTTAAAAGTTATTTTCTTAAAACTCAAAAATTTTTATTTATTTATTTTTTTGTAGATTTAAAAATAATACTTTTCTTTGGATTGACACAAAAAAAAAAGGATTTTCTCTAATTTAATTGGCCTATTTTTATTTTTTTGAAGATGATCATTTTCCCCAAAACTTTTGCTGCCCAAGGATTGCTCCACTTAAATAATTAAGTTTGGATACCATGAAACCCATGGTAGCAGACTTGTTTCCATACAAATAGATGCTCAGTCAGTAGAGCGTTCGGCTAGAAACCCCAAGGTTCCTAGTTCAAAACCGGCCCTCGCCAACTCAGCATATGAGTAGCACAGGCTCTGTGGTAAAGTAATGAGCTGATGGTAGGTGTGGCGCTCCACCTCAGATGCAAAAACAATCCCTGGTTTAGCGCTAATGAAAAGGGGATAGACTCCCTCGAGGATTGGCAGATACCAACTTTAGGCCACTCTGATGACTTTACTTACTTTATATATATATATATATATATATATATATTATTATTTATTTATGATAGGAAAGCAATTACAATGCATATAAAATAAAATGATGTTTAGTCTTATCGATTTCAAAGTAAATTTATCATCAGAGACATTTTCAGAAATGATGATAAAGTTACTTTGAAATCGATATGACTAAACATCATTTTATTTTATATACATTGTAATTGCTTTCCTATCATAAATAAATAATAACATACTTAACAATGCTTCAAGCAAATTACCAAATACTATTATATATATATATATATATATAGGGTCATCCACAGACACGTGTTTCGACTTATCAAGTCTCCTCAGTGTGGCTAGACATTTTGTAAGCTACCTACAGCCGGAATTGAAATCCGATCGGTTGGGTGTCAGTCCGGCGACGAATAAAAGTCAGATTATATAAGAAGGTGTATACACTTGAAAAGTACCGGTTGAAAAGGCCTTTGTGTATTCCCCCTTTATTTTATATTTTATTCCATGATAAAATATTATCTCCCTAATTACATATGATTCCTCCACTTTTAGTGCTATACAAATTCTCCTGTACAAAAACCTATTTGTATATATATATATATATATATATATATATATATTATATATATATATATATATATTGTTTTTGTTTTGTGTTATTAGTCTTATTACAGTAACAATACAGACTTTAATATTTTACTCTAGAAAAACAAAACTTTTCTATATATGCTTTTCAGATTTTAATAAAATAAAGCAAGAAAAGATTTGAAATAAGAAAGATGTCAGTTATAATCAAAATGCCAGAGAAAAATCTCTGGGAATCAATTTGTAAAGGTGAGTCATCATTTCTACTTCTTTCAAAAACCTTCTTTTATTTTTTTTTCGTGACCAGTGTTGCACCCAAAAACATGTCAGCTACCATGGCCCACTAACATATACGGCCCCACATCTCACATAAGCAGGCAGAATTTGAACAGGCTGATTCATTTAATAGTCAATTTATGTCTGTTTTGAAAAATGTTAAAACTCTACAAAAATACACAAACTGCTTGTTTGTTTTTTTTCTTCAGAAATATAATAATAAAAGATTGTAAACAAACAAAATACAGTTATTAAAAAATCATTCAGTAATACGTTGATCTCAATAAATAAATTTTCTTTTGATCTTTTTTTAAAAAACATTATGTTTTGTATAATTGCATAATCTTTTTATGAATATATTTTTGTTAGTTTCTTTACAATCTTTTATTATTACATTTCTAAATAAAAAAAAAAAAAGACAACCAGTTTGTGTATCTTTGTAGAGTTTTAACATTTTTCAAAACAGATATACATTCACTATAAAACGAATTGGCCTGTTTATGTAACATGTGGGGCCGTATATATCAGTGAGTTGTGGAGCTACTAAAAAAGTAAAGCAGGGGAGATTAGAAAAATAAAGGTATATATATATATATATATATATGTATATTATATATATATATATAAGCAAGACCTATGGATATGCCCCAGTATGATAATTTAATTATTACAACATTTGATGTGTTTACTTTAGAGCTATTACAAAATAGTTCAATATATGAAAAGTATAATAATCTTGATTTACTACTCTCTCACTCTTTTTTCTTCTTCTTTTTTGCATGTTTTCATAATGTTTAATTGAAACAGATTAGCGTTACCGCTTCCACGTGCTCATCCCCTCTCTCTCTATCTTTCCCTTACTCTCAATCTTTCTTATATTTTTTCTATATAGCATGTTCTTTTTCTACCCTTTCTTTCTTTATGATTAAAATGGAATGTTCCATTATTTAGCTGAGGTGACAACATTCATAAGAAATAAGAATTCGGTGGATAAGCAACAGCAGATAATCAAGATTTACATTTTTGCATTTTATCTTAGACGATTTGGGCAGTATCATTTTTAACCAGAGGGTGTTGCAAGATGATAACGAGTGGAACATTAAGCAACAAGAGTATTAATATATAGATGTATGTATTAGAACAGTAGTTTACAATCTTTTTCTATTTCCGCACCCTTAAAAGTGTTTTGCTCTGACCTTGCACCCCCTACAATTTATACTTTTGTTAAAAAATATAGAATGTGAATCCATACTATAGTTTTATCAAAAGATCATATATATTTCACTCTCTAAATCTAATATTATATGTAAACAAGAATCAGACATTAATATTTGAATTACTTGCTCTTGCTAAATCCTGACTAAAATTTAATATGGAACTCAAATTCCTGACACAATTGATATTTGAATAAACTTTACAAAAATAGTTTATTGTGTTGTATACCCTTTTCTTTACTTACTTCTATTCTTCTTCTGGCGTCTTTTCTAACATCTCTTCTAACATCTTGACTTCGTCTTGGTGGTCGGTCGCACTTAATTCATTTCTTCTTCTAGATCAGTCTTGTTACCAAGACATTCACCAACCATAAAACCATGTTCTTTTCTTAAGCTTTTATTTACTTAACTAAACATTTAATGTAACTAACATCTGACTAACATAGCGCGCGTATGCAGTGAGTTCCAGTTAAGGCAGCACATCTTCTCTGCCCGACGTCCAACTGAAAACTGAGGACCCAACCACGTCCCACGTGACTTCACGTATTTCGCAGGCTTTCTGTACTATTCCATGGAAAGTCCCGCCCGTGATATGAAAAGGAGCCATCCCTTTAGAAATACAGGGCATTGACAATAATCTTATGCAACCGCATAGATTATGTAACACTTGCTTAAAATATGTACAAAATAAAAAAAAAGGCTGACTTCAAAAAGTTTGTTAATTTATTTTAATTCAATGACTCTTTTGTTGCTGTTTCTGGTTTATATATATATATAATAATATTAATTAAAAAAAAAAAAAAGTCTAAATGAAGCTCGCACCCACAGTTGGTGCAAGCACCTCTGACCGAGAACCCCTGTATTAAAGCTTTAAAAGCGTTTTCTCTGAATTAAAATTTTGTCGACTGTCTTTGGCATGTCTGTAAAATTCTTGCAGAATCCCAGGACCCAAAAGACAGGAGCAAAGACGAAGGCAGAATAAAATATATAAATTACGATCCTGCCATTCATCACCCTGTGTTTTATGGCCGGCTCCATGTCCGGATTGAAACCTACGAGGATCCGTCTGCTGATTTTGATCCATCCATTAGCCATCCAGCTTGTATTGGCTACAAATTGATTGACATCCGAGAGAAACAGACTGAACCAAGCCCTCCCCCAGCGCCGGATCAAAAGACATGTAAGTGTATTTCTTAGAGACTTTTCTCTCTTGTAATATAGGATTACTCATTAACGTGATGTAAAGTGAATCATGATAATAATAATAACTAGCAGGACCTGTGGATATACCACAGTATGATAATTTAATTATTACAATGTTTGATATTGTTATGTAGTCATTGGACCCAACAAAGAACACGGAACACTTGTATGTATAAAAATATAAAATTATATTTTTATTCCTTGATTGTGTGTAGACTGAGAGTCGTCGGCAGAGGTTGCACATACACCAGAGCCTTCGGAGAGTCCAGAAGAATGTCACTTACTTAATGGTATAAATGCAAATGTCTAACCATGTGTCCTGTTTGCTGTCCCGGAGAAAAAAAAGTTCAAACTTCGCGTTTTCCTACTAAATACTCAGGACCCCTAGCAGTAGAAAACCTGAAACAATGGAAGGTAACTCTTCCAGACCAAACAGGGGCAGCCAATCGCTACCTTGTTTTATAAACAACTTAAAAACAAGAATATATAAAGAATAAAAGATAATAAGACAAATATATAGAAAAATAATTATTTTTTATTATTCTTCCTGTTTGAATTTTTTCTTTTCATCATATCTTATCCTTTATTGATTTGTTTTATTTTTTAATCATTTTGTAAATTAATTTTTTAATAAATCCTAGATTGATATCCTCATTATATTTTTATTTAGCTTTTCTAAAGGAAAATAAGGGTTAGAAAATATATCATTAAGAAATAAATGTTTACATAGTATATGGTATGAACAATTTGCATACCGGTTTTAACAAAACCATGTTTAATAAATAATTACTTGGTGTTATTGATTTCTAATATTATTGTTTTATTCTCAAACATATAAAAAGAAATCCTATGTATAATTTTATATTGAAACCAATTAGAATAATTCAAAAATAAGTCTAATCTTTTTTGTGTTCTTATTTAATTTCATAAGTCAATATAATATTTAATTATATTAAAACTTAAATACTTGTACCCAGAAGGCACATACTTCTGCTAGTATAAAGAATAAACGATTATGAAACAATATATAGAAAAAGGATTTTTATTAATCTATATATATATAGATACAGATTTATATTTAACTTTTTAAATCCCAGACAACGCTGGATAGCTCTCTTAGTTGTATATAAAATTTGTCTCATTTAAACACTTAGGTGATCATAATTAAAAAAAAAACCCTGAATTATCTCCCTTGCGTTAATTGTTCTATTTCAAACTGTCATGGTTGTCTTACAGGTCTGCCTCGGGTCTACTTGGAGTACTATGTCTTCCCAATATTAGAACCAGCTTTAACTGAAATGTTGAAGCAAGCAAAGATTGAAAAATGCTTTGAGGTATTTAAACTTTATTTTATGATCATTTCTTATTATAAGTCCACATTTTAGGTGGAGGAGAGAATTATAATCTATTTAAAAGATGTGATCAAAAAGTATTAAGATTAAAAAAAACAATTTAAACATTTAATGAAGATGTGTGCACAGCTGAGTAATTCCTTTGTGCGTGTGAGAAAGCAGAAAGCAGAATAGTTGTAAACACTTTGAGTTGGGTGGTGACAAGAGAAAGAAGGACCAGATGATTCAGTCTTAAACAGTTTCAGTAAAATGAATATTCTAAAAAAAACCAAAAAACCCTCTTAACTTGAACTAACTTCTTTCTTTCTTTCTTTCTCATTATCAAATGTAGCAGTACTGGTGATCTGAACATTAGCTACATAAATGAGAGTAACCTCCCCTTGTTTCTTTCACTCTGAGGAAGCCGTCTGTTTTGGTCGGCCATATTCATTTCACCGTAAATCTACACTGAAAATACGAATTTGTTCGAATCAATATAACTGAATGTTTTAACACGAAAATATCATAAAATATGTTCTTAATTGTGCTTGTGCATTATTTGAAATGAACTTAATTGTTATTAAGAACACATTTTATGATATTTTTGTGTTAAAATATGCAGTTGTATTGATTACGGTGAAATGAAAATGGCCGACCAAAACAGATGGCTTCCTCAAAGTGAAATAAACAAGGGGCAGTTACTCTCATTTATGTAGCTAATGTTCAGATTACCACAGTACTAACCTTAATTATCTGCCCTTGTTTGCTAGAGAGAAATGTAGAATATCTATTATTGCTTTTAGCAAGCATCATGTGATGATCCTATTTTAAAGCGAGAAAAATAATTGTTTAACTCTTTGCCTACTTAAGCCGCTCACAGCGACTCTCCCAACGGTGTGATCCTACTGTAAACTGCTGCAGTGGCTCTCATGTGTCACTTGTTTACACTAAAAAATCAGTACAATAGGACTTTATTTGATTTGGTTTTGTTTTACGGCATATCAACCTCAGTGGGTCATTTAATGCCGATAAAGTTTTGAAATAAATTCATTCTTAATGGATAATACAATTTTTTTATAAATACATTTTTCTATTTAACCCATAGATAGGACCCTAACAGGTACTACCACTCCGGACCAGAGTGGACCAGGGAGCAATGGTGATGAAGGGGTGCTCTACATTCCCCAAACCTCCAAAACTGGAACCTCACCATCAGATAGAGTTCAACGTCATTCCCAGGACATGTAGACCTTCGGTCACCGCCTTCTAGCACCCATATGATAAAAAGGGGTTGGGGCTTGCCATAAGGGCAATAGGGTTGGGAAAATCATAGGTTCTAGGCCTTGACGTGACCAGCCAATTGATTAGAGGGGGCCTCTCTGACCCCCCCGTCTAGCCCAAGATAGGGCCAAAGTGGAGTATTGCAAGTCATGAACTGCTCATCCATCTGGGCTCTATCCTTAAGCATCATGGGTTGCCACCCACGGCCAACAGGTAGCCCCATTTGGGGAGTCTTACCCCTCTGCAGAGGTGCAGTCAATGCATTCTAACGCCCCAGCCGACAGGGCGGGACTTTATTTGAATAGAAGTAGTTCTGAGAGGAATAGATAGTGAACTTTGAAATATCAAATCATACAGATAAAAAACCGTGGGGTAAATTTGGTAGGCAGAGAGTTAATATCAGAGATAAATTTACTGAAAAACATGCTTGAACTCTTTGCCTACTTTAAACCGCTTACAGCAGCTATCCCACCAAGTTAAACAGCCATCAGGATAAGATGTAACAACTTTTGTTTTTTCTTTATAATAATAACCAAATAGGATTTCCTATCTACCACTGTATTCAGCCCTGTTGTCTGCGGCTTTAGAATACACTGACTGCACCTCTGCAGAGGGGTCAGACCCACCTGTTGAACATGGGTGATGACCCACGATCCTTAAGGATGGAATCCTGGTGGCTGAGCAATCCATGGCATGCAACACTCCACTTTGGCACTTACTTAGACTAGACGGGCAGGTCCCCTCCAATCAATTGGCTGGTCATGTCAAGCCCTACCACTTAAAGAATTGTCCCAACCCTATTACCCTTATAGTAAACCCCCAACCCTTTTTATTATATATATGTTAGAAGGCAGTGGCTGAGGGTCTTAGTGTCCTGGGTATGACATTAAACTGCATCTAATGGTAAAGTTCCAGTTCTGGAGCGTGTAGAGTAACCCTTCATCACCATTACTCCCAGGTCCACTCTGACCCTGTTGGGTTCCAATCAATGGGTTGAATAGAAAAACTGAGTTTTAAAAAATGTGTTTAGAAAATGAGTTTTAAAAAAAAGAATTTTGAATACCCTTCAAGAATGAATAAAAGAAAATGTCTTTGGCAAAAAATAACCCAATAAAGGTTGACATGCCATAAAATCCAACAAACCTACCTCCATATTCTCCTTGTCTATCCAAATATGTTTAATATTTGATTACATGGGCACAAACATATATTTGTTGTTAACTGAATTTTTATTTTAAAAAATATTTCTCTATATAAAAATACAGTTCTGGTCTTTTTCATTTTTTCTTTGTAAGGCCATCATGGATAGTATCAACATGAATATTATATATATATATATATATATATTTTTTTTTGGGGGGGGAGAATATGTGCTTAATTGAAGTCATACCTAATTATGAAATTCAATTAGTTGATAATTAATGAATTAGGCGGGCATATATGTTCAAATGTAAGGCTAAACAAATTGAGAAAAAGTCAATCTCTGAATGCGCATTTCGGCCTATTAGGCCTCATCAGCAGAGTTATAGACAGGAAAGCTGCTCCCTGTGTGATTCAAAATAGGCCAAAATGCGCATTCAATTGGCCATGGGTGGCGACCTGTGATACTTAAGGATGGAGTCTTGGTGGCTGAGCAGTCTATGATCTGCAACACTCCACTTAGACCCTTACTTAGGCTAGACAGACGGTCGGAGAGGCCCCCTCCGATCAATCGGATGGTCATGTCAAGCCCTAGCACATATATGATTACCCCAACACTATTGCCCTTATAGCAACCCCCAACCCTTTTTATCTTATGGGTGCTAGAAGGCGGTGGCTGAGGGTCTACATGTTCTGGGAATGACGTTAAACTCTATCTGATGGTGAGTTCCAGTTTTGGAGGTTTGAGAATGTGGAGCACCCCTTCATCACCGTTGCTCCCTGATCCACTCTGGCCCGGAGTGGTAGTACCTGTTAGGGTCCCATCTATGGGTTAAATAGAAAAATGTATTTATAAAAAAAATAAATTGTGTATCCATTAAGAATTGATTTATTTCAAAACTTTATCGGCATTAAATGACCCACCGTGGTTGATATGCCATAAAACAAAACAAACCAAACCAATCTACTTAACTTGTCTTCAATAACTTTTATATATATATATGTATTTCTGTAGTGAGATATCCTTTATTAGGTTTGGGAGCATTTTGTTTCAAGTTAGATATGTATGTATTGATGTATGTATGTATGTATGTATGTATGTAACATCGATGAGAAGACCTGGGAGAGTAAGGCTTTGGACTGTGGGCAGTGGAGAAGAGCTTTGCAGGAGGGTACAAAAAAGTTTGAGACCAACCGTAGGCAGCATGAGCAGTTGAAAAAGATGTTCGCAAGAATAAAGAAGTAGACAACCAAAGGGCTTCAAATCAGTCTACTGTGTGACCAGTGTGGAAGGCTATGTATGAGCAGGGCTGGCCTAATCAGTCACTAATCTGTCCATTGGTGGGATGGACCAATAAAATACGCTGTGCTCCTTGGAATAACTTGTAAATGTGCAAGATTTAGCAGGGCTATAGAGCCACTTTCGTGCAGCTCATTGTTTAACTTGTTGAAGCTCACCATTGTATTCTTTGAACTTTAAAGGATTAAAAAATAAAACAATTTGAAATGTAAACTTTAAATATGTATTAAAATAAAACAAACTATATACAGATACATAATACCAGTCATGTATTTATTAAAACTTGTTTTAAAAAACAATGAGGACTGTCTAATGTTGCATGTTCAAATTTTGAGTGTATTTATTCTATGTTATGATGATTTTGGGTAATGTGACGTAAGCAGTGACGTAGTTTTTGTTACAGACAAAAACCGGAAGCGAATCTCCATTATTAATAGATGTTTAAAATTCTGGAATGTGTGTTATATATTATCAATAAATGAATGTTTACATAGTATATGGTGTGAATAATTTACATATTGGTTTTAATAAAACCGTGTTTAATAAATAATTACTTGCTGTTTTTGATTTCTGATATCAGTCTCAAACATATAAAAGCAATCCTATGTATAATTTTATATTGAAATCAATTAGAATAAAGTAAAAATAAGTGTAATCTTGTTTGTGCTAATATTTCAATATCTGATTATATTAAAACTTCCATCCTGTTGGCTGGGGTGTTAGAATGCATTGACTTTTTTGAACTTTTTTTTTTTTATCAAGCAATGGCAATACTTGAACACGAGTTTACTGCCATCATGTATGTAAAAAATTTAACTGTTTTGATTTATGTTTTACAGAGAAAAAGGACCAAATTTAATGCCTGTGACTATCTCACAGAATATCTTTACAAGTAAGTAGACAATTTGATTTAATTAATGGTCATGAATTTTCAAGTATTTACAGCCTTTAATGTTTTCTTTTTACAGTCAGTTCTCAGATGTACTTGATTTTTATCATGATCAGTTAGTGTATTCTAATGCTGTAGTAGTTTAGAACATCCTACAACAGTTTTGTATACTCTTTATAGTTTTTCACATCAGCATTAGCTGATGGCCTTTCCCTGGAGTCTGAGTGACAACAAGTCTCCTCAGGTCTCTAGGACTCTTCTGAGTATTCTGGCAGATTTTTCATTTTCCTTCAGCTTCACCCTGTGATCTGCTGGAACTGCAAAATCCACCAGTTGACAAGTTCTTTCTTTTTTGTTAATCAACACTGGGTATTATTATTTACTCCTTTTGAGTTTTCACATCAGTGTTAGCTGATGGTATTTCACTGGAGTCTGAGTGACAGCAAGTCTCCTCAGCTCTCCAGGACTCTTCTGAGTATTCTGGCAGATTGCAGCAGTGCAGTGTTCTGAATGATTTCAATCCTTCCTCTGATTTCCAAACTTTCCAAACCCTTTTCTAATCCTTTTGGGACTGTTCCAAGTGCACCAACTACAATTGGTATCACTTTCACTTTCATATTCCATAACTTTTTCAGTTCTCTGGCAAGGTCCTGATATTTGTCCATTTTTTCATTTTCCTTTAACTTTACCCTGTGATCTGCTGGCACTGCAAAATCCACCAGTTGACAATATTATTATCATTATTATTATTATTGTTATTATTATAATGAGAGTTTTTCACACCAGCGTTAGTTGATGGTATTTCACTGGAGTCTGAGTGACAGCAAGTTTCCCAAGGTCTCCAGGACTCTTCTAAGTATTCTGGCCAATTGTAGCAATGCAGTGGTCTGGATGGTCTCAATTATTTCTCTGGTTTCCACAAACAAAAGCTCCGGTGTATGTGCATCCTCTACCAATGACTCTCAACCTACACTATAAAGATAGGAAGACAAGAAGATATGACTGTACTCCAAGGTTTGAAGTATGGAGTTAACCACGAGTGTGACAGACAGGTTAAGAGTTAAAGAAATAACCAAACAACTAGAAATAGGAATAAAAGATGTGGATTACATAAAACAATAGGATTGCAAACTTTAGTTCGTCTGCACAAATGTTTATAATTGTAAAAACGTAGCTGATTCCTGAGATAGGGTATTATTGGAGCCCTTGCTACGGCCTTCGGTAGGTTTGGATATGATAGACGTTCTGTTTTGACGTCTGACTCCAATGCTGGGTGTTGAGGAAGAGGAATGACCCTTTTTTAGGTCTATTCCCGTTGAAAGCTGGATCAGAAGAGAGAGAGTTTGCCTATTCGGCTTTGCCGCCAAAGTATGCAGGCTCGTGATTGGTTGGTTCGAAACAGAGGCTTGTAGACAAGGACGATAACCCCCATACCTCAGAATTCTCAATAACACACAATCAAGGAATGAAAATAATCTTATATTGTTATATATACAATTGTTCCGTGGTTTTTGTCGGGTCCAGTGACATTACGAAATGCTATCAATTGGGGCATTTGTAATTCAAAGTAACACTGTACCAACAAATTATCTCCCTTAGATTTAAGCCTTGATAAAATTATATTTACTAACAGGACCTGTGGATATACCAGAGTATGATAATTTAATTATTACAACGTTTGATACATTTACTTAAGAGCTATTGCTAAATACTTCAATATGTAAAAAGTATGATAGTCTCTTACTCTTTTTTTTTTCTTTCTTTTCTTCTTTTCATTTTTCCATTATATTTTACCAATCTTTCTTATTATATTTTTTCTGTGTAGCATACCTTTTTCTTCCCTTTCTTTCTTTATAATAAAAACGGAATAGTCCATTTTTTAGTTATGGGGACAACGCTCATAAGAAATAAGAATTCGGCAGCTAAGCAACACCGGATAATCAGCATTTACATTTTTGCATTTTATCTTGATTTGGACGGTCTCATTAACCAGAGATGATAACAGCCGTACAAATTAGGAAAACAAGTCTTAATATATAGATATGGAGCTAAATATAATTTTCTCTCTCTCTCTCGTTTTATAATAATGAATAATGAAATTTATTGTGTACAGTGCTCAGGTGGCTCAGGTGCACCACAACTCATCAAAGTCTCATGTCTAGTACATATAATAATGGACTAGTGTCAGGAAACATGAATAGCGTACAGTAATAATATACATGTATGCGTGCATGTATGTGCATATGTGTGTGGAAGGGGAGTATCAGGTATAGGGTTAGTAAGGATTACAGGAAACATGGAGGTTTTGAAAGATGCAGTGTTTCAGCAGCCTACAATGGATGCAGGTTATTCCATGCCTCGGCAATTCTGAGCGTGAAAAAATGTTTCCAAAAGTCATGTGAGCTAAGCTGTTTTCTGACTTTTAGGGTTAATAACTACTTTTATTTTCTGTGATTTAAAAGATGATAATTTTTATTTATTTTAGAAATAACAAACATTATACAGACCGAGAGGATGTCAAATTATTGGATATACCCTTTGTTCAAGAATGGCTGATAGACCAGTAAGTTTTTATGTTCAATTCATATTTCGGACCAAGTAACCAATAAGCACCCCAAATCATTAACTTAATGAAAGGTTCATATCTTAACTCATCACTGGTAAGTTTCACTTTCAAATATTTGAAAATAAACGAACAGACGATTTTTGCAATTATATTGTATCTGACAAAAACAAATTTTTACAAATTGTGTAATACTATTTCTGAACGACATCCTTTTATTTAAATTAAGTATAAAAATATTTTGTAGATAAAAACTAATTTTATTTAAATAAACATAATTGCATTTCTCTTCTGATGAAGTAAAAACTATTTTAGTATAAAAACGTCTTTTTTTTTTTTAAATCATCGTAAGTGTTGAAAAATATTCATAAATTTCTGATTAAAAAGTATTTATTTAAAAAAAGATTTTGCTATTGAATTTTATTGTGAGTTCAACATTCCATAAACTTTGATTAAAATCATTTGTTTACAAAATTTGGAAGTGGAAGTTACCGGTGATGAGTTAAAATATAAACCTTTCATTAAGTTGATGATTTGGGGTGCTTATTGGTTACTTGGTCCCATATTTCTAATGAATTTTCATCACTTGATTTGCATATCATGTTTTGTCAAATTTAATTTTTTTTTTAAATTACTGTTTATTAATTTCTTTGTCCTTAGGATCAAACCTTTTAACTTCTGAGAACAAGGAAAGGTAACTCTTCAGCCCAAACAGAGGCAGACAATCGCTACAGTCCCATATTTGTAGAAGACAAGCCTTTTATTATGACTTATCATGTATATTATCTATTTTTATCTTCAGCCCTCGGCCGCCATTACCAAAGTCTTTGCTGTGGACAGAAGAAGAAGCTGCAGTTGTTATACAATCATTCTGGCGTGGATATCTTGTAAGGAATTTTCTTGTCATTCATTATCATTTTTTAATTTGCCTTATATACAAAGGGCTGGCTTAACTCAGTTGATAGAGCATTGGTCAAGGAACCACAATGTTTCTGGTTTAATACTGGCCCTCGCCAACTCAGCATATGAGTAGCACAGGGATCTGTGCTGTAAAGTAAGGAGCTGATAGTAGACCTGGTGCTCCACCTCAGATGCAAAAAAAAATAATCTCCTTGGTCTAGCTCTAGCTCTAGTGAAAAGGGAATAGACTCCTCACTGTCTGGCTGATACCAACTTATGCTACCCTGACAACTTTTATATACAGAGATCTAGTCCTGGCACCAGTTTAGCTCAGTCGGTAGAGCACCCACCTAGTAATTGCAAGGTTCTGAGTTCAATTACGGTTCTTGCCAACTCAGCGCATAAGTAGCAAAGATTGGGTAATCTGATTGGTGTGGTAAAGTGGGGAGGTGACAGTAGGTGTGACACTTCACCTCAGCAAAAAGAATCAACTTTTAAAAAAGAAAAATTGTCAAAATAATATCAAATTTGAGGGGTTCTTGACATTTCTGTCTACCTAACAGATCTAGGGGGTTACAGTGAAGGTACAATAGTGTTGGCTATTGGGCCTGAATAGGAAGGCAAAAGACCTTGTAGCCAATACAGTGTGTAGTTCCTTCATCCTTAACACCCTGGTATCAATAAACCAGATTAATACCATTATAAGAATTGAATGAGTGGAAGGTAACCTTCCAACGTAGGAGCATAGCTAATCTGAACATTAGCTACATAAATGAGAGTAACCTCCCCTTGTTTCTTTCACTTTGAGGAAGCCATCTGTTTTAGTTGGTCATTTTCATTTCACCGTAAAATGTGTTCTTAAATGTGTTTGCTCATTATTTGAAATGAACTTAATTGTTATTAAGAACACATTTTATGATATTTTTGTGTTAAAACATGCAGTTGTATTGATTCGAACAAATTCATATTTTCAGTGTAGATTTATGGTGAAATGAAAATGGTTGACCAAAACAGATGGCTTTCTCAAAGTGAAAGAAACAAGGGGAGGTTACTCTCAATTATGTAGCTAATGTTCAGATTACTGGAGCATAAATGAATCCAAACAAAGAAGTACAACATAATAACAATACAGACTTGATGATTGGATTTTAGGACTGTTAGCTTCAACGCACTTTAATGTTTGTCTGAGCACGTGGAGAATGACATACATGACAAGATACTAGTCCTTTGGAAGTAAGAAAGAATTCATGAAGAATATGAGAGTCACTTACTGATAGTTGGGGGGAAAAGTCCCTCAATGGATAGAGACACCACATGTCTAGCCCATCTTTTGTGGATGCTAGACCAAGAGAAAGAAAGAGAAATTCCCAGACTGCTGTTTAAATACCCAGCTAGTAGTGTCACCTAGTGGCAAAAAACTCTAGCAGCAAGGGATTATAACCCTGTTGGGCACAGGACCATCTCAGCAGGGGCAGACAATTGCTACACCATGATTAATATCCAAAAATTACTTTCCTTACTCTCCCTTACCCATCTCTTACCCCTTTAGCAGCATCTCCTTAAATTCTTAGGTAGACAGAACTCCTCAAATTTGCTATTATATTTTTAGAATTATTTCTATTGCATTCTGACAGTTATTTTGCTTCATATAGACCTTATTCAATGGCTGACATGAGTGACAATTTTTCTTTTTTCTGGATGATTTGACATAGAATTTCCCATTACTAAAATTCTCATTGTGTTTGTACAAATAAAATATATGATCAACATAAGATGTGATGCCAATATTGAGCTTTGTATATTGTCAGAATTTTGCAGACAATATGATTGATACAAGGGAAATGTATTATTTCTATATTATTTCAAATATATCCAACTACCAAAATAATCCTGTTAATTTCTATTGCACTCTGACAATTATTTTGCTCCATATACACCTTATTCAATGACTGAATGGAAACAATTATAACATTAAAGTGCAAAATTTTAACTGATGTTGTAGCTTCGGTTCTGAGCAAAAACCAAAGTATATTTTGGTACAAATAATGTTCAATATAGGACCCTTACAAGGACTACCCCCCTGGGTCAGAGTGGACCTGGGAGTAATGGCAATGAAGGGGTACTCCACACTCCCCAGAACTCCAGAATTGGAACTTCACCACTAGATGCAGTGGATACAAATTCCACTGTTCTGCTAAAAGGATTTCTCTTATTCTCTTAATATTTGGTGATGGCTATTTAGACAAAAACGGTATTTCTTTTTTTAATGGGCAATATGGCTTCATGTTAGATAGTAAAGAAGAGTTGAGAATGGCAGGTTCAAAAAGGAATTAAGTAAATCTCATTGGTGAGTCAGTTTCCTGACATGAATCCTATTAAATATGTCTGGGGAGATTTTTGATTTATTGAATAAGGAAAAAAAAATGTTGAGAAAACTTTAGAGAAATGTTATTGAATGCAGCCTGGCTGGACATTTTAGAAGGGAGATAACAGATTCTGTTGGGTTATTTTGTGTCAAAGACGTTTTGTTTTAATCATTCTTGATGGGTATTCAAATTTTTAAATCAATTTTTAAGCACATTTAAAAAACACATTTTAAACTGATTTTTTCTATTTAACCCAAACATAAGACGCTAACTGGTACAACCACTCCGAGTCGAAAATTTGAACTTAACCATTAGATGCAGTTTAACATCATACCTAGTACACTCTGCCTTCTTTTAGAAGAGAAGATAACAGATATGAATTGTTGGTTGTATTTTACAGCATGTCAACCCTTGTTGGGTTATTTTATGCCGAAGACATTTTTGTTACAGTATTTGTTATAGTTATTGACTAAGTTTAGCTTAGTTTTAAGTAGTCTTAAGCAGTAGTCTAAAAGTAAAGGGTACTACTAAGAAACCAACAGTGATCTCTTAGATTGGCTGGCTGGTTGGTTGTATTTTATGGCATGTCAACCCTTGTTGGGATATTTCATGCTGAAGACGTTTTGTTTTTATTCATTTTTGATGGATATGTAAAAAAATTTTATCTAAGCTCAATTTAAAAAAATTTTTTTCTATTTAACCCATAGATTGGACTCTAACAGGTACTAGCACACTGGGTCATAGTTGATCTGGGAGTAATGGTAATGAAGGGGTACTCCGCACTCCCCAGAGTACTCAGGAAACAGATCTGATTGGTTATTGCTGGCCCTTACAAGTTTCAAGTGTTCATTATTATTATTATTATTTTCCTGTTATGTCTCCTTGGGCATCTCCATTTTTTCTATCTTCTAACATTAACCTTAGTGTGATGCATAAAGATGGAATCCTGTTGGCTAAGCAGTCCATGACATGCAACACTCCAGTTTGGCCCATACTTGTGTGCATATATATCTGTGTGTATGTGTATGCATATATATATATATATGTGTCTTTTTTATGTTAAAGTTGGGCATTATTATGAAGCATTTAAAACAATATCAAAAAAATAAATGAAGGAACTCGATGTTGTGAAGTACAGGATTCACTTATTTTTTATTTATTATCATAAATTTTCGGGATCATTAGATTCCCTTCCTCTGATGAATGTTACTCCTGTTGAAACATTGCTGTTTGAATACAACTTCACACACACACACACACACACACACACACTCTTATAAATATATATATATATATATATATACATGTGTGTGAAGTTGTATTCAAACAGCAATGTATCACCTAAGCTTTGTTAGAAAGCAGTCATGGCTTCTTAACTCTTTGCCTACCAAATTTCCCTCACAGCGGTACCAAATTTTCTTGGCATTTTTGGGGTGCCAATCTGTCGAGAATGCAGAAGACACAAAATGAATCCAAGACTGATTATTAAGATACAACAGCTTAGAAGCATCACACTCAACTTTTTATTATTTAGATTTTTGGGACTGTTGTCCTCATCTTTATTTTTGTTTTTTTGTTTTTTTGTTGGAGTATTCAACCTTATCCATCACCACAGTAGCATTGCCTTTGTCTGCTGCTAGTATTCTGATATTCTCATCCCTTTGTAATGATTTGATGGCCAGTCTTTCCTCCTTTGTGATGTTTGATTTTGGAGGCTTTGTTTTCTCACTTTCCATCTTATCTCATCTGCTCGGCCCTGATGGATATTCAAGGCTACCCCCTCAGTTGAAGATAACAGTCCTAAAAATCCAAATAATATAAATCATCAAGCTTCATCTCAGAAATTCAAACTTTTTGCTATTATTTGTCTGTATTTTTAAAATGAGGCTTGATGTGAATTTTGATTTTTCAAACTGTTGTCCTCATCTTTATTGTAGTATGTATAAACACAACGTTTCGGCTGCTGTATCCTCCATCCTTCCTCAGATGTTCCCTATGTATCTGAGCATAGTAATGATCCAACTTGGGAAATCATTTTTAATAGTTTGACTTGTGTTGAAGAACTTATGAAGATCTCAAAAACAATGATGTCACTATTTGAATGAGATCTTTTACACTTATTTGATCCACTGTCAAATTATTAGAAATGATTTTCCTTAGTTGGATCATTACTGATGTAATGAATATGTAAATACCTTGGTACCCATTCACTATAATCTGATTGGACAGTGTCATCTATAAATATTCGACACTGTGGTTGTACAAGTGCCTAAGCCTACCAGTCCAGTGAGCTTCAGCCCTGGACAGGTTGTGTTTGATTAATAGCATCGATCCCAGGTGCCCCCCTTGAGGGGCAATGCCAACGGGATCAACGCAATTTTTCTACCTACCACCCATGAATCTCAGCTTGTGGGTGGTGCTCACATAAAACAGCCTTGTGCCATATCATGTGAAAGTGGGACACATGTAAATACCCCTAAGCCTACTAGTCTAAGCTTACTCGCCTACCAGTCAGAATACCACTACGACTGCTTGGAAGCCGTACTGCTATCCGACGCACCAGCTACTACTGCGATAATATACCAAATACCAACTTCATGATATATCCCTTAACCCGGATATATCAATTACTATAATCAGATACACAGGGAACATCAAAGAAAGGATGGAGGATACAGCAGCTGAAACGTGTTTATTCATATCACATTAAAGATGAGGACAACAGCCCAAGAAATCAAAATTATTCAAATTTTTTTGCTTTTATTGAAAACTTTCAAAAATGTCTTCATTCTCTTTTGTGTCTTTGGCAGGTCCGCCGAATTCCAGAAATTCAAGAACTACGACTCTGGCAGCGTGAATGGCGTGAAGAAAACCAAGGAATTCATGCGCAGGTTAATGATTTTTGGAATAAGAAGATGCCAGATTGGCAACAGTTGACTCCAAGTAGTTCCGATGAGATCCAGTCTGCATCTGTCACGTCTGGTGCAGATGTGTTAACTTGAAGATTTGTTGGGTGAGATTCCTTTAAATAAAGAACTTTATACATCCAAATATGGAGATGTAATGTGCATTTAACTGTATCCAGTTTAGGTTTCCACTTTTCATTACGAGTTTAAATTTAACATTATTGGCATTTCAGTCTCAGAAGACTATGATATAGTTTTTTTACCCCTGAAGTTACAGCGCCTCCTGTGACTGTAAAGTCCAATGTTAGAAAAACATTCTCAACCACAGATGTCATATGTGATGGCTGTCCCTGAATAATCTCAAATTATGTTTGGTTTCGTCTCTTTTGTGCTTTTAACTGTATCCAGTTTAGGTTTCCACATGTCCACTTTTCATTATGAGTTTAAATTTAACATTATTGGCATTTCAGTCTCAGAAGACTATAGTTTTTTAATGATGGATTTTAATGGCACATCAACCCATCCAGGGGTATTTTATGCCAGTGTTTTTTTCAAATTTTTTTTTTACTGCAACCCACAGCCAGAACAACAATTTGAATTGCGACCCATTAAACCTCAATGTAATAATATAAAAGGAATAAATGGAAGATAAACGCTGTTCACAATTTTTTATTTTTCAACTCAGTTTATTTAATATTATTTTGATTTTTCGGACTATTGTCCTCATCTTCATTGTTATATACACAACATTTCAGCTGATGTGCCCTCTGGCTTTCTTCAGGTATTTCTTGTCAGATATGGGAACCTTCTTGAACTTGGGAACATTCTTGTCGAACTCAGGAGCCTTCATGGAATTTTAAACTGAACCCTTTATTCAATCCATGGGGGTAGACTGTTATCATTCCGTTAACAATGACCAGGTACAAGTGTTAAGCTGTGTTAATTATTCTATGTTACTATTGCCCTTGGCCAGGATTGAACCTGCAGCCCAGAGATGATTGTCATTTAGAACTGTATTAACCCAACACCTATATTTGATGTTCCATGTGTCCAACTGGACAGTTTATTTATTTTGCAGCCCACAGGGACCCATACTTTATATCTAAGTTAAGGTAGCAAAGACATGGAGTCAATTAAAGGTTGCATTGGCGAGAAACTGTCAGTAACCAGGCACTGTTGACTATGTTCACGCTACCTTAAATTCATATATATATATATATATATATATATATATATATATATACACACACACAGAGACACAAACACTATTCTCCCATCTGAGGATTGTGTTATAAACATGTGACTCTATGCCTTAAATTCATATATATACATATAAAAAAAACTTTTAAAAACTGTTACACTGAAGGAACACGATGTAGCAAAGAACATAACATAGGCAAAAAAGCATCTCGCTGTGAATGAACAAGACGAAGCGATCGCACGAGATACACGCTTTTTGAGAAAAACAATGCTTCCAGGTTGAATTTAAATTATTTTTTGATTCTCTCTCGATGAGTCCGGATTAAAAACATTTACATCTAAAAACGGACCTAATTATCATTAGGCTCTGATGATGATTTTTTTTATAAATTGAAATATTGTCAATATTAGCAATGAAAAAGATATAAAAATATATTCATTTTAACAACATTGTGTGTTTTTCATACCCTTTTACCTATCTATCTATCTATCTATCTATCTATCTATATATATATATATATATATATATATATATATACACACAGACACACATGCACACTATTCTCTCATCTGAGGATTGTGTTATAAATATGTGACTCCATATTCATGCTACCTTAAATTTGTAAGAATGGAAAGGGAATTGAATCTGACAATATGAGGAAAAAATGAGTAAAAGAAAAGAAATGTAGATGGATAAAAATGAATTTAATTGATATCACTTTTAATCGATATCTCTTACACATGTGTTTCGGTCCGTTTATCAAAATGTATACGGATTACGCTATTATTATTATTAAAATAATCAGATGAAATTGAAATAATGATAATAATAATAATAGGAAAAATGTAAAAATATTCCGTACACAGAGATATTTTTTTACGACCTTCATCAGAGTGAATTTTTTTATTTTTTGAGTAGAGAAAAATCTGTTGGTGACAAAACAGAATTTTAAAAATGTTCAAAAAAAGAATATTTTTGGAATCATTTTTGAATATCTTTTTAATCATTTTTTTACCTTAAATTTATATATTATATTATATATATATATACACTAATTATATTAGTTAGTTCAGTTGGTAGAGCGTTCGGCTAGAAACCACAAAGTTCCTAGTTCAATACCGGTCCTCGCCAACTCAGTGTATGAGTAGCACAGGGATCTGTGCGGTAAAGTAAAGAGCTGATGGTAGGCGCTCCACCTCAGACGCCAAAACAATCTCCTTGGTCTAGTGCTATTGAAAAGGGGATAGACTCCCTCGCTGACTGGCTGATACTGACTTTAAGCCGCCCCGACGACTTTACTTTTTATATACTACAATATATATATATATATATATATATATATATATATATATATATACACACACACACACACACACACACACAGACACACATGTACACTATTCTCCCATCTGAGGATTGTGTTATAAACATGAAACTTGAGTAATGGTAATATAGTATCCATAAAATTTATATCTTAAATTTGGTTAAATTGAACTTAACGGATGTAAATTCCACCATCGTATGTCACCTCACCGAAAGAAAAAAAATACCAAAAATCAGGGAATTTACCGAATTTAATGAAATTTTCAGTGCTAATATATTAATGAATAAAAGATATAATGCACCAGTTATTTTATTTAAAAAACTTTTACATTTTTTCAGGTCAATTAACTTTGAACCACATATCTTTGAGGCATAACACAGATTCTCAAAGATACGTAGCCAAACACAGTGTCTCTGAGGGAACCAAATCTGTCACTAAATACACCAGAACAAAGTAAAATATCTTTAGAAAATAAACATCAAATAAAAAAAGAATATATATAGTCATCAACAGACACCATGTTTCAACGAATCACGTCTCTTCAGTGTGGCTAGACATTTGTAAGCTACCTACAGCTGGGATAGAAACCCGATTGATTCATCATAAGTCAGGCTGCTTAACCACTCGGCCATCATCACCTACAGAATGGGAAGGGGGTTTTAACTGATAAATGCACACATCTGTATGTGAAGGACACCATAGAGTGTTCCATTCTTTTTATAGGATATATGAGAACAACAAAAAATAGCAAATTTATTTTCAAAATAAAAACCAAGGTGAGGTACGGATGAGAAAGGTGCTTCGGTCACATTATATATGCACCACAGATTAGCATGTACCAAAATATCGCAAAACTTTTGACTCACCCAAGTAACAAGAATGGGTTATTTCCTATAACTCTAACATAAACAAAGGGGAACCACTCTTGACTGATAGTTATTTATTTATTTTCCCATTAAACTAACCCTAACCCTAACCCGTCTTCTTTTTTCCTCGTAGATCAATAAATAAATAAATAATTCATCAGTCAAGAGTGGTTCCCCTTTGTTTATGTTAGACTTATATGAAATAACTTAAGAATGCATTCTATAAAATATTATATTTAAAACAATTAAGATGAAAACAATAAACTAAAAAAAGATACAGTTTATTCACAGTTTCAAAATCGATATAGATATACGTGAAAATATCAGAAAAAATAATTATCAATTAGTTAATTAGAGACAATTATGTTTTAATTAGGGTTAATTATGTTGTTTTCTCTGAACAAAACTTTGATAAAAAAAATTGGGAGAATTGAAAAATTAATATAACAGGGGAAGTAACTCTTGTCTTTTAGGATATATCTTGAAGGCTGTAATTATGTCCCCTGATTAATCATTATCACGGATTATCAGTAATGTTGGCGGATTGGGCTATTGTCGGTATCAGCCGAAAAGCGAGTGAGTCTATCCACTTTTCGCTAGCACTAGACCGGGTAGATTGTTTTGTTAAGGTGGGGAACCACACCTTCTGTCAGCACACAGATGCTTTACCGCCAAGATCAGATGATTCAATCTGTGCTACTCATGTGCTTATTTGGTGGGGACCAGTATTGAACCCAGAACCTTGTAATTTCTAGGTGGATTTTCTAGCGACTGAGCAAAACCAGCCCTTCGAAATTATTATACTATTCATATTCATTACTTAAAATTACTCGTTTTTAATATCTAAATCAGAAAATATTTTATTAAAATGAAACAAATTAAATATTATAAATAGAATTCAAATTGAAAATGTGTAAATTTTCTAACCAATTTCTAGGCCAAATGTTGTAAAAACAAGGATTTTTTTGTGAATTTTAGCCAACGATCTTTGATGCTATTTCCTCAAATAATTTTACCAGTAAAATATCTAATTTTTGGTATCAGTATTCAGTATACTAACACAACTTTTGCATAGATGGACAATTTGATATTTTTTTAAAAGTTAAAAAATCAACCTACCCAACTACTCAGCCACTAGGATTCCATCCTTAAGCATCACAGGTCATCACCCACGGCCAATAGGTGGCCCCATTGTGGGATTTTACCCCTCTGCAGAGGTGCAGTCACCATATTCAGTCCCAGTTGACAGGGCGGAGGATATTCAGGATTGGTAAGTAAGAAGGTAAGGCTCAAAATGATTCTGTTGGATTATTTTCATATCTTTATTGGTAATCTTGAACTTTAAATAAACTAAATTCTTGCCATAATATATATATATATATATATATATATATATATATATATGATAATCCTTAACTATTTCCTTGTAAATTCCTACCATAAAATAAACTGAACCCTCATTTTATGTCCGTGTTTAAAACTAACCACTTAAAAACTAACCATTCTCACAAAATAAAAACTTTTAGAATATACACATTGAAGTGAATATTAAAATAAATAAATAAAATATATTTAGTATTGTAAAATAATGGGTGCAAGAAAAATAAAACATTTATTGCAAAAACATGGACATAAAATGAGGGTTCAGTTTATTTTATGGTAGGAATTTACAAGGAAATAGTTAAGGATTACCTATATATATATATATATATATATTAATCCAGAATGCAATATTAATGGTTATTCATTTTAGACAGGAAATTGTTTATAGTTTTTGAATAACAGTATTAAAAAATTGGACGTGCCTATCTATTATAGTTATCATTGTTAGAAATGAACACAGTGCATACAAGTTCAAATCCTGGACAAGGCTGGGTGAATTTAGCATAGCACTAATAACCTTGGGAAAGGTATGAATCCAACTATTCTCTCTCCAGCTATGGGTAATGTTATTTGAATCAGCACAACAAATAACTTCAACAGATACTATTAACAATGATAACCATTATAGCATAGGCACCTCCAATTTTTTAATACAGTTATTCAAAAAGTATTCAAAATTTTATTTTGGTATAAACCATAACAACTTCCTGTCTAAAATGAATAACCATTAACATTGCATTCTGGGAAAAATAATCACTATAAAAAGAAAACTAATACAAGCCATTTAATTTGACATTGCCCGCAGGGAAAAAGGAAATCTTATCAATGCTGGATTTATGGAAGGGGGGAAATATAGGGGGGAGGAATAGATGTTTGTATCAACAAGCTCCCGACGAGAGAGAGGGGGGGGCAAAAACAAGCAAGTCCACAGTCTTCCAGCAAGCCAAACTTTCCCCTGGTCAACACGCTCTTCGTTTTCATTTAGCAGCTGCAAAAATCACATTTTTTACTCGGTTGTTCGCGTCAGTCAACCTGCTACTGCAACTTCTTACTGCCCCGCGTTTGACTCACACATTATTTATGTACATATTTACCGAAACATCCTGGCACTTCGCGTCCGTCCAATGCCTAACTCGCGTCTACCTTCGCATGCGGGAGGACGCGGGCTCGATCCCGGCAAGCAAGGCAATGTCTTGCTCTTTTTCGTTCTCCGTCATAGTATTCTTAATAGTATTCTTACAATATGCAGAAGAAAATTGATATTGACATTTTAGTCTTGGAAGACTATAATATAGTTCTTGTGCACCTGAAGTTGCAGCACCTCCTGTGACTGTGAAGTCCAATGTTTGAAAAACAGCCTCGACCACACATGTCGCATGTGAAGGCTGTCCCTGAAGATGTTGATGTGCTGGTGCTTTGTTGCCGCCACTTTCTTCTGGACCTCTTGGCTTCATAGTGTTGCACTTCAGACATGAACAGTCCCCTACAGAGAGCCTGCCGCCATCAAGGTTGGTCCTGAATCAAATTTTCTCAGCTGGAAGGTGTAATGCCAAACCACCTGAGATCATTCTTGCAGACATGCTTGAATAAATACACAAGAGAGGAAATTTCCTCTCTTGTGTATTTATTCAGGCCCCTAACCAGGCCACAACATAAATAAATAACATATTTATCCCAGCTCTGTTTCGAGAACAGAATTGTATTGCACCTCAAAGAACATTGGTAATCTGAACATTAGCTACATAAAATCACTTTGAGGTTGCCTTAATAACAATTAAGTTAATTTCAAATGATGTGCAAGCACAATTAAGAACATATTTTATGATATTTTCGTGTTAAAACATGTAGTTGTATCAATTCAAACAAATTTGTATTTTCAGTGTAGATTTACATTGAAATGAAAATGGCAAACCAAAACATAAGGCTTCCTCAAAGTGAAAGAAACAAGGGGAGGTTACTCTCATTTATGGAGCTAATGTTCAGATTACCAGAGCATCTATAGCAGAGACTGTAAATCTTTACTATTTTTTTTTGTTATTACACTCTTGTTTTGTTCATGGGATGAAATTGTGCATTTTATTGTTTGGGATATGTGTATCCTGTTTCTGTCTTCACATATATGTAATGAAACATTGTTATGTACATTTGTTAATGTGAATTTATTGACTTTTCTAAGTGAAATATTTAGTGTTAGGTTATCCAATAATGCATTATAAGAACTTGTTGGTTCTTATAAGAACGTGTTGGTTTCAATTGAAAAACCGATAATTCTTATATCCTTATTGACTAATTTTCAGCCCTCAGGTTCATCCTCAAGTCAAATTATCATTGGAGACTAATTTTTCAGCCTCCAGGTTCATAGACTAATTTCAGCCCTCAGGTTCATCCTCATGTTTAGTTATCATTGTAATACTATGCTGTCGCGGCACCGAATCTAACACGATGGGTGTTCTTTGACCCACAGGAAAGTTGAAGGGCTTGTTCTGGGCTGTACCTGAAAGTGACCAAATTTACCAATGTTGTTCCACAATTACAATGGACGCGTTTTTAATAATAAAATACCTTTATTAGTTATACGGTGATAAAAATCATGTACAACCACAAAGGGGTGTCGAAGTTGAAGTGAAGTCGGAATTTTGTAGACTGACTGGTGATATATGTTGAGTTCTGATTCAAATTCAGGACTTTAAGTAGCAAGATGATAAAGCAAAGACGGCGACAAGGGCTGTCAATCTAGTCAAGAACCAGCTGTCCAATCTGACTTTGAACCCTTTTGGGACCTCTTTTATGGGTTCCAAACCCCTGAATCCAGGGCTCTGATTGGCCAGCCAATAGAAACGCCGGACCAATGGCCCTACAGTGTAAACATCAGGGGGCGTACAAAAACCCACCCATGCACGCGGTCGCATTTGATTGGACGGCCAATCGAAATCATGGCCTTGAGTTACACATCTTGGAGGGGGGGCAACAAGTCTCTGCCCCAGTTTCCTGATTGGTGAGGCACCTGATAAAATTTTTGTTATTGTATAAATGGTCTTGTGCCAGACTTATCTGTCAGTTGCTATGATAATTCCCAGAAATTAGTCATGGGTTAATCGCCGAATGTTATTCTTACTAAACCTATATTTTTAAGATCTAATCTTTAAACTGTATTTGTTAAATAAATTTTTTATCTTGTGCAGTCTTCAATGAGAATGATAATATATATGTATATGAAAACATTTGTATGAAACAGTCATTTGTTTTATATCAACCGATTTTTAGCCATTAGAATTTCTTTTGTCCGAGTAATTTTTTTCTTATCTTGTGCAGTCTTCACGTAAATGACAATATGACAACATATGTATAAAACAGCCATTCGTTTTATATCAACCGATTTTAGCCATTAGAATTTCTTTTGTTCGGGTAAATTTTTCTTATCTTGTGTTGACTTTACCCCACCACTGACTTGTACTCTGATCTAAGTTGCTTGTACGACTCTAAAAACAATTGTTATTTTTATATCAAAATTGTTTTTTTCAACTATCTAATGAAATATCGCTAGTCAATCCATAACACCACTACAGTGTCATACATTATAGACTAATTTTTCAGCCTCTAGGTTCATAGACTAATTTTCAGCCCCCAAGTTCATCCTCATGTCTAGTTTTCATTATAGACTAATTTTTCAGCCTCCAGGTTCATAGACTAATTTCAGCCCCCAAGTTCATCTTCATGTCTAGTTATCATTATAGACTAATTTTCAGCCCCTAGGTGCATCATCAAGTCAAGTTATACTTATAAACTAATTTTCAGCCCCCAGTGTTCATCAATTTTATTCTTATAGAATAATTTTCAGCCTCCAGAGTTCAGCAGTTGGCCTCAATCATTGGTTTTATTGTTATAGATGTTGATAAAGATGCAATTTTCTTTGTATTTTGATTGAATATTGATAATCTAAAAACACATTTTTTTTTTCTGTTAATTTCATCTTTTGTCCTGATTAATTAGAAATAAACATTAAGCTAATGAGCAAACTCACTGGTTTTATTTTTCATGCTTCAATAACAACAATGCGATAACAAACCCTAAAAAAAGTAAAGGATCCTTCAAACACAACTTACAGTTTTAAACTTGTAATAAACAGGGTTAGTATGAAGCGTATGGTGGCAAGGAAAAACAAACACAGATTTTATATTTTATCAATTGTATTGGAAAAAGGAACATGAAAGGTGAGGAAAGGCTAGAAGTGAATTTAAAGGAGTTTTTGGTGATAGTTGTGATGTGAATAATAAATTCAGTGAAGGGTCGGTGGCCAAATCAGTTGTAGTGTAGGTGGTGATGTGGGCAGATGAACCAGTGGTAGTAGTTAGATGTTGATTAGATGGGCAGCGTCTTGTGTTTTAATAGCCAATAGCGGGTTGGTATTGTGTATCATAGTTGGCGTGGTCTTGTTGTTACAAAATGTTTGCCCCTTTAATTTGCCGGTTGGTCAGGGTAGGGGGTAGGTGATAGATGTAAGTCCACCACCTTGTGATGTATGTTTGTTTTGTGAGGTCGGCCCCTGTTGATGCTCTCGGTGCTGTCGCCACGGTATCTCTGTCTTGTCGGCTCTTCAAAGCTAACTTATATAGGTTGTCGTGATCCGAAATCGGATCAACTCAACCCTAATTTTTTTTTGCCGGGAATCATTTGGATTGGATGAAAATACGAATTCTATTTATAATGTTATTTTTTATTGTTTAGGAATTCTTGTTTTCCAGCCGGAAGTTCTGCTGGAGCCTATGTGTAGAACCATGTTATTTTGGTCACTTCATTTTAGGCTACCGTTGAGCTAACTTCCGTTTGGTGTCAGCAACTTATATTTTGTTTTGTTGGCGAGTGTATCTCTTTATTGCGGTGTGTGTGCAAATTGAATTGTTGAATTTAGTGGATCGAGAGATATCAATATTAGTGTATATAACAAACTCTAAATATTAAATTAATCTTCTTTCAATTATGATTTTAAACTATATCAATAATTGGGAAGTGTTTGTTTGTCTGTCCTCTATATGTATTTACACAACCGGTCCACTGTAGGCAGGATGTAACTCTGTCAGTTTTGAAGCAGAGTACAGCTAGTTCTAATTATAGTTTATATATATATATATATATATATATATATATATATGTATATGTATATTCATCAAACAGTTACTACCACATTTTCATTTTAGTAGCATAAGTAGTTAATCCAAAAGGGCTCAATATATTACGTAAAATATAGAGCATTTTAGTTGTAGAAAAAGGTTTTTCTCTCTACTATGGTTTCGGTGTTCAAGGTACACCTTCCTCGTGAGGTTAGTTCTCCTGAGGAATACAAACTGATGAATATTGTGTTCTTAATCTTCTTTATTTATCATAATATTCTAGGTACTTAATATATATATATATATATATATATATTATTGGATCCTTTCCATCCACTAAAGATGATGGCATAATGTCCCAAAAAAAAAAATATTTGCATCTGCGCAAGTGACTCTGCAGGCCAATTCTTGAGTGACAATCTTTGGTGCACTGAATGCTTACAAACCGTGATGCTTTCTGGGGCTACTGGCTTTTCTCTTTCTTTCTGGCTCTCTTTTCTGTCGAGACTACTCTCCCCCTCTGCCTCACCCCTCTCCGTGCCTTGCTTAACGTTGAGGCACCAGGCCGCTCTATTTTTTGCATCTACCTCCCACGTGTTTGTGTCAATATGGCATATCCTCATAACTCTCCTGTAGACATCTTTAAATCGTAGGCATTGTCTCCCAACCGATCGGGAGCCTTTTACTAATTCGCCGTACAAAAGATCTTTTGGGATGCGTCCATTTTCCATTCTCCTGACATGTCCAAGCCAATGAAGGCACCTCTCACAGAGAATGGAGTACATGCTGTGCATGTCGGTGCAATTCAGCACGACTGTGTTGGGCTCTTTATCCTGCCAACGAATGTGTAGAATACGTCATAGACAACAGAGATGGAAACTATTGAGTTTCCTTTCATGGCTTATATATATATATATATATATAATATTATTTGTGAAGCTTCGTCACACCACCATTTTTATTTTTATTATGTAGGAAAAAAAAAGATCCAGTATTTTAGCAAATGTGTATGTACACACTCACACTTATCTCCTCAATACACATACACACACACATATCTTCCCCCACACAGACACATATCTCCCTAACACACACACACACACACATATCTCCTTAACACACACACACACACATATCTCCCCCACCCCACACACATATCTCCCTTACACACATACACACACACACATCTCCCCAACGCACACACATATATCTCCCCAACACACACACACACACATATCTTCCCTCACCCCACACATAGACACATATCTCCTTAACACACATACACACACATCTCTCCAAAACACACACACCTATCTCCCCAACAAACATACACACACACATATCTTCCCAACAGCCCCCACACATATCCCCCACACACATATCTCCCCAACACACATATCTTCCCCCCACCACACATATCTCCCTAACACACATACACACACACATCTCCCCACACAACACACACACATACACACACACTCATATCTTCCCAACACCCCAACACACACACACACATCTTCCCCCCACCCCCACACATATCCCCCCCCACCCCACAGACACGTATCTCCTGAACACCCACTCAAAAATCTATATGTCTATCTATCCAGTGGGGGGAAATCCTGTTTTCCTTTATAACAAAACTGAATAAAATTATATCCAATAACAGTAATCTTGATTATACCATGAAAATCACCAAAATATCCAAATTTCTATTTTTCTATTTTAAACCCAAATTTTTATTTTAAAATAATCAAAGTAATTCATGTAATATTTCACAATTTACTGATGTTAAAATAGGAAAGTTACTCAGTAAAAAAAAACCCCCATCCACTTCATTGTTCCTGAAATTAAGGAAACTTCCGGTAAAACTGGTTTATTTTTAGACCCTTCTTTTTTTTATGTCAATCAACAATGTGTTGTTGTCTAACAACAATCATGTTCTGTTGAAATAATTTGCACTTATCTTTATTTAAAAAAAAATATGATCATGAGGATGATTTTAGCTAAAGCAAAAATCTTACATTAACTAGTTCTGAGTGGAAACTTGATGCTGTCTAGAGGACTTACCAAGAGTCATGGCTGATATGGATGGATGGCGAGAGAGAGTCAAGCAAATCCATGCTGTCAGCAAGCCTTGATGATGATGATGATGATGATGATTTATATATGTTTTATAATAATAATAATAATAATGGGGTTATTTCAGGTCAAATGATCCAAGCCATGTCACCCACCCACTTCAATTTTTCTGAAATGTTGTCCAAGTGTGGATTATATTAAAGTTAGACAATCCCCAAAATTTGAGCTTCCACTTCAAAAAATTGGCAGAGTTATGTAGATTTTTAATTCTCCAAATTTTAGACAAATTTTGTAATCTGTTTTTGTCTGTAAAATGAGTTCTAGAGCTTCTGTACTCCTAAAAATTGGTTTATAAAAGCCTTTTAGCCCAAGAAATTAAAAAATTCTATCAAAAAAGTCTGAAAGTTAAGCAATTTTAAGTTATCAATGATTTCTGATTTGCAAAATTTTAACTGATGTTTTAGCTTCAATTTTTTTGAGTTTCCCTTCTCCTCGACTTGTTACCATACCAAGGTTAAAGAGCACAGTCTGTCCTACTATTTACCCATAGCTGGAAGGAGAATTGTTTGATGCATACCCTTCCCAAGAGTATTAGTGCTATATGAAATGCAAATAGCCCTATCTAAGATTTGAACTTTGTTCACTGTGTTCATTTCTTATGATGATAACCATTGTAGCGTTACAGCTTGCATGTCGGAAATGGAGTTATGACATGTTGATAGTAAAATTAATTGTATACTTATTTCTGGACTGGTACTACTTTGAGAGGCTGGGTTGATGTTGAGTTGGCTTACAATTCATTGATGTTTGGAGTCTGGAAACCAACTTGGGGTGCTGAGGGACATCTTGCCTTGTGCCATCTATAGTTTTTAGTAATAACACAAGACCACTTCTTTTTTTTCTCATGAGATTTTTATTTTCCCCAAGCCAAAACTGCCTGGAGTGAGAGTCACATCTCGCTCAGCCAGCGCATTGTCCCAAACTCACCTAACATTTTCACCTCCCACTTTTTCTTTCTCCCACTTCGCCACGTGACACTTCTTGACCAGTAAAAAAAAAATTCCATGTGGCATTGTGCTGATTCATCCTTAAAAATTTCCCATGCTAACCTACTGGCTCTTTCCATTTCTCTCTCTCTCTCTCTCTCTCTCTCTCTCTCTCTTTTTTCTAATTAAGCCATGTGACACTTGACCAGTAAAAAAAAAATTCCATGTGGCATTGTGCTGATTCATCCTTAAAAGTTTCCCATGCTAACCTACTGGCTCTTTCCAATCTCTCTCTCTCTCTCTCTCTTTTTAATTAAGCCATGTGACACTTGACCAGTAGAAAAAATACTATGTGGCATTGTGCTGATTCATCCTTAAAAAATCCATTCTCTCTCTCTCTCTCTCTCTCTCTCTCTCTCTCTCTCTCTCTCTCTCTCTTATGTTACAACCATTACCCATGCGCCTTTAATTATATGCCAGTGTTACTGTTCTAGTTTTGCACAAGCAACTCAAAATTTTGGCCCCCCCACCCCCAAAGTTTACAGCGAGAAAACTTCAGTGTCAGTTTTGGTGTTTAATTGATTTCCCTTGCAAGAATAATGTTTATTAAATTCAAAGTTATTGCTTGGCTTGCATTTGAGGCCAATTTAATTATTTATATTCATGGTGTGATGGATTCTGCTAAAAGATGTGGCAAAGGAAAACCATTGATTAGCTGAGAATTTCTGCTATGAACAACTTCAGAAGATTCTAGAGTTAATTTTCTTTTTGTTCCTTTTAGACATTCTTCATTGCCTCTGTTATCTATTTAACTGTATTTAGTGGCAAATATAAGAATATGTAATATTGTGTGTTAGTATTACTGTTCAGATATTAAATGTCAGTATTGTTGTTCTGATATCATGTATTGCTATATCATAGGTTAGTGTTACAGTCTTGATATTTATTACTGTCCTGATATATCAGTGTTCTTGTTCTGATATTATATATTAGTGTTCTTGTTCTGATATATATTAGTGTTCTTGTTCTGATATTATATATTTGTGTTCTGATACTATATATTAGTATTCTTCTTCTGATATTATATATTAGTGTTCTTGTTCTGATATTATATAATAATGTTTTTGTTATAATATTATATATTAGTGTTCTTGTTCTGATATTATATAATAATGTTCTTGTTCTATTATTATGTATTAGTGTTCTTGTTCTGATATTATATATTAGTGTTCATGTTTTGATATCATATATTAGTGTTCTTGTTCTATATTATATATTAGTGATGTGTTCTTGTCTGATATTATATATAGTGTTCTTGTTTTGATATATATATTAGTGTTCTTGTTCTGATATTATATATTAGTGTTCTTGTTCTGATATTATATATTAGTGTTCTTGTTTGATATCATATATCAGTGTTCTTGTTCTGATATTATATATTAGTGTTCTTGATCTGATATTATATATTAGTGTTCTTGTTCTGATATTATATATTAGTGTTCTTGTTCTGATATTATATATTAGTGTTTTGTTTTGATATATATATTAGTGTTCTTGTTCTGATATTATATATTAGTGTTCTTGTTCTGATATTATATATAGTGTTCTTGTTCTGATATTATATATTAGTGTTCTTGTTCTGATATTATATATTAGTGTTCTTGTCTGATATTATATATTAGTGTTCTTGTTCTGATATTATATATTAGTGTTCTTGATCTGATATTATATATTAGTGTTCTTGTTCTGATATTATATATTAGTGTTCTTGTTCTGATATTATATATTAGTGTTCTTGATCTGATATTATATATTAGTGTTCTTGTTCTGATATTATATATCAGTGTTCTTCTTCTGATATTATATATTAGTGTTGTTCTTCTGATATTATATATTAGTGTTGTTCTTCTGATATTATATACATAAATTGCTCTCATTTTTATTGTTATATACACAATGCCAATGTGTCCTAGGGATGTCTTCTGGTGTTTCTTCTCAAACTCGGAGGGGCCATGTTGGACACATGATGTAACAGATATAAGGGTTTAGTTAATACAGTTCTAAATGACAATCATCTGAAGGTTGCAGGTTCAATCCTGAGTACGGGTGAAAATAATGTGGAATACTTAACTGAGCTAAACACTTCTATCTGGTTATCATTAATGGAATAAGAACAATCTACCCCAATGTATTAAATAAAGGGTTCAGTTTGAAGTTCTGTGAAGGCTTCTAATTACAACATGAACTTACCTGAGTACAACAAGAAGGTTCCCGAGTTTGACAAGAAGAACCTGAAGAAGACAGGAGGGCACATCATCTGAAACATTGTATATATAACAATAAAGATGAGGACCACAATCCAAAAAATCTAAATAATAGAAAATTCAGAAAATAGTTCACTTTGAATTTATTACTGTTGTTGGGAGATAAAAAAAGAATTATCTCCCTTTTTACATTGAAGGAGGGGCTTTTCTACATCACTTCCTCTTTTACCAACAGATGTTGTCTTTTCACTTCCTCAGAAGCTGTGCACATGGTACCAGTTTTTGTTCCCAGACCTCCTGGAAAATTGTAAATGGTTTCCACCATTTTGTTGCTTAACCTTTCTTCATGTTCCTTGGAATACTTTGAGTCTGTTTTATGGTTTGGGACAGGAACTATGTTCCCTCTTTGTATGTTGTATGTATCATTAAATGTTATATTGTATTAATTGATTTGTCTTTTCCCTACCAAATATTCTGTGTTGGGTTACCCTCTTTTGGATAACCTAATGCATTATAGGAGTGTGGGTATTAGCTACTAATTAACACCCCATGCATTCTTTTACTGTTATTCTTTTATTTTCATTTGAAGTTGGGATTAAAAATACCCTCACAGCTGGACTAATTGGACTCTGTGGACTCCAACACATGGGCACACCAGTGTAAGCTGACCAGCAAAAGTACTTTGAACAAAAACTGAACAAGAATGATGTATGCTGTCTTGAATAAATCTTGAAAGCAGCACCCCACAAGAAAGCAGCTGTATGGCCACTTACCTCCTATCATACAAACCATCCAAGTAAGATGAACAAGACATGCTGGACACTGCTAGAGAAGCAAGGACAAGCTCATAATTTACATTCTCCTGTGGACACCTACACATAGACACACCAGTGTAGGTCAACCAACAAAATGTGTATCAATCAGCTTTGTGCTGTTTCTGGATGCCGTGCAGAAGATCTGCTAGTGGTTATGAATATTCAATACCCAATAAGAACGAATAAAACAATGTCTTTGACATAAAATAACCCAACAAGGGTTGTCATGCCGTAAAATACAACTAATCAAATCAAATGAAATTTTTAGTTTCTTCAACTCATTTGTACACAATTATATGGTTTTATTTGTTAGCTGTGTCAGTGCTACTGTATGGCTGCCCCACTTGGACTCTGAAAAAACACTTTGAAAAAAAGGTAGATGAGAACTACATGAGAATGATGTATGTTGTCTTGAACATATCTTGGAAGCAACACTCCATGACCGGGTACAAGTGTAAGCCAGACAGAAAGGGAGTTTATCCCCATTTCTGTAGCGCTAGACCAAGGAGATTGTTTTTTGGCATCTGATGTCGAGCACCACACCTACCATCAGCTTCTCACTTTACCCTGTGCTACTCATGCACTGAGTTGTTGAGGGCCAGTATCAAACAGAGTGGCCTAATGTCAATATCAGCCAGATAGCAGGGGAGTCTATCACCTTTTCACTTGCGCTAGACCAGGGAGATTGTTTTTTGGCATCTGAGATGGAGAACCACACCTACCATCAGCTTATCACTTTACCCTGTGCTACTCATGCACTGAGTTGTTGAGGGCCAGTATCAAACAGAGTGGCCTAATGTCAATATCAGCCAGATAGCAGGGGAGTCTATCCCCTTTTCACTTGCACTAGACCAGGGAGATTGTTTTTTGGCATCTGAGGTGGACTACCGCACCTACCATTAGCTCCTCACTTTACCCTGTGCTACTCATGCACTGAGTTGTTGAGGGCCAGTATCAAATCAGGAAGCTTGCAACTCCTAGGCAAGTGCTCTACCGACTGAGCTAAACCCTTTTCCATAGTGCTAGACAAAGGAGATTGTTTTTTGTATCTGAGGCGGGGTGCCACACCTACCATCAACTCTTCACTTTACCCTGTGCTACTCATGCACTGAGTTGTTGAGGGCCAGTATCAAACCAGGAAACTTGTGATTCCTAGGCAAGTGCTCTACCAACTGAGCCAAACCCGGCCCTAGAGAATAAAGGTTGTCACTTACTGTGTGGGAACCATCACATAACAGGTATGCAGAATAACCAATTAAACAGGAATGAGATCTAGGGTTATGTCTGTGTGTGGCTTCTAGACGCTGTTATTTTGCGGCAGATAAAAATCGATTCGTAATTAATATAATAAAATTGGGAGAAAATTACATATTCTAAAATAGAAATTTCAAAATCTCAAAAAGATTTTTATTTTTTATAAACACTAAATATCTATTCAATCAATAGTTTAATTTTAAAACTTATTTATTTTACTCTCTAAACTCCTTTAAGGCAATATTAGATAATCTGTGGAAAGATTATAAATATTCTGTGAAATTAAGATGAATGTTTATAAGGAACAGCTGACAGGTCTCAAACCTAATATACTAGCTGAAAAGATATTATTATTATTATTATTATTATTATTATTATTATTATTTAACTCTATAACGGCTAGGGTTCATAGAATAATCTTAACTTAATCTGTTCAATCAATAGTTTTATTCAAATTTCAAAACCTATTTATTTTAGCTTTTAGGGTTTTGTCGCTGTTATTTTATTTTTTGAAACTGGTGCTTTCAACATGACTTGATCTAAAGAACAAAGATGATAAAATAATGATTTGAAAAATACACAAAATAAATGAATTCAACTACAACTGAAAATTGAAATGTTTTATCATTCCTGGAAAGAAATTTTTTATTCATTTACATAACAACAAAAAAAAAACAGATTTTCTATTGCCCGACATCATTTTTGCACCTGATTTTGCAAAACAGAGTAAATCATCGCAAGTGGCTGGGTTTAACTGGTTTTTGTGGTTGGCTCCATATGTGAGACGTAGAGAAAAAGTTGGCTCCAGATGTGAGACGTAGAGAAAAAGGAACCTACACTGTAATTTAACAGCAGAAAAGCCTGTTTCTCTGAATTTTTTAGATGAGGCTTTATAATTTGGATTATTTGGATTATTTGGACTATCGTCCTCATCTTTATTGTTATCTGCACTATTTCTCTGAATTTTTGAGATGAGGCTTGATAATTAGTATTATTTGGTTTATTCAGACTATTGTCCTCATCTTTATTGTTATCTGCACTATTTCTCTGAATTTCTTGAGATGAGGCTTGATAATTTGGATTATTTGGATTATTCAGACTATTGTCCTCATCTTTACTGTTATCTGCACTATTTCTCTGAATTTCTTGAGATGAGGCTTGATAATTAGTATTATTTGGTTTATTCAGACTATTGTCCTCATCTTTATTGTTATCTGCACTATTTCTCTGAATTTCTTGAGATGAGGCTTGATAATTTGGATTATTTGGATTATTCAGACTATTGTCCTCATCTTTACTGTTATCTGCACTATTTCTCTGAATTTTTGAGATGAGGCTTGATAATTTGTATTATTCAGACTATTGTCCTCATCTTTATTGTTATCTGCACTATTTCTCTGAATTTTTGAGATGAGGCTTGATAATTAGTATGATTTGGATTATTTGGACTATTGTCCTCATCTTTATTGTTATCTGTACAACATTTCAGCTGATATGCCCTTCGGCCTTCTTCAGGTGTTTCTTGTCAGACTCAGGAACCTTCTTTTTGAACTCGGGAACCTTCTTGTCATAATCGAGAGCCATCATGAAACTTTGAACCCAAACCTTTATTCAATTCACGGAGGTATCCTGTTCTTATTTCACTAAACATAGCTGGGGTACAGTGTTAAGCTGTGTTAATTATTATGACAAGAAATACGTAAAGAAGGCCGGAGGGCACATCGTTCAGATAACAATAAAGATGAGCACAATAGTCTGAATAATCCAAATAATAGAAAAGCCTGTGTAGATTAACAGCTGGCCTGACCTCCGGGCTTGACCTCCAAGCCTGACCCCTGGGCCAATCACTTTGGGCTTAAATATAAAATATTTGTGGTGAAGTCATACATTTTTTTACAGGTTTGATTTTTAGGCACTTTTGAACTTTCTCGGCCATAGCAGCAGTGTTCAGTGAATGTTATACAGGGTGTCCACAAAGTCTGGGTACATTAACACATACTTTTAAAACAAAATAATTTCATTTAATTATAATGTTAATGAATGATATTTTATATCTAATTGTCTATGTTATGATTTTATTTACTGCTAAATTACCATATCTGCCTTCTCGGAAAAATAACATAAATAAATACAAAGTGAAATCTCCATGTACCCAGACTTTGTGGATACCCTGTGTAATTGATAGGTAGCCTATTAATTATGTACACTAAGGGTATTTACAGCACATCCCACATATGCGGGTGTGACACAAGATTTTTTTAAAGCTGGACCACTCACAAACTGAAACTCATGGGATGGTAGGTGCAAAAAATGGGTTGCTCCTGTTGGCATTCCATCTCAAGCAGGGCACCTCAGGCACTGAGCAATAAACTCAGCTCTGTCCCTTTAAATCAAGGGGGCAGGTGTTGCCGGGGGGGGGGGATAGCTCCCTGGGATGAACGCTGTTAATTACTTCACCGGTCCAAGGCTGAAGCCACTGGACCGCCACAAGGGGTAGTAGCATAGATTTAAATTTACTGGTTTAGTAGAAAAAACATAGAAGTGATTAGCACTTTCTAACCTTGTGTTGACCTCTCTTCTGGTTTGTCAGTGTGAGCCATGTGAAAGTAGCTAGGAAAGTCAGTTTTTGCCTGGGTGACTGTGCATTTGACTTGATCTGGGATACTTATAAAATAGAATATGAGCTAAAAAAAAAAGAAAGTCTTGTGTTGTTTATTAAAAACAAAGTAACAACACGGGACGTCCCAGTATCAAGCCAGGAAGAATCCCAGATCCAGAAGAAATCAGCTTGGAACCAGCCAAGATCCAAGATGAAAGATGGCTGAGAATCAACAGATAGTAGAGATTCCAAGAAGATTGAAGACGAGTATACAACCACAGGTATACTCACCACAATCAAACAACATACAAAGATATAAGGTACGGCGATACAACATAAATTCTTACACCTTAAAAGAATAAACCCATTAAGCGATAGATAGGTTTGAACATTGCTTTATAGTGAGGCAACTATATCATTAAGAATTTTTTATTTTGCTGTAAGTTGGAAAATTTAAAAACACTCCACCATACACTGGTTAGGGTTATGGGTTAGGGTTAAGGTTAGGATTAATTTATTCAATCAGATATGCTAGATTCATAGTAACCATTTGTGACCATTTAGGAATTTTGGAGTTGTAACAATTAAAGAGAGTGGGTCACTCTCCCTCTTAACTCTCTAATCTTTCTTTTTACTCTCACAGAACTACTAAACTAAATAAGGAGTAACTAATGAAGATATATACAGAGAGGGGGAAATTGACAGGCAGAATGTGAAGTAAGAGATGGGTGAGTTTATTACTTAATTCATTCAATCAGATATGCTAGATCCATATGTTTATGAATTCTTGTGATGAGAGAACAAAGAAAGTAACTCCTTCAATTAAATTCTTAATGATATAATTGTTTCACACAAAAGCATTTTTCAAACCAATCTATCTTTTAATGGTTTTATTCTTTTAAGGTATGAGAATTTACAGAACACCGTTTCAAGAGTGCTGATTTTTACTATTTCCTGAAATTCTCAAATTCTGTTATTCCATAGATTTTTTTGAGATGATCATTTTAATGTTTGGTGTTTTTTTTATTTTTCAGTTAATGTCTTAGGCAATATACATCAGGTTGGGATTCCATTGGGATTCTGTGTCTGATACAACATTGATTTATTTCTAGAGGGCATGGCATGTTGTTTTTCTTTCTCCCAACCTTAACTCTGACAGCAAAGATTTAGTAAGTACATGTAATATATATATCTTATTATAATGGAGATTGTGTGCTTTTCCGTCTGTAACCGAAACTATATTACTACTCAAGTCACAATTCTCTTAGTTATTGACATCACATTCTCCATGATTTTATTTTTATCTAAACCTCAATTATTAATAAAATTTATTTTACATTATTAATACTGTTAACCATATCTACATACAAATGACATGCAATTGTATTTATATATACAACAAAATAGCGCTTTACAATGTGAACGGGAAGGCTAATTTGCATATTAATATTAAAAAATCGAATTTAATAAATATGTGCTTAGTATTATTGATTTCTAACTGTTTGGTTTTATTTTAATGAATATAAGCAAAAATCTCTTCAATGAATCTTAAATGAAATCCATTAACAAGATAAAATAACTGTCATTTTATTCTTTACTGCCTCTTATAACTAAATACTTAAATTAGAAAAAATAACAATGAAAGACGAGAGTGATGGAAGAGTAAGTTTCAGTTGTTCCATTTTTTATTATACTCCCTGTTTCAAATCTTTTATTATACTCCCTCTGTTTCAAATCTTTTTATCTGTATTCTTATTTAGTTTCATTAGCCTTTCTAATTTAATACAATATTTTATTACATTAAAACTTAAATACTTGCACCCGGAGGGTGCATATATTTGCTAGTATATATATATATATATATATATATATATATATATATATATATATATATAATCCAAAAGTCCAGAGAAGAAATCTTCCTTACGACACAAGAGTTTTATTTAAAACCTGTCGCAGTTTGTGTGCTCTTAATGTTAGAGTCACAGAGCAAATATATAAGTAAAGAAATAACAAAAGACTTAGAGATTTAGCATTATAGTCTATTTCAGGGAGCCTAGACAAAGTGTTGCATCTGATGAGTCAGGAGAGTTAGACACTTTGTCTAAGCTCCCTAAATAGACTATAATGCTAAATCTCTAATATATATATATATATATATATATATATTATATATATATATATTTCTTTTTGTAAAATAGTCTGAGGAAGCCGATTGAGATATTGGTGGAAATAAATTTATAACAGTTGATGTGCCTATTCTTTGTTATATATATATACATATATATATGTACATAGGTGTGTATCTGTGGATATATATATACATGTGTGAGTATATATATATATATATATATATATATATATATAGTTTTTTTTTCCGTAGTTAGGGTCTTTCCATGTGTGGTTTAACCAAGCTGATGCAGGTAGACCATAAGGAGAGCTCAATGTACCTAATACCAGTGAGTAAAAGGACAGAGCAAGATATTTAGTAAATGAAGAAAAACTCTAAACTTGCTTCATTACAATAATTTATTTCAACCGTATTAATATGGCATCTTCAGGTAATCACAAGAACATGACTCTTACTGAGAATTTCCCAAAGTAACATCTCTTTTATATCTATCAATTTAAACCCTCCCTCCCCTAAATTGATAGATATAAAAGAGATGTTACTTTGGGAAATTCTCAGTAAGAGTCATGTTCTTGTGATTACCTGAAGATGCCATATTAATACGGTTGAAATAAATTATTGTAATGAAGCAAGTTTAGAGTTTTTCTTCATTTACTAAATATATATATATATATATATATATAAAAATAAATGTATAGGCATATATATATATATATATATATATATATATATATATATATATATGAATTTAATGTAGATATGTTTTTGATAATAAAATTCCAGGTGTCTGAAAAAAAAAAAAAAATTTGTTTTTAAAAATTTGTGTATATATATATATATATATATATATATATATATTATATATATGAATGTATATATTATGGTCGAAATAATGATAATGTATATATAAAACAAATAATGATTAGATATACAGGAAGTTGATAAACCGACAAAAAACAAGAATACATTATTTTCAAATACCCAACCCCCTCAAAGGTGCTACAAAACAATGGCTGAGGGTCAAGCACCAGTTTATTAATACACATGAAGTTCATGGGGCTGGTTTTGCTCAGTCAGTAGAGCATGGGCAAGGAATCACAAAGTTCCTGGTTTGATACCGGCCCTCACCAACTCAGCGTATGAGTAGCACAGGGATCTGTGTGGTAAAGTAAGGAGCTGATGGTGGGTTTGGCGCTCCACCTCAGACGCTAAAATAATCTCCTTGGTCTGGCACTAGTGAAAAGGGGATAGACTCCCTGTTTGGCTGATACCGACATTAGGTCGCCCTGACGACTTTACTTATAAAACAAAAAAAAAATATTGACCAAAAAGCTATTCGCTTACAGATCCTATACAAACAAGTTTTGGCTTTAAATACCCCGCAGGGTTTGACATGTAATTAATCTAGCCAACCAGCCAACCAGCCAACCAACCAAAATTGTCTTCTAACTTTTGTCTTGCGCTCTCGCAATTTATTTGATAACAAAAATATTTACCCACAAACTATTAATTTAAAAATATTTTGGACCATATGACCTTTAGGCACCCCTTTTGTGATCTCGTTTCATAAGGAGATTTTTTTCATTTACACCGTCAAAATCCGGTTGTTTGTTAGGGGTTAGTGGTTAGTGGTTAGGGGTTAGGTTTAGGGTTAGGAGTTAGTTTTATAATTTAAAAAAAGAACTCTAAAAATCGTCTGTTAACAAACAACTGGATTTTGACGGTGTAAATGAATAAAATGTCCGTATGAAACGAGATCGCAAAAGGGGTGCCTAATGGTCATATGGTTCAAATTTTTTTATGTTTGTGAATTCTTGGTGATGACTGTTCCATCTTCTATCACTATGAAACTTTGGGAATTAATCATTAATCATTGCTGGGATTATCTCCCCTTGATTGCTATCATCATTGGGATTACCTTCCCTTAGTTGCTATATTTTGCCGTGAGGTGGTGTTGCAACCAGAATATTTAAAGGCGGTGCCACCAAGATCTATCTCTCTTTTCTCCTGGACTCTCTAGCTCTCAGACCTAGACACAAGTTGTGTCTTCATCCATTTGGACTGCAGGAGGGGGAGTCTAGCATCCCAGCTATAGGTAATACATGTACCTATACACATGCCTTTTATACTATGGTTTCATAGAAGCTTGGCACCCTGCTACAGGCATTGGTAATTTATGAGGATGTGCGTCCCGGTCTCCCGCCTCAAAGACTGCTACCCGGTGACTATCAAAATAACAACCCCAGCTCATCGTAATTCTTGTTTATTTATCGTAATTTGTCGTAATTCTTGTTTAGATATGAAGATGGATATATAGTTTTGAATAGACTGAGATAGATAGATAGATAAACAAACAAAATAATATAGATAGATATGAACAAATGGAGATAGATAGATATTTTCGACAAGTAAATGTATTGGGGGGGGGTTGCATCTTTTTTTGTCGTAATTCTTGTTTATTTAAACTAAAAACAAGACATTAAACAAACATGAATAAAAAAAAAAACTTAGTATCTAAAGTAATATAGATAAATATGATCAAATTGAGATAGATAGATAGATGGATAGTTTTGAATAGCTTGAGCTGGGTCGTTATTTTAATAGTCACCGGGCAGCAACTCTTGAGGCAGGAGACCGGGACACACTTCCTCATAAATTAGCCAGGCATTTCTGTGTACAGTACACGTCTTTCTATATTCTATGATTTCGTAGAGGCAAACCTGTTGCGGAGCTAAAAATCTTAATTCCCAATAGTTTAAGGGGCTCCAAGCAGCATAAATGCCACCAGACTTAATGACAGAAATATGATTAGATAAGGAAAAAATAAATTGGAACAAAATTACATATTCTAAAATGTCAAAATGTCCTAAAGAACGCTATTACTTACCTAACCATTAAAAGAAATAATGACATTACACAGTTATGGCCCCTTAACCATTGCCTGATAAGAGACCTTTTGTGATTGGTTAAAGGCCCTTGTCTGCGACTAATCAAAAGACATATTACTAGGCTTAGTTTGGCCACCAAATTTCGAAGATTGATACCATCAATCTCTCTCTTTCGCTGCAATCAGCCGTCGCTAAAGGACATGCTTTCTGAAGCCAGCTTACCCAGGAGCCGATGATGTCGTAAAGTCAAACTTAACTCAAGCTAGCAAGAGACACCAGAGACCAGATAAGTTTTGCAAACGCATTATTTTGCACCTACACTCTACAATTGTACAATTTATAACACATTTGTAAACCTCACACATTTTGTATATCACACGTTACATATTGTATATTGCATGTTCATGTTTGTTGTTGAAAACACCGTTTGTCGAAAGCTTTGAGTCATGTTTCATTACCTGTTGTCTTTATCATTATCTTGTCTACATATTTACTATAATCGTTTTCATCTGACTTGGAACTTGAAATGAGAGGGTTCCAAAATGTAGTATTGTATCTTACAACTTCCTGTTAAGATTATTCTATGAACCCCAGCCGTTAAAAAGCTAAATAATGATAATATAATAATATCTTTTCAGCTAGTATATTAGGTCTGAGACCTGTCAGCTGTTCCTTATAAACATTCATTTTAATTCCACACCAGTCTAGAACCCCTATCTTGCTCAGAACATTAACCTCCTAGAAACTGTACAGAGATGTGCAACCAAACGAATACCCTCCATCAGGCATCTGCCATATTCTGAACATCTTGCTGGCAACTGACCTGGTAAACGCTCATAAGGTCATTAATCATCTTAACAACAGCAACCTTGAGCACCTTTTTGATCTCCATGTTTTTAACACACGTGGGCATGCCTACAAAGTCAGAAAACAGCATTGCTCACATGACTTTCAGAAACATTTGCTCACACTCAGAATTGTCGAGGCATGGAATAAGCTGCCCGCGTTGTAGGCTGCTGAAACACTGCATCTTTCAAGGCCTCCATGCTTCCTGTAGTCCTCCAACACCATACCTAATGCCCCTCTCCACATACATAAGCACTTATGCGCACACATACATGCATATTATTACTGTAAACTGTTCATGTTCCTTACACTAATACATGTACTACTGTGTACATTATTATTTACTATTAGAACTAGTACAAAATAAAAAACACCCTCCGGGCGATGTAAAAATAGATTTTTAAAACATATTGCCTGAGGGGGTGGGAGTAAAAAATTCAATGTCAGCGAGTTTGTACCCTAAGTAAGTAAAACCATCAAATTCATTAAAGGATTAAAAAATAAAACAATTTGAAATGTAAACTTTAAATATGTATTAAAATAAAACAAACTATATATAGATATATAATACCAGTCATGTATTTATTAAAACTTGTTTTAAAAAACAATGAGGACTGTCTAATGTTGCATGTTCAAATTTTGAGTGTATTTATTCTGTTATGATGATTTTGGGTAATGTGACGTAAGCTGTGACATAATTTTTGTTACAGACAAAAACCGGAAGTGAATCTCCATTATCAAGTGGAAATGAATATTAATACACAGAAACTTGGTTGTCTTTTTTTATTTTTATTCAGAAATGTAATAATAAAAGATTGTAAAGAAATATAAATAGATATTTATAATCTTTCCACAGATTATCTAACATTGCCTTAAAGGAGTTTAGAGAGTAAAGTAAATAAGTTTTAAAATTAAACTATTGATTGAACAGATATTTAGTGTTTATAAAAAATAAAAATCTTTTTGACATTTTGAAATTTCTATTTTAGAATATGTAATTTTCTCCCAATTTTATTACATTAATTACGAATTGATTTTTATCTGCCGCAAAATAACAGCGTCTAGAAGCCACACACAGACAAAACCCTAGATCTCATTCCTGTTTAATTGGTTATTCTGCATACCTGTTATGTGATGGTTCCCACACAGTAAGTGACAACCTTTATTCTCTAGGGCCGGGTTTGGCTCAATCGGTAGAGAACTTGCCTAGGAATCGCAAGTTTCCTGGTTTGATACTGGCCTTCGACAACTCAGTGCATGAGTAGCACAGGGTAAAGTGAGAAGCTGATGGTAGGTGTAGTGCTCCATCTTAGATGACAAAAAAACAATCTCCTTTGTCTAATGCTAGTGAAAAGGGGATAGACTCCCCTGCTATCTGGCTGATATCGACATTAGGCCACTCTGTCGACTTTACTTTACTTACCTATAAATTACAGTCAAGTCACGTTGAAAGCACCGGTTCCCACTAGATCACCAAATTTAAGCAGCAATGAGCCTGTTAAATACTTAGATGGGTGACCACATAAGCAACAGCTGGTACTGTAAAAAACCAAATATCAAAAATGATATTGATTCAGCATTAAATTACATTAAAAAGGGTTGATATGCCGTAAATCAAACCATCCAACCAACCTACCAACCTACCAAGACTCTTTCTCTGAATTTTTGAGATGAGATGAGGGGAAATAATACTACAAAGACTCTCTTTTATAGGACATTTATTTATCCTGTTTTGTATTGTTTCTGTTGGACATTAAAGTCTGTTTGTTATAACTCTTTGTTGGGATTTGTTCAATGTACATGTTTGTGTCACGCTGGAGAAAACGATAGACACCAATTGTCATTTCAATTCTCAACAGCAGGAATTTCTTATCGCTATAAATTGTTGGCTATGTATTGTTGGTGACAAATTAACTGGATCCCATTTCACTGTTGGCAACAAACTGGATCCCATTATTCGACCCTTTCAATTTTGGCGACAAATTAACTGGAGGTTTGAATAATGGGATCGAGTTGGATCCGATTATTCAGCTCTTTGATTGTTGGTGACAACTGGATCTCATTATTTAACCCTTTCACAGTTGGCAACAAACTGGATCTCATTATTCAGCCCTTTCGCTGTTGGCTAACTGAAGGGTTGAATCATGGGATCCAGCGGGATCCAGTTAGTCAGGTCTTTGATTGTTGGTGAAAAACTGGATCTCATCATATTTAACCCTTTTCATCTCTTCACTTGTATTGCATGAAATTTAAGGCAGATGAACTGTTCCAAAATTCCAAACTGAAATTTCAAAAAAGGTCTTGGCAAAGGACAACAGAAATTCCAGAAGGAACAGTCCATTTAAGTCCGACTGAATTTGGGGGAATTAAATAGTCATATTATTTTGCACACAAGTGAGCAGGAGCATCACCATTCCCGCACTTATATTAATCTTAACCCTTTTCATTTCCGCTGGGATGCTGGTGTTCATGTTTATAGGTAGGGTATATGAGGATTGGGACATACCCATTATTGTTCATAGGTAGGATATATTTTTAGATTTATTCTGCACAGAGTCAATATCTCATCCTCGCCAAAATGTTGTAACCAAACAAAGGTTACTAAATGAGAAATAACCAAACGGAGGTTGGAAATTAAAAGGAACCTTTATAACAGGGGTCACCAAACTATGGCCCGTGGGCCAAATCCAGCCTGCAAAGGCATTTTATCAGGCCTGTTAACGATACTTGAATTTGTAATGTTTTTGATGTTTTGAAAATAAATATATTGGTTTAATTTGTTTTTGTGCATCTTATGCCACTCATCCATGAATATAACATGGAAAGATAAATTTTGTTTTACATCTAAAACTCAGACACATATATGTAGGAGATATATTTTGCCGTGCACATGTATGATGCTTTAATGATCAAATAAATAAAATATATCTCCTACATATACGTGTCTGAGTTTTGTTCCTTTGTCCATATTTCTCCCTCTAATCTTTACTACATTCTGTCGGATTTACTCCAATCCTCATATATATATAATATATATATATATATATATATATATGTCCTGTGCCAATAAGTTGGTCCTACAGATAATAGCCCTGAGTAGTGAATTTGATGCACACTGAGTGCTCTATACTTATATAGCTAAAGCATTAAAATTTGTATTATATAGATTTTTCAGACTGTTTCCCTCATCTTTATTATAATATATAATATCTTTTCAGCTAGTATATTAGGTCTGAGACCTGTCAGCTGCTCCTTATAAACATTCATCTTAATTCCACAGAATATTTATACTCTTTCCATAGATTATCTAACATTACCTTAAAGGAGTTTAGAGATGGGTATTCAATATTGATGATGGTAGTTTATTCCATATATTCACCACTCTGTTACTAAAATAATTTTGTCTTGCATTTGCTTTACAAAATTTTTTAAGAGTTTTAATTTATGACCCCTGGTATTGATATTTTGAGCAATGTTTAGTAGATCAAAGTTCGTCGAATAAAAACCATGTGTATATTTGTAGACTTCAATCATATCCCCTCTTGTATGTTAATAAACCAGACTTGGTAAGTCAATGTTCCTAAGTCTTTTTTCAGACAAAAGGGTTTTTAAATCATTCATTACTTTAGTAGCTCTCCTTTGAACTCCCTCAATGAGTTTTATGTCCTTGATTAGTCTTGGACTCCAAACCACATTAGCAAATTCCAAATGAGATATATATTTTTCAGCTGTGCCCATGGTGTTTCTTGTTACACTTGGGAGCCTTCTCGTTGGACCCCGGGAACTTTCTTGTCAAACTCGGAAGCCTTCAAGTCGTAATCATAAGATGCAATTGGATGTATAATCAGTGAGGTTATTTAGTTCATTGGGGTTTTTGGGTCATTGGGGGTTTTGGGTCTTTTCAACATCATACCCCCTGGCTAAAGTGAACCGTTCGAGATCGATCACATCAGGAGTTATACAGACGATTGTATTTTTCAGAATTTTCTAGATTTTTCATATTATAGATATGACGTCATAACTATAGTATAATAATTTATTAACTCTTAACATCTTATACTGCCTCATTCCACCCGGCCAGAAGTCACATTCATTTTTCTAATCTACCAAAAAAAGTGGACACTACACAATCATCTTTATTAAACGGAAGGAGGCCAACAAAAAACAAATATTACCTAATGATTAAAAAAACATGAAACTATTGAATGCAATATTTTGTTTTAATTCCTGTGTTATATTGACAATGTATGCTCAGTCCCAGATAATGAGCACTCTTTCTAGATATACTGCAGCCTTTAAACACAGTAATATATATATATATATATATATATATATATGTATAAGTTAAGTGAAAGGAATTTAATCCGATGGTATAAGTCTAGATAAAAGGATATGAAAATACACAATGCTGTTAAAATGAAAATATTTTATATCCTATTCATAGCTAATATTGAACAATATTTCGATTTATAAAAATCATCTTCAGAACTTGTTTTTACTCCGGACTCATCGATAGAGAAGCTGAAAATAATTTTAAATTCAAAATGAAAACATTGATGTTCCAAGAATTATATTGGAATATAAATATTTTTAGAAAAAACAAACACATGATGTTATAACTGCTGACAGAAATCTGTTTCGACCTTTTATTAAAACGGTCTTCATCAAGAGCGAAATGTTTGTGATGGAGAGATGGTATGAGTAAACCGTTACTAATTGCTCTTGATGTTCCAAAAATGTTTTCGTTTTGAATTTAAAATTATTTTCAGCTCCTCTCTCGATGAGTCCGGAGTAAAAACAAGCTCTGAAGATGATTTTTATAAATTGAAATATTGTTCAATATTAGCTATGAATATGATATAAAATATTTTCATTTTAACAGCATTGTGTGTTTTCATATCCTTTTATCTATACTTATATATATATATATATATATATATATATATATATATGTATGTTGAAAAGATAAATGGAAGAATTAAAAAATTTTTGGTATGGATGAAATTTATTATTGTTATATGTTGATACGTGTTTCGACAAAAATTTAATTACGCATACAGTATTCAATTCAAATATATTTTAAATATAAAATAAAATAATTTTACATAGAGTACTGTATGTGTAAGCATATTTTGGTCAAAATGACATATTATATATATATATATATATATATATATATATATAAAAATAATATATTTCATCCATACCAAAATATATATATATTTTTTCCATTTATCTTTTCAACATATCTGTTGGATTCATTTCCATTTTTCTCACTTACACATACTCAAACACACACACACACACACACAAATACACACACACACACACACACACATGTATTTGTGGAAAATAATAAGTAAAACATTTTAAAATTTTCAAATAAATAATAAATATTGGTAATATTTATTAAATGTTTATTGTGGTATATTGCCAATATATGTTTAATCCCAGATATCAAGCACTCTCTCTATAGATACAGCCTTTAAACACAGTAATGCTATATATATATATATATATATATATATATATATATATATATATAGACACATGTACATTTATACTTTCAATAAGAAACCGTCATTTGGCTATTATAAATTTATTTCGACCAGAACTCAATAAGTTTTTCTTTCTTATTGAAAGTATCAATATGCTCTGTATATAATTAATTTATTAGTTATTATACATTGAGCTCTCCTAGGGATTTGTAAAAACCCTTGTATAAATTTATAAGTTTGCATCAACATGAATATGCACTGTGGATGTACAGGAGATATTGATGATCCCAAATAGAATCATCCCTTACATACCAGTCAGTTGGATTCTTTTACCTTTATATATACATATGTGAAGAAAAAGAAATCTGTGAGACTCTTTTGCTTTGTCGGTCAGTCTATTTAAAATTGTTGAATGAAACGCAAGTGTTCTTGGATTTTAAAAATGTAAACAGAACACTGAAACAAAACGGCTTTTTAAAAAATTTAGTTTCGGTATTCTGTTTACATTTTAAAAATCCAAGAACGCTTGTGTTTCATTCAACAATTTTTAAATAGACTGACCGACAAAACAAATGAGTCTCGCAGATTTCTTATTTTCTGTGATACATTTATTTTTTCCTCAAACTAACGAAAGCTCTGATGAAGACCTATTGAAACAGATTGAAACACTGCAGAGTAGGCGAAATAAACATCACTCGTTTATGAATTTGTGTTTTTTCAATTTTTTCTTAATATTACATATATACATATATATATTTGTGGAAAAGTAATAAGTAAAACATTTTAAAATTTTCAAATAAATAACGAACATTGTTAATATTCATTAAATGTTTATAGTAAATATTTTGTGGATAATGACAATCCTGATTATTAGACATAATTTTCTCAGTTGCACATATATCATTTGTATTTTTTTAGTAATTTACTTAAAAAAAAAAAAAAAACAATTTTAAGATGAGACATACAGTCCAAAAATTAAATACATAACAAGCCTCATCTAAAAAACATTAGACAGATAATCTTATATAGATCTCTACAATACAAATTTGCATAACCCAGTAGAGGTCTTAATGAACTTTCACTGCCAGCATAATGCAATGATCATCTGTTTACAGATTTGATCTCTCTGGTGATCGTAAAGTATATACATAGATGATTTATGTATTTAAAACAGTTAAAACAGCATTCCTTAAACAGCAGCTAGCAATGGCTTAGAGGTTAACGGATCGGACAGGCGTAAAAGTCAGTCGGGGTTCGCCTCTGGTCGGAGTTAGTTGTTGTGTCTAGCTACACTGAAGAGGCAGGAAATGCAGAAACACGTGTCTGTGGATGACTTCTTATATATATATATATATATATATATATATATATATATATATATATATATATATAATATATTAATAATTTGAAGGCAAATACAATGCGTATGAAAAATAAAAACAAAAAGATGTTATTTTTGTCTTATCGATTTCGAAACATAAACTTCATCATCAGAGGTTCGTATCAGAAAACCCGTCTGATGAGGCTAGACTGATACGAACCTCTGATGATAAAGTTTATGCTTCGAAATCGATAAGACAAAAATAACATCTTTTTGTTTTTATTTTCCATATGCATTGTATTTGCCTTCAAATTATTAATATATTATAACATACTTAACAATGCTTCAAGCAAATTACCAATTACTTTTATATATATCCATATATATATATATATATATATATATATGTATATAAGTATCCATATATATATATATATATATATATATGTATAATAAGTCATCCATATATATATATATATATATATATATGTATAATAAGTCATCCATATATATATATATATATATATATATATATATAATATCATATATATATATTATATATATATATATATATATATATATATATATATATATATATATATATATATATATATATATATAGGTCTCTACAATACAAATTTGCATATGTTCTCATATCATACCCCCTCGTTAAAGTGACCGGTCGGGATTGATCACGTCTCAGCCTACATCCAACATTGTTGTTTATCAGCACATCCTGTGTTGCTCTCAGCTAACAAACGGCTTCTGGTTTTGTCCTTTATATATGGTCAGGTTGTTATTTGACCAAAAAGCAATCATTTCTGGTTTTCCACGTTGATAAAAACTCAACAAACCCTCATCCTGTTATAATTTTATTTCAACTAGAAACTTAAAAAATGAGTCTAGCCTCATCAGACGGGTTTTATAAATACATGTATTTACAGGCAGTTATAAAACCTGTCTGATGAGGCGAGACTCATTTTTTGAGTTTCTGGTCGAAATGAAATTATAATAGGATGACAGTTTATTAAGTTTTTCTTTCTTTGGAAGTTAAATATTGCTCTGTATATAATTTGATTTATTGATTATTATACATTGAGCTCTCTTTAGGGATTTATAAAAATCCTTGTATAAGTATATATGTTTGCACCTATAAGACCATACAGAATGGTTATACAGTGAGATTTCTATGATCCCAAATATATGTTTGCACTTACAAGAGCATACAGTATGGTTGTACTGTGAGATTTTGATGATCCCAAATTGAATCATCCCTTACTTACCACTCATTTTGATTACCTTACATTTATATACATACATTTATATATATATATATATATATATATATTGTAATGTAAAAATTGAAAAAAAGAAACAAGTTTTATTAACGAATGATGTTAATATGAAACTTGTGTTTTTTCAATTTTACACCATTACACATTGTTGGATTTACTTCCACTTTTTGTTCATTATATATATATATATATATATATATATATATTATATATATATATGAGTTAAGAATAAGGAAATGAATTCGATGGTATATGTATAGATAAAAGGGTATGAAAACACACAATGTTGTTAAAATGAATATATTTTTATATCATTTTCATTGCTAATATTGACAATATTTCAATTTATAAAAAATCATCATCAGAGCATAATGATAATTAGGTCCGATGATGATCTTTTCATACATCGAAATATTGTCAATATTAGCAATTAAAATGATATAAAAATATTTTAACAACATTGTGTGTTTTCATACCCTTTTATCTATACATATACCTTTGGATTCATTTCCTTACTCTTAAATCACACACACACACATATATATATATATATTGTACTTATTTGTTGAATCCAATTCCATTTTCGTTACACACACAAAAATGTGGGTCGACCATTGCTCAGGTTTAAGGACAAGTTGAAAAGTAACCTCTCAGCTGCAAATATAGATCACGCTACTTTTGAGAGCACAGCACTCGATTGTAAAACGTGGAGGACTTTGTGTTACAATGGTATCAAGAATTTTGCAGCATCGGAGGTCACCAAGCTGCGTCAAGCTAGAGAAAGGACTAGAGCATTGGCTAGTGTCCCAGCAATACATTCTAATAATCCACACTCTTGTTCCATCTGTGGACTTCTTTGCAAATCATTGGCAGGGATGAAATGTCACCTGCGATTAACACACAAGGTTAAATGGAAGAGGTTGTCGGAACCTCATACGTCGAAATCGACGGGAGAGTCCATCATATTGTACTTAAATATTCAAACTTTCGAATACATAATGAATATTAGTAATATTTATTATGAAAACACACAATGTTGTTAAAATGAATATATTTTTATATCATTTTCATTGCTAATATTGAACAATATTTCGATTTATAAAAAATCTTCATCAGAGCAATGAAAATGATATAAAAATATTTTAACAACATGTTGTGTTATTCATACCCTTTTATCTATACATATACCGTCGAAATATATACATATATATATTGTATTTAAATATTCGAAAAACTTTCGAATAGATAATGAATATTAGTAATATTTATTAAATGATTATAGTAAATATTTCATTGATAAAAACAATTGTGATTACTCAACACAATTTCCCCAGTTCAATTTGTATTAAAAAAAAAAAGTAATTTACCTAAAAAAAAACAAAAACCAATCTGAAGATGAGACATACAATACAGTCTGAAAATTCAAATAATACATATCAAGCCTCATCTAAAAAAAAATAGATGAATAATCTTATATAGGTCTCTACATTACAATTTTGTATTTATATATATATATATATATATTGTGTGTGTGTGTGTGTGTGTGTGTGTGTGTAATGAAAATGGAATTGGATCCAACAAATATTGAACATTGATCTCCCAATTTTGACCTGAAAACTCTAACATTCCGCTGTTGAAAGAGAGGTCCAATTTAGAATCCTCCTAATACCAACTTACCTGGTAACCCAACTATGGATATATATATACATATATATATATATATTCATATATACATATTGTACTTTATTATTTGAAAAACTTTCAAATAAAAAAGGAACATTGATAATATTCATTAAATGTTTATAGTAAATATTTTGTCGATAATGACAATCCTAATTACAATTTTCTCAAATACACATATTTCATTCACAATTTTCTCAAATACACATATTTCATTCACACTTTTTTCAATTACACATATTTCATTCACAATTTTCTCAAATACACATATTTCATTCACAATTTTCTCAAATACTCATATTTCATTCACAATTTTCTCAAATACTCATATTTCATTCATAATTCTCTCATATACTCATATTTCATTCATAATTTTCTCAATTGCACATATTTCATACACAATTTTTCAAATTACAAATCACATACAATGTCTTAAAGGTTGAATAATTTTACTTGCACCATGTTTCAATCACATTTTTTTAAAACAGGAGCACTACGTTTTGTTTAAGAATGCTGTTGTGACATAATTCAAACGTCTGAATATTCTTTCTTGCATCAGTTAATAAACAAAAACCAACATCAACAGGCGATATTTGTATTGTTGTGAAGAAAATTGGAGATACATATTTGATATATATTTAAGTATAGATAAATATTTGATATGTATATAACAATCGAAATGTTAAACATCGACATATTTTTAAATATCAATAAATCATCCTCACATTCCCCTATTTATCATTTTTTTTATTTATTACTTTTCCACATACTGTTAGATTTATTTCCACTCCTTCCCAATATATATATACATATATATATATATATATATATATATATATATATACATACATACATACATACATATATGTGTGTGTGTGTGTGTGTGTGTAGTAAAGAATAGAGGGAAAAATGCTCACAAAGGAACAAAACTCAGACAAGTGTGTGTAGGAGATATATTTCACTGTGCATTGAGCTCAGCTTCATCAGTCATTTATCAAATTAAATTAATGTAAAGTAAATAAACAACTGATGAAGTTGAGCTCAATGCACAGCGAAATATATCTCCTACATATACTTGTCTGAGTTTTGTTCCTTTGTCCATATTTTTCCCTCTATTCTTTACTACATTTTGTCAGATTTACTCCAATCCTCCTATCCTCGTATATATATATATATATATATATAATAGTAGTAATAGTAATAGTAGACATAAGTTAAGGGTCTACCATGGTTTCAATCTAAATGATCTCATCAGGGCCCTACCTTGACTAAGTCGATGTAGGTTAAACTCAGGAGTTATACAGAGAATTGGATTTTTCAGAATGTCCTGATGAGATCATTTAGATTGAAACCATGGTAGACCCTTAACTTTTTCCCACTATTATTACTATTATTATTGCTCTATGTTTTTGATAGATTGACCTCTTTTGGATAATTTACTAATGCCACTTCAAAGGAAAAGTTAAAAACGGCAATTGGATATTATAACAAACACACACATATATATATACATATATATATATATATATATTCGCTAGGATGGTCAGCTGTGTACTGTGGCCGAGGCGATAAAAGTGTTTCACTGTGTCTGCTGAAGTCCCGGTTTCGATTTCTGTCGGAGGGAAATCGTTAGTATATACCGCTGATGAGACTTAATAAAGTTGAAACAGTCTGTACGGTATTCTACACATCGAGCCATCCTTTGCTGGGATTACACTTGTCAAAGTTCATTTTCTATAAGAAAAAGTATCGAATTTTATGCGATACATGCGTTGTAAGTGCCTTCAAGTAAAAATTTATATATATATATATATATATATATATATATATATCTCATATTTTATCTTCTCTAATAACTTATAGAATAATTATATTAACTTGATGCTTCAAGGGAGTCTAATAATAGACGAGAAAAACTTTCTATCATGGACCCCACTCTCAAAAAGTGTTTTAATACTTTTGAGAGGGGTCCCATGGAAAGGATTTTTCATTTATTCCACTTATTTCATTCATTTTCATTTTCATTTTTATTTCATCCATTCATTTTTATTTCATCCATTCATTTATTTTAACAATAATTTTTAACTATATATATATATATATATATATATATATATATATATATATATATATATATATAATAAGATAAATATATAAAGGTTTTGCATATCTATTTATTAGGTGACAAAGGAACATTCATGAACATTATATATATATATGTATATATATATATATATATATATATATTAAAAAGTTATTTTATAATCTGCTTGAAGCATTGAATAAAGTATGTTATATTTTATCTATTTATTTTATTTTTATTTTAATGGCTATTGCAGTGCAAAAATAACTGTCCAAGGTTTTATTAATTTCAAAATATCTTCCTCTTTAGAGCTGTATTCAATATATTGAGTGTACAGAAATATGAACACAAAACACTGCGTTCATATTGAATATATCTCTGAAGATGAAGATACTTCAAAATTAATAAGACCTTGGTCAATTACTTTTGCATTGCAATAGCCTTAAAAAAACCCAAAAAACAAATAAGATAAACAAATAAAATGTAATAATATATATATATATATATATATATAAGAGAGTTTCATAATTTGCTTGAAGCATTCTGTATGTATTGGTTAGGAGGTTGATTTAGAAGGCTATCACCTATATTGTTACCGTATTATTATTTTTTATTTATTCCAAACTGCATTGTGATAGCCTTCTAAATCAACCTCTTAACCAATATATATATATATATATATATATATATATATATATATATGTATGTAGTATCCAATTGCCGCTTTATATAACAATACAGAAATGGGAATTAAGGAATGAATACATGTGTGGAATGATACATTGTTTTTTCTCAATTTTCGCACGCAGGCCGCACACAAAGTTTGAGAGGGAAATAATGTAGCCTTCAACCGTTATTATCCCAAAAATATCTTTAATTTTACTAAAGAATTACATCGACTTAGTTAATGTAGGGTAGGGTCCTGAAGAAATCATTTCAATTTGATTGAAACCATGGTATCATTAGTATTATATAAATATATATGTATATATATATATATATATATATATATATAATACTAATAATATTATTATTAGAAGAAAAATAAAGGGTCTACCATGGTTTCAATCAAATTGAAATGATTCTTCAGGACCCTACCCTACGTTAATTGGATACTATAATATATATATATATATATATATATATATATATATATATATATATATATATATCTGTGTGTGTGAGTGTGTGTACATGTGTTCCATAACCTATTATGATGTTGGGGTGCCATGCAAAGTAATTCCCCTTCCCATGATGCCTCAGTACAATGGGTATTACTTGCCAGTATTCATCTCCTCTCCAAGTTAGAATGGGTTGCATTGGGTTACATGGTACCAGTAAGGAAGAGATGATCACTGACCTAACCAATTATCAAACATCCAAGATGGGTTGCCTTTGCAAGACTAAAGTGCTCCATCTGCACTGCTGCTGGTGATGGTGGGGAAGTGGATTCATGCTTTTCCCAGGGGCATTGGTGTTAAGTGAATGCAAACTTACTAAGCTGAAGTTTGAACTCTCTGATGATTCCATTCTCTGCGTCATGAGCTACCACACTTGCATATATATATATATATATATATATATATATATATATATATATATATATATATATATATATATATATATATATATATATATATATTGTGTGTATATATATATATATATATATATATATATATATATATACAGGGTGTCTACAATGTCTGGGTACATGAAGATTTCACTATTGTATTTATTTAAATAATTTTTTTTTGTTTTAAAAGTATGTGTTAATCCCCATGTTCCCAGACTTTGTGGACACCCTGTATATTTGTGTGTATATATATATATATATATATATTATATATATATATATATATACATACTTGTATGTTTTTATATATATATATATGTATATATTTGTGTATATATATGTATATGTATATATATATATGTATATATTTGCATGTGTATTTATATATATATATATGTATATATATAATATATATATATATTACATGGCTATTTCTGTTACCTGGGGTTTCATGCAGTGGTGCATTATATTCTGATGAATGTAGCACTGAATGAAACTCTGGGTCACAGAAATGCCCATGTACTATATATATATATATATATATATATATATGTATATTCTAATAATACCAACAAACGACCCGGTCCACCACTAACTCACCAAGTAAGCTAGTGATAACCATATATCGCAAATATGAGTGTGTGTGTGTGTGTGTGTGTGTAAAATATATTCAAGGGTCTTACAGAAAGGTTACAATAATGATAATAATTATAATGGAAACTGGAATATGAAGGTGACAGTCATACCAATAATAGTTGGAGCCCTTGGAACATACCCCCAAGAACCTGAAAAAGAAACTAGCAGAACTAGAGATCCAGGGAAGGATTTAAACCATCCAGACCTCAGCACTGTTGAGATTGGCTAGAATACTGAGGAGTGTTCCTGGAGAGCCGAGGAGACTTGCTGTCAATTTGGAATGCAGTGAAGGCCACCAGTTAGTAGTGGTGTGAAAACTCACATAAATTGAATACATAATAATAATAATAATAATAATAATAATAATAATAAGGTTATTTAGCATCTTTAATCTGGTCTAATCCTTGTTAAGAAGGAGGACACAAGAGCGTCTCGTCATTGAAGGTGACATTCTGGATGACCTCTGGGTGACAATGAAAGGGATTGGGAAAAAATCACGAATCATGCTGAACTAAATGTACGGACTATCACAAATGTTGGGGATGAGCATCGACTCTGGTTGTTATATAATTCGTGGGTAGCCTACGAATTATGCCTGTAAGTGTAGTTAAATAACAGTATGGTAAATGGGAAATTACCATTAACCGTTGAAAAAAAGTGATTGACAAGGCAGTTCCCCTTCTCTGACCTGTACGCCGATTGCTGATTGGCTGAAGGCGAGCGTGAGAAGGGAACTGATTTAGTTAGTTAGATTTTGGCCATTAGCTGAAGGGAGCCGACGTTAGGGTCGCTGCTCCTAAAATGCCAACTTCTCACCGCACGGTTGAAAACACTTTTGGGCTTTGGGTTTTTAATAAAGAATAAAGTCATCTTGTAAAACAAATAAATATTGTTTAATTATTACCAACATTATTACCAACAAAGAAATGAGCAGACCACCAAACCCAGAAGAAGATGGCCGCTGGCGAAAAAGGAACCAGTAAGAACCCATCTCCTCTCTTACTCTCCCAATTATATATCCGATGTAAAGGGGTATATAACATGTTCTCAGCATCATTGGTGCACTGGGTGCAGGGCCGGTGTGTACTACTCTCAAACTCTCTGGGGCCCAAGCCTGCTTGGAGGCCCCAGTAGGGCAGGTTTCATATATTTTATATGAATATTACTTTATAAAAATTGACATGAAGTAGTAGAGTGGGGGCTACGTATCATAGATTCAGAGGGAGCCCATAAGACCTTAGTACCGGCCCTGACTGGGTGTCATACCATATGAGATTCAACATGTTCTTAGAATGGTTAGGCATTTCTTAGAATTGTTAGGCATCAGCACTTCTCCAAAAGTCAGCAATTCTTGGAAGTGCACAGATCTTTTAGAAAAACATACTTAAGTGTCTAAAGTCAGTGAAACTGATGCTGGGTTTCAGACAACAAAACCAGTAGTTAGTTAGATTTTGTGTGCAGCAATAATAATAATAATAATAATAATAATAATAATATTCAAATGGATCACCCCATCCAGGCCAGAAAACCAGATTCAGTTGGTATAAACAAGAACGTGTCAGATAGTGGACTTCACTGTTCCATTGGACCACAAAGTGAAAATGAAAGAAAAGTAAGTAGCTCGATCAGTACCATGACCTTGCAAGAGGATTGAAAAAAAAAAAAAATGAAACATGAAGGTGGTCATTTTTGGAGCACTGGGAACAGTCCTGAAGAGCCTAGCAAAGGGGCTGGAAGACCTGG
>CM042163.1:74273468-74293889 GCA_023376005.1 Doryteuthis pealeii
GTGAACAGTAGCTTTGTCCAGGATTTGAACTCGGGTTGACGAATCCATTACCTATGACTCTAACCATTACACCACACACCTCCAACGTACTTAGTTGTTTGTGATACTGTATTGTACTTATTAAATATTCAATTGTAGATAATTGAGTTGTATGAAAATAAAACTGTTGTTAACCCACAATAAAGATTTTCGGTTTTGTATCAATTTTTTATGAGCGAAGTCCAGGTGATACGACATTAAAAAATATATACTTGGCAAGGAATGGGTTAATATTTCAGCTGTTCATTTTTTCAGCCTTTGTTTGTGGACAGTTTAAAAATAGATGGACTGAAATTGGTTGGAGAACTGACCAGCTGAAATGTGGAGGATAATCGCTCTCTACCTACCAACCATAGGACCGGGTTAGCTCAGTCGGTAGAGCATTCGGCTAGAAACCACAAGGTTCCTAGTTCAATACCGGCACTCGCCAACTCAGCGTATGAGTAGCACAGGGATCTGTGCGGTAAAGTGAGGAGCTGATGGTAGGTGTGGCGCTCCACCTCAGATGCTAAAATAATCTCCTTGGTCTAGCGCAAGTGAAAAGGGGATAGACTCCCTTGCTGATTGGCTGATACCGACATTAAGCCGCCCCGATGAATTTACTTTTGTTTACTTACCTACTAACCACCAAATCAGTGAATAAACATTCTACAAAAGTTTTACAATTCAATAAGTTCCATTTATAATTTCAGGTTTATTTTATTAATTTTCATTTTTCTATTCTACATTTACAGGTATGGAAAGCCTGATTTGATTCCGAGTTCCTGAGTTAGCGTAGATACCTGATGGTTATGGAGATATCTTGGAGGTGTGGCCTAAACTGATTCTAAATCGAGCGTGGTACCCTGACTGTGTTATTCTGATGGTGAAGATATTTGTGAGTGAGACAATGGGTTCAATGGTAAGTGTAACATTTTAAACGAGTTGTCACCGGGTGGGAATAGATAAGTTATTAAAGATAAACCGGAAGAGAGCCGAATTGACAATAATGAAATAGAACACACAAAATTTTCTTTTTTTTACCAGCACTCATATCATTCTCAAATTCATCATAGAATTTATTGATTATTTTAAGTTCTAAATTTAATCAATGGTTGAAACTAAATTTCAGTACAAATGCCCAATAGTGCGGAAAAGATGATATGATTAGAATCAAATTTAGCATTCAGAGATGATGATAGGTTTCTGCTTTCTGGTTTGGTTTGTTTTACGGCATATCAACCTCAGTGGGTCATTTAATGCTGACAAAGTTTTGAAATAAATTCATTTTTCTATTTAACCCATAGATGGGACCCTAACAAGTACTACCACTCCAGGTCAGAGTGGACCTGGCAGCAATGGTGATGAAGGGGTGCTCCACATTCCCCAAACCTCCAGAACTGGAACCTCACCATCAGATAGAGTTTAAAAACTGTATCGGCATCAAATGACCCACTGAGGTTGATATGCCAAAAAACAAAACAAAACAAATCAAACAGCGCAATAATGAAATAGAACATACAAAAATTTTTTTTTTTACCAGCACTCATATCATTCTCAGATTCATCATAGAATTTATTGATTAAAACGTGCATGTATAGTATATAGAATAATGTACAAATATCAAGAAAGGTTATTTCCTATAACTCCAACATAAACAAAGGGGAACCACTCTTGACTAATAAATTATTTTATTTTCCCATTAAACTAACCTTAACCCTAACTTTGTCTTCTTTTTTCCTAGTAGATCAATAAATAAATAAATAAATAATTTATCATTCAAGAGTGGTTCCGCTTTGTTTATGTTGGAGTTTAAGTTCTAAATTTAATCAATGGTTGAAACTAAATGTTGGTACAAATGCCCAATAGTGCGGAACAGATGATATCATTAGAATCAAATTTAACATTCAGAGATGCTGATAGGTTTCTGCATTCTGATTTGGTTTGTTTTATGGCATATCAACCTCAATGGGTCATTTAATGCTGACAAAGTTTTGAAAAAAAAAATTAATTGTTAATGGATACTCAATTATTTGAGTTCCTGAATTAGTGCAGATACCTGAAGGTTATGGAGATATCTTGGAGGTGTGGCCTAAACTGATTCTAAATCGAGCGTGGTGCCCTGACCGTGTTATTCCGATGGCTAAGTTATTTGTGAGTGAGACAATGGGTTCAATGGTAAGTGTAACATTTTAAACGAGTGGTCACCGGGTGCAAATAGATAAGTTATTAAAGATAAGGCGGAAGAGAGCCGAATTGACAAAGTTCAAAATTTCGTGCTGTAGGCCATGCGTAATTAGATATAATAAGTTGACAAAATATCAATTCAAAATGATGCAAGTAATAAAATAATAATAACATTGCACCAGAGACTGCCATTCGAGGATTGGTCTGTTCAGCCACTCACGTAGCTGTAAGTGAGAGAGAGAAAAAACAAAAAAAAAAACAAAAAAAAACAACAAAAAACTACGCCATCGTCTAAAATAGACGGAAGGTTGCCACCAAATAATAAAAAAGAAATAGGATGATGATGAGTGAAGTTTTTAAGGGCCATTCTTTGGCCTTAAAGCAGAAGCGCTCACCCAGTGGAATTGGATCCTTGATAAAGAGTCCCACGATAATGAATCCTTTGGTTATTCTGGTAAAGAGTTCTCAGTTACTGGTATAGAGTCCTTCAATAATGAATCCTTTGGTTACTCTGGTAATCATATAAGTCTGTCCTCAAGGAGTGCAGTTAGAATTATGTCCAATGTGGGGGGTTTAAGTATTCTATCAGCCACGCAGTATTGCTAGTGATTGGCTGCAAGAATAACTCACGTGACCTTGGCTAGTCTATAAATATAGGTGAGGAATTACAGCACACCTTATATTCCAAAATAATTCCAACAGGAGTAGGATGTGACACAATGTTGCAAGTACGGGGCATCCAGCGAGGATTGAACTCGCTATTCAATAGTAATAGATCTGCAAGACTAGCTTGCTAACCATTACACCATGATGGAGTAGAATAACTTACAATATATAAACTTTAAGGCACATTGCCAATGATAAGGAGGCGGGGTATAAGTTTATCAAATACCACCTCATTCCACCCGGCTGGAAGTCTCATTCGTTTTCTTAATCCACCCCAAACGATAGCCTTTGTTTAAATGTAATATTACACATATTTAGAAGTTTTTATTTTAAGGGAAATATCCCAGGTAACTTTAAATGCTGAGGCCATTTTTAGTCATTTATTGATAAATCCTTATAGGAATGGGACTCTGGACTTGGAAAATTCTCAACAGGATGTTAAGAGTGAAAGTGTTGCCTGTTAATTATGCAACCTTGGTACTGAGTGGACCTGGGAGTAATGGTGATGAAGGGGTATTGCACACTCACTAGAGCTCCAGAATTGGAACCTCACACTAGATGCAGTTTAAGACAATAACTGGTATGGGTTTCCATCCTTGTTTAAAGTGTTGCCTGTCAATCATGCAACCTTGCTACTGAGTGGACCTGGGAGTAATGGTGATGAAGGGGTATTGCACACTCACCAGAGCTTCAGAATTGGAACCTCACACTAGATGCAGTTTAAGACAATAACTGGTATGGGTTTCCATCCTTGTTTAAAGTGTTGCCTGTCAATCATGCAACCTTGCTACTGAGTGGACCTGGGAGTAATGGTGATGAAGGGGTATTGCACACTCACCAGAGCTTCAGAATTGGAACCTCACACTAGATGCAGTTTAAGACAATAACTGGTATGGGTTTCCATCCTTGTTTAAAGTGTTGCCTGTCAATCATGCAACCTTGCTACTGAGTGGACCTGGGAGTAATGGTGATGAAGGGGTATTGCACACTCACCAGAGCTTCAGAATTGGAACCTCACACTAGATGCAGTTTAAGACAATAACTGGTATGGGTTTCCATCCTTGTTTATCTCTTAACATCCTATACCGGCTCATTCCACCCGGCCAGAAGTCACATTTCCTAATCTGCCCCAAACGATAGCCTTTGTTTAAATGTAATATCAAACATATTTAGAAGTCTTTAATTTAAGGGAAACATCTCAGGTAACTTTGACTGAAAAGACCATTTTTTGATAAATCCTTATGTGAATGGGGCTCTGGACTTGGAAAATTCTCGACAGGATGTTAAGTGTTAATGTTATGAAAAAAAGTGAATTGGAACTTACCGGCTAAAGATAAGACGCGAAGGTTCCGCATGGAATACAGATGTTGTAAGCCATAATCCCGGACTTGTGTACACCATCGCAGGTAGAGCTTTATCAATGACGTCATGGTAGATAAATAACCAACACCTATATCTGTGATGTGAGTGCACCTAGAAGAAAAAGAAGAAGAAAAGTTAAGTTAAGCAATGGTGAACCTGTTCAATACATAAATGGGTGACCATTTAAGCAACAGCAAGTATTATAAGCAACCTGATATCAAAATGACTTAAAAAGGTATATAAATAACCAACACCTATATCTGTGATGTGAGTGCACAAAATGGAGAAGAAAAGTTAAGCAATGATGAACCTGTTCAATAATTAAAAGGGTGACCATTTAAACAACAGCAACCTGATATCAAAATGACTTGATTCAGCAAAAATTTAAATGACTCGAAAGGGTAGATAAATAACCAACATTTATATCTGTAATATGAGTGTACCTAGAAGAAGAAAAGTTAAGTTAAGCAATGATGAACCTGTTCAATACTTAAATGGGTGACCATTTAAGCAACAGCAAGTACTATGAGGGTGTGTCAAAAAGTAATGCCATTTTGTTTAGGACAGGTATAATTACCAACACAGGAACATGTATCATACATGAAAATGAAGCTGGTCCTCTGTGGATCACATCCCTACTTCTCTACATAGGTGAGTCAAAAAGTAATGCCATTTTGTTTAGGACAGGTATAATTACCAACACAGGAACATGTATCATACATCAAAATGAAGCTATTCCTCTGTGGATCACATCCCTACTTCTTCACATAGTCACCGTTTCTCTTAATAGCAATATTCCACCTTTAAATGGGAGCATGTATCCCTGCCCCGTAAAATTCTGTTGACTAAGCCACTTCTTCACTACAGATTTCACTTCCTCGTCGCTGGAATAATGTTTGCCTCTCAAACCCTCTTTCATGGGCTGAAGAGAGGCAAACATTATTCCAATGATGAGGAAGTGAAATCTCACCCTTTTATAAGCAACCTGATATCAAAATGACTTGATTCAGCAAAAATTTAAATGACTTTTGAAGAGGTTGATAAGCTGTAAAACAAAAACCAACCAACCAACCAACTTCCCTTTCTTTTCTTTTTTTTTTCCTTCTTTTCTTTTTCTTTTTCCCCAGTAGATCACTAATTAGAACTGAGCCTATTCTAGTAGTGATTACCTCCAGCAGATTACCTCATTCGTGACCCGATTCGTTCTACAATTTTCCTTTCACAATAAAACCGATTCGCACAAAAGTCACCAAAACTTCTCATTCACTCTATGAAAATCCTACACCTAACCCATATTTGCATATTCATGAGGGAGGGGGCAATGATGATATACATGTACAATTGAAAACCCCAATGAAAAAAATGAATGAACAAAAAATAAAATATTTTTGTAAAAATAAAATGATTATTGCTTTATTCTACTTAGAATAATTGGTACACTTACTGAAAGTTTATATAGTCTAGTATTCATTAGAGAGTTCTTCAAAGGAGAGGTAATCATAAAATAGGGGAGCTAACTCCCACTGAGCCTATTATTTTGTGACCACCCCAATCGGAGATTTAAGAGGTTTGAATTCAGAGTTTTCCTTCTCCTAGACTGGCTGCCTAACCAAGGTTAAAGAGCCCAGTCTGACCAAGCGGATTTAAAAGGTTTGAATTCAGAGTTTTCCTTCTCCTAGACTGGTTGCCTAACCAAGGTTAAAGAGCCCAGTCTGACCAAGCGGATTTAAAAGGTTTGAATTCAGAGTTTTCCTTCTCCTAGACTGGTTGCCTAACCAAGGTTAAAGAGCCCAGACTGCCCTACTATTTATCCATAGCTGGAGGGAGAGTATTTGGATTCATACCTTTCCCAAGGGTATTAGCGATATGTGAACTGTATCTTCGTTCTGGATTTGAACTCAGGTCGATGTGTTGCATAATCTATGTGGTAACATAGATTATTGACAAACACATGTAGAATAAGGGGCCATTGGTTTTCAATTCAGAGCCGTTGGCGGGTAGGTTTCCGTTGGAAAAATACCAGACCGTTGGTAAAGGCGGGAATCTCGCACTTCATGTGATTCTTAGTTAGGTAATCAGTTTCAACCTAAATGGCATGCAGAACAGACATGTTCTGTTGAGGTTAGCTCAACTGCACTGTTGAATCAGAATGGGCAGTAATAAAATCTTTGATCAAAGAAAGACAAAGTCTTGTAGTTGATTAATACATGACTTTAAAAAAGACTTAGTTAGACACAGCAACATAGTAAGAAGATAGAAGAGACGACAAGATGACAATGACGGCCAAAGAAGTAAAGGAAACAGCACTAGACGATCATAGCCGAAAAGAAGAAGATAGAATGAAGAAATAGATGCAATTAAGTCACGACTTTGTCTGTCTCTCTCTATCATTCAAAGACTCTCTCTCTTTATCACTCTTGTTTATATACCCGCAATGGACTATATAACAGATGAGTCCATTTCCTATGATGGTAACCATTACACCACACGCCTCCTCTTTTTTCTCTTCTCTTCTCTTTCCTCTCATCTCTCTCTTCCTTCTCTTACCCATTTCCCTTCTTTTCTCTTTCTCTCCCCTCTATTCCTTCTACTCTCTTCTCTTCTCTCTCTTCATTCTCCTTTCTCTCTCTTCCCTCTCTCTTTCCTTTCTCTCTCTTTATTTCTTCTTTTTTCACTCTCTTCATTCTCTTCTTTTCACCTTCTTTCCTCTATTCTCTCTCTTTTCTTTCTCATTTAACTTTCTTCTCTTTCTTTCTTCTTTTCTTTCTCTCTCATCTCGTTTCTCTCTTTCCTCTCTATTCCTTCTCCTTTAACTCTCTTCCCTCTCTCTTTCCTTTCTATCTCTTCCTTCTCTATTTCTATTTTCACTCACTTCTTTTCACCTTATTTCCTCTTCTTTCTCTCTTTCCCCCACTTCTCTATCTCTTTTCTCTCTCTCTCTTCTTTCTCCTTTAACTTTCTTCTCTCTCTTTTCACTATCTTCTCTCTCTTCCTTCTTTTCTCTCTCTCCTATCTCATTTCTCTCTTTCCTCTCTATTCCTTCTCCTTTCACTTTCTTCCCCCTCTCTTCTATTCTCTCTCTTTCCTCTATTCCTTCTCCTTTCTCTCTCTTTCCTCTCTATTCCTTCTCCTTTCACTCTCTTCCCCCTCTCTTCTATTCTCTCTCTTTCCTCTATTCTTCTCTCCTTTTCTCTCTCTTTCCTCTCTATTTCCTTCTCCTTTCACTCTCTTCCCCCTCTCTTCTATTCTCTCTCTTTCCTCTATTCCTTCTCCTTTTCTCTCTCTTTCCTCTCTTATCCTTCTCCTTTTCACTCTCTTCCCCTCTCTTCTATTCTCTCTCTTTCCTCTATTCCTTCTCCTTTCTCTCTCTTTTCCTCTCTATTCCTTCTCCTTTCACTCTCTTCCCCTCTCTCTTCTTTTCTCTCTTTTTCCTCTCTATCCTTCTCCTTTCACTTCTCTTTCTCTTTCTCTCTCTCTTTCCTCTCTATTCCTTCTCCTTTCACTCTCTTCCCTCTCTTCTTTTTCTCTCTTTCCTCTCTATTCTCTTCTCTTTCACTCTCTTCCCCCTCTCTTCTTTTTCTCTCTCTTTCATCTCTATTCCTTCTCCTTTCACTCTCTTCCCCTCTCTCTTCTTTCTCCTCTCTTTCCTCTCTATTCCTTCTCCTTTCACTCTCTTCCCCTCTCTTTCTTTCTCTTTCCTCTCTATTCCTTCTCCTTTCACCTCTTTCCCTCTCTTCTTTTCTCTCTCTTTCATCTCTATTCCTTCTCCTTTCACTCTCTTCCCCCTCTCTTCTTTTCTCTCTCTTTCATCTCTATTCCTTCTCCTTTCACTCTCTTCCCCCTCTCTTCTTTTCTCTCTATTCTTCTCTTTCACTCTCTTCCCTCTCTTCTTTTTTCTCTCTTTCCTCTCTATTCCTTTCACTCTCCCTCTCTTTTTTTCTCTCTCTATCCCTTCTCCTTTCACTCTCTCTCCCTCTCTTATTTTCTCTCTCTTTCCTCTCTATTCTTCTCTTTCCTCTCTCTCCTCTCTCTATTTCTTAACACCCTTTCTTTCTCCTATTGAATGTGTTTAGCTCTACATTTTCATTGGCATAGTTTCTAGGCAGAGTTAGTATGGCCATTGTCCAACTAAGTTGCACTGTCTGACACCAGATTCCCCTCCCCCCAGTCACTAATATTTTTACTCACAGCTTTTCTTAATGAGTTTTCCAACATTTCGTCTCCAAGTTAACAGTTCTTATTTAGGCCACTGAGCCAACATAAGAACAGTCATGTTTGCTATTTCATTATCTCTTCAGGTTTCAAGAAGTGTTGTATATTGATAAGTACTGTCAATTTTTAGACGGTTAGTGTAGAGATAGATTTTGAATCCAGGTGTAGTTGAATTCAAAATTGGACGTGGTTTGATGAATGCTTGACATGACTAGCTGATTGATCGGAGGTGGACTCTCCGACCGCCCATCTAGCTTAAGGGTAATTCCATGTCAAATCATCCAGGCCATGTCACCCAACCCCTTCAATTTTTCTGAAATTTTGTACAGGTGTGGACTGTGTTAAAATTAGACAATCCCCAAAATTTTAGATTCAAATTCCAAGAATTGGCGGAGTCATGTTGATTTTTAGCTCTCCAAATTTTAGGGGGGGGGGGGAGTCGCAAAAAAATGGAGACTTTTTGTAACCTATTTTTGTCTGTAAAATGAGTTCTAGAGCTTCCTTACTCCTAAAAATTGGTTTATAATAGCATTTCTGCCTGAGGAACCCAAAAATGCTATTGAAAAAGTCTGAAAGTCAACCAATTTTAAGTTATTGATGATTTTTTTTTCATAGCAAGATCAATATACCAATGTGGCACTGCATCTATGACAAAAAAATTTTTCTATTATTATTTCATATCTATTGAACATTATTTGTTATTTTTTATTCAAAACAAATGTCACCAATTTTTAATTTGAGTTTCAAAAATCAAAACAATAAATACATAAAACAAGAAAACAAAATGTTTACAAAAAAATAAGTGTTCTACACTTGAATTTTACAACATGTCAACTCGAGTTGACATGCCGTAAAATCCAACCAACCAACAACCTTTTGGCTGTTGGTGGATTTTTGGTTGAAAAATTGATCATAAAATGTTGTACACTGAATATATAGGTATAAAATAAAATTTGAATACCCATCAAGAATGAATAAAACAAAACGTCTTTGGTATAAAATAACCCAACAAGAGTTGACATGCCATAAAATCCAACCACCCAACCAATAAATGTCAAGTCATTTGTGTTTAGTTTTACAGAGCCTCAATATAAATATGTGTATTTCAATCACATGAACCTGGCACAAAAATGAATCAAACAAAACGTCTTTGGTATAAAATAACCCAACAAGGGTTGACATGCCATAAAATCCAACCACCCAACCAATAAATGTCAAGTCATTTGTGTTTAGTTTTACAGAGCCTCAATATAAATATGTGTATTTCAATCACATGAACCTGGCACAAAAATGAATCAAACAAAACGTCTTTGTATAAAATAACCCAACAAGGGTTGACATGCCATAAAATCCAACCACCCAACCAATAAATGTCAAGTCATTTGTGTTTAGTTTTACAAAGTCTCAATATAAATATGTGTATTTCAATCACATGAACCTGGCACAAAAATGAATCAAACAAAACGTCTTTGGTATAAAATAACCCAACAAGGGTTGACATGCCATAAAATCCAACCACTCAACCAATAAATGTCAAGTCATTTGTGTTTAGTTTTACAAAGTCTCAATATAAATATTTGTATTTCAATCACATGAACCTGGCACAAAAATGAATCAAACAAAACGTCTTTGGTATAAAATAACCCAACAAGAGTTGACATGCCATAAAATCCAACCACCCAACCAATAAATGTCAAGTCATTTGTGTTTAGTTTTACAGAGCCTCAATATAAATATGTGTATTTCAATCACATGAACCTGGCACAAAAATGAATCAAACAAAACGTCTTTGGTATAAAATAACCCAACAAGGGTTGACATGCCATAAAATCCAACCACCCAACCAATAAATGTCAAGTCATTTGTGTTTAGTTTTACAGAGCCTCAATATAAATATGTGTATTTCAATCACATGAACCTGGCACAAAAATGAATCAAACAAAACGTCTTTGGTATAAAATAATCCAACAAGGGTTGACATGCCATAAAATTCAACCAATATACACAGAGACACAAACACACAGACATACACACACACTGAGTCTTTTTTCTTTAAGAGCCAAGTGTTTCCTTATTGTTCTCTACAAACTGAAAGACTAAAACAAAATGTCTTCATTATAAAATAACCCAACAAGGGTTGACATGCCGTAAAATCCAACCAACCAACTTTTCTACTCATTCTGATGAGATTTTAATTTTTGCTGTTCAGCCATCTTTCCTGGTCGTTGTCGTATTTCTACCCTTTTTTTTCCCCAGCCAATCAAACATCGCAGATATTGAATGCTGATTTCCACGTGAGCTGAAAACCAAGGGCAGGTAATTCTCGTGACAATTGAAAAACGGTTAAGAAGAGAACAACAACAACTCCGAAACGTAGCAAATTGTTTCGTGAGTTGCGTTTTTATGTTTTGCCGAGCGGCTAGGTGAGTAATTTCAGCTCACTTAGCACTTCCGCCATCTTTTATTGATTTTTTTTCCCATGTCATAACATTGTTTCTCGTTTCTTTCCCACTTTCCACGATGATGTGAGTAATTTCTTGCTGCTTGTTAGCAAGTTGTTGATATTAACTTGGTTGTATACGGCCAGTTTAGCTCAGTCGGTATTAGCATTCGTCCAGTAATCACAAGGTTCCTGGTTCGGTACTGGCCCTCGTCAACTTAGCATATGAGTAGCACAGGGAGGAGCTGATGGTATGTGTGGCGCTCCACCTCAGACGCTAAAATAATCTTGGTCTAGTGCTAGTGAAAAGGGGATAGACTCCATCGTTGATACTGACATTAGGCCGCCCCGACGACTTTACTTATTAGCATAGGAGAAAGAAACCTAAAGAGGGGGATACTGGGTGAGAGAGAGAGAGAGAGAGAGAGAGAGAGAGAGAGAGGGGTAGAGTGAGAGAGAGAGAGGAGAGTGAGAGAGAGAGAGAGAGGGGGTAGAGTGAGAGAGAGAAAGAGGATAGAGTGAGAGAGAGAGAGAGAGGGGTAGAGTGAGAAAGAGAGAGAGAGAGAGAGGAGGTAGAAAGAGAGAAAGAGGGTAGAGTGAGAGAGAGTAATTTCTTGCTGCTTGTTAGCAAGTTGTTGATATTAACTTGGTCGTATACGGCCAGTTTAGCTCAGTCGGTATTAGCATTCGGCTAGGGATCTGTGTGGTAAAGTGAGGAGCTGATGGTAAGTGTGGTGCTCCACCTCAGATACTAAAATAATCTCCTTGGTATAGCATTCGGCTAGGAATCACAAGGTTCCTGGTTTGATACCGGCCCTTCGCCAACTGTGCATTAAAGTGAGGAGCTGATGGTATGTGTGGCGCTCCACCTCACACGCTAAAATAATCTTGGTCTAGTGCTAGTAAAAAGGGGATAGACTCCCTCGCTGTCTGGCTGATACTGACATCAGGCCGCCCCGACGACTTTACTTATTAGCATAGGAGAAAGAACCTAAAGAGGGGATACTGAGAGAAAGAGAGAGAGAGAGAGAGAGAGAGAGAGAGAGAGAGAGAGAGAGAGAGAGAGAGAGAGAGAGAGAGAGATAGAGTGAGAGAGAGAGAGAGGAGAAAGAGGAGAGAGAGAGAGAGAGAGAGAGAGAGGTAGAGAGAGAAGAGAGGATAGAGAGAGAAGAGAGAGAGAAGAGAGAGAGAGAGAGAGAGAGAGAGAGAGAGAGAGAGAGAGAGGAGAGAGAAGAGAGAAGAGTAGAGAGAGAGAGAGTAATTTCTTGCTGCTTGTTAGCAAATTGTTGATATTAACTTGGTTGTATACGGCCAGTTTAGCTCAGTCGGTATTAGCATTCGTCCAGTAGTCACAAGGTTCCTGGTTTGGTACTGGCCCTTCGCCAACTCAGTGTATGAGTAGCATGGGGATCTGTGCGGTAAAGGGAGGAGCTTATGGTAGGTGTGGCTCTCCACCTCAGACGCTAAAATAATCTTCTTGGTATAGCATTTGGCTAGGAATCACAAGGTTCCATGTTCGGTACTTGCCCTCGCCAACTCAGTGAATGAGTAGCACAGGGATCTGTGTGGTAAAGTGAGGAGCTGATGGTAGGTGTGACACTCCACCTCAGATGCTAAAATAATCTCCTTGGTATAGCATTCTGCTAGGAATCACAAGGTTCCTGGTTCGATACTGGCCCTACTGTATTATGGCAAGCCCCAACTCTTTTTATCATATGGGTGCTAGAAGGCAGTGGCTGAGGGTCTTCATGTCCTGGGTATGACGTTAAACTCTATCTGATGGTGAGGTTCCAGTTTTGGAGGTTTGGGGAATGTGGAGCACCCCTTCATCACCATTGCTCCCTGGTCCACTCTGACTTGGAGTGGTAGTACCTGTTAGGGTCCCATCTATGGGTTAAATAGAAAAATGTTTATAAAAATAATTGAGTATCCATTAAGAATGAATCTATTTCAAAACTTTGTCAGCATTAAATGACCCACTGAGGTTGATATGCCATAAAACAAACCAAACCAGAAAGCAGAAACCTATCAGCATCTCTGAATGCTAAATTTGATTCTAATCATATCATCTTTTTCACACTATTGGGCATTTGTACCGAAATTTAGTTTCAACCATTGATTAAATTTAGAACTTAAAATAATCAATAAATTCTATGATGAATTTGAGAATGATATGAGTGCTGGTAAAAATAAAAAAAATTTTGTATGTTCTATTTCATTATTGGGCTGTTTGGTTTGTTTTGTTTTGTTTTATGGCATATCAACCTCAGTGGGTCATTTGATGCCGATAAAATTTTGAAATAAATCAATTCATAATGGATAATACAATTTTTTTTATAAATACATTTTTCTATTTAACCCATAGATGGGACCCTAACAGGTACTACCACTCCGGGTCAGAGTGGACCAGGGAGCAATGGTGATGAAGGGGTGCTCCACATTCCCCAAACCTCCAAAACTGGAACCTCACCATCAGATAGAGATTAACGTCATTCCCAGGACATGTAGACCTTCAGTCACCGCCTTCTAACACCCATATGATAAAAAAGGGTTGGGGCTTGCCATAAGGGCAATAAGTGCTAGGGCTTGACGTGGCCAGCCGATTGATCGGAGGGGGCCTCTCCGACCGCCTGTCTAGTCCAAGATAGGGCCAAAGTGGAGTATTGCAAGTTATGAACTGCTCAGTCACCTGGGTTCTATCCTTAAGCATCACGGGTCACCACCATGGCCAACAGGTGGCCCCATTGGGGGAGTCTTACCCCTCTGCAGAGGTGCAGTCGGTGCATTTAATGTCCCAGCAGACAGGGTGGTTATTGTGCTGTATCATCTTAAGTATTTACTGTAAACACGCATAGACTGACGAGTGGCACTTGTATTTTTATGAGTACCGTAAATGCTTTTTTGTTAAAAGAGGGTGGGGGTAAATGCGGTATTCATTAATTTACAGAATTGAATAGAATTTCAATGCTATTTCTATGTATATTTTCACTAGCGCTAGACCAAGGAAATGGTTTTTGGCATCTGAGGTGGAGCGCACACACTTACCGTCAGCTCCTCATTTTACCACACAAATGCCTGTGCTACACATAAGCAGAGTCGGCAAGGGCCGGTATTGAACCAGTGTGGCATTTTAGACCAGGAGTGGAGATAGACAAGTTAGAGTTAAAGAATAAAACACAAACACAACTTAGAATTGGAATAAGGACATGTATTACGGACATACATAACAAATTGTTGCAAACTTTGGTTTGTCTGCGGAAATGTTATATAGAATAATAGTCCATTTAGCTGAAATCCTGAGGTAGGGTGAGTTATCGGAGTCACTTGCTATGGCTTATCTGTTTGCACTGCTCGATATAAGAGATGCCCTTTTCGTCGTCCGACTCCCAGAGCTGCTGGATCAGAAAGAGTAAGAATTTGGCTTTTGCTGCCAAAGAATGCTGGCCTGTGATTGGTTGTTGATAGTGAGGCTCATAGAACAAGGACGATAACCCCTACCTCAGATATTTTTACACCAGGAACCTTGTGGTTTCTTGTCGACTTTACTGATTGAGCCAAACCAACAGGATAATCCAACAAAAATATTATAAAGAGATAAAGTAAGAAATGAAAGAGTACTCGAACGTGCTTTGTCTTTAATTGTTTTATTTTCATAGTTTCCTCAGGACATACACACATTCTTTTAACCAAAAATGACACCAAAATTAGTGGTGCGATGTATCCATCTATACATATACAAAGGGCAGTTTGTGTGTATGTATGGCTGGAGGAAACTCTGAAAATAAGACAATTAACAACAAAGTAAATATATATACACATTCACTTTCACCAGATCTTGCTTTTTGAGCAAAAATAATGAAGGTTTGGTTTATATTAGTGAAGATACTTTAAAAAATAAAATTGAAATGATAATAGCATAGATTTTTTTTTTTGCATTTAAAATTTTAAATAGTAGACATTAATTTTTGTTTCTGAATCAATGCAACACAACGACCATCCCCAGGAAAATCATATGGTTCCCAACTAAAATTTCTTAATAGATTGTAGGGTTTTTATTCATGATCTGGGGATACAACTAAAGCTGTCTAACCCAAACACATTTTGATGAATTAATGTTCCAATTATTGTTCATTTCTATCTTAGTAAATACAGCTTCAAACTTGGCACTTTTTGACACACTTTGTATTCTGAAAAAAAAAAATCAACGTTCCATTCATTGTTCATTTCTATCTTGGTAAATACAGCTTTAAAACTTGGTATTTTTTGACACACCTTGTATTCTGAACAATTTTGCTACCATTGTTTTTTTGCTGTGTAGCAGTCATCAGGCAAAGAAAGTGTTTTGAAAATGATGCAAATGATATAAATATGGTCAAATGTGTGCTTTTGGTTAACTGTATATATATATATATATATATATATATATATATATATATATATATGCAATAAATGGTTCGTTTCATGACAACAATATCTGAAACAGGACTTACAGTCAAACCACATGAAAGCACCAATTCCTGCAAGTTAAGTAGCAAATTTCCTGTTCACACACACACACACATACTCACACACACACACACACACACACACACACACACACACATTCATAAAAACAAATCGACATTTTTGTTTTTTTAATAAATCAAGTTCCCCCACCTCAATAAAAAAAAAAAAACCTGAAGAAGGCCAGAGGGCACATGGGCTGAAACATCATACAGATAACAATAAAATGAGGACTAAAGTCCGAATAATCCAAATTATTAAGCCTCATCTAAAAAATTCCGAGAAATAGAGTGAAGGGAATATTGGTTTTATGCCTTTCCAAAGAGCTTTAGTACATAGTGAATATCTCTATTGGAATTCGATCAGAACTTTTAAACTGTAAAAATATCAGGCAATGGAACAGTCCAGGGAATATTGGTTTCATGCCTTACCTAAAACCATTAGTACATAATGAATATCTCTATTGGAATTTAAATGATAATAGCATAGATTTTTTTTTTTGGCATTTAATATTTTAAATAGTAGACATCAATTTTTGTTTCTGGATCAACGCAACGTCTTTTGTTTTTACATAGGGATTTTTAATGGGGCATACTACGAGGATCCAACTTGCAATTTAATAATAATGGATTTGTGAGACTAATTTTTTTTACCTCCCACACTACCCAGGCAACGCTGGGTAGCCACTTTTAGTTCAACATAAATGCAAAAACAGCACTACTTTAATTTCTATTTAACATAAGTTGCAACGATTAGAATTGTAATGACGCAAAATGTGTACAATATGCAATGATGCTGATAGCTTTTTAATTTAGTGTGTCCTGGGATGCACATATTTGCTTTGAATGAGTCCCCAGGAAAATTTATGGTTCCCAACTAAAATTTCTTAATAGAGTGTAGGATTTTTATTCATGATCTGGGGATACAACCAAAGCTGTCTAACTCCTACCTTGTAACCTATCCTGTGTAATTTGTTTCCAAGAAAATATTGAAATGTATTTATGCTGGAAATGGAGGGAGAAAAAAAGAAAACACTAGGATGCATTGATATGATTTTTCTGTGTCCTTTTAGATTTTTGTGCATCAGGGATGCAGGACGTGTACCATCAGCATCTCTGAATATGAATATGAAGAATTTTTAGGATTCAGTCCTGATGAAGTAACTATGTTTATGCCTAAGTGATTAAACATTTTATTCTAAAGTCTTCTATACTTTTTGTAACTGTTGAGTAGATAATCATTGATTTTTTTCATTACTGAGTTAATTCTTACAATCATTTATGATTATAGTATTAAAAAATGCAACCCTTATTTCTATATGTTTGCAAAAAAATTTCTTCAGCAGAGAATAACCCAACAATGGTTGATGTGGCGTAAAATCCAACAATCCAATCCAGTTTTTGGTTAAAAATAGAAAAATTGAGTTTAAAAATAAATTTTGAATACCCATCAAGAATGAATAAAACAAAAAGGTCTTGGCATAAAATAAGCAAACAAGGGTTGACATGCCTTAAAATCCAACCAACCACCAACCACCACCCACTCACCAACAACCACAAACCGAACCAACCAACCACCCAACAAACCGAACCAACAACCAACCCACCACCACCGAACAAACCAACCACCACCACCCATCCACCACCAACCAAACAACCAAACCAACCAACCAACCAACCAGCCAACTAACGACGCAACAACCCAAAACCAATCCACCCACCCATCCAACCCAACCACCAACCACCAGAAACCAACCAACCGACCAACCACCCCAAAAAAACTAACCAACCACCCCAACCAACCACCAACCACCGAACCACCAACCACCCCACTCGCCTATCCACCCAACCAACCACACCCAGAAACCAACCACCTCAACCAACCAACCAACCAACCTGAACCACCAAACCAACCGAACCCACCCAACCATAAACTAACCAACCAACCCCACCAAACCGAACCACCCAACCCTCCAACCAACCAACCAACCTGCCTGTGTAGGTCATTTTCTGAGCTTAGGCTTACTTAATGGTCATCATTGAATTGATGGACCAAACATTATGTATTACACGCAAATGCACCCACACCTAAAAATCAATAAAACTAGTTTTGCTTTCTATACAGGTTGACCCTCATTTGATTGGCAATATAACAATCAATAGATCAATAAAAAAAAAAGATAAGAAAATAGGATAAAATCAATAGAATCATAGAATGAAAAGAGAAAAACATGAAGAGAGAGAGAGAGAGAGAGAGAGAGAGAGAGAGAGAGAGAGAGAGAGAGAGAGAGAAAATAGAGAAGAAAAAGAGAGTTCTCTCTCTTTTTTTTCTCTCTATTTTCTCTCTCTCTCTCTCTCTCTCTCTCTCTCTCAGGAAGAGATAGAGAGGTAGAAAAGAGATATAAATTAGAAAGAGATAGAGAGGTAGAAAGAGAGAAAGAGATATGAAGAGAGAGAGGGGGTAGAAAAGAGGGAGAAAGAGAAAAGGGACATAAAGATGGAACAGAGAGAAAAAAGAGAGAGGTAGAAAAGAGAGACAGAAATGTAAAGAGAGAGAGAGAGGAGGAGAGAGAGAGAGAGAGGAGAGAGAGAGGGGGTAGAAAAGAGGGAGGGACATAAAGAGAGAGAGAGGAGGTTAGAAAGAGAGACAGAATGTAAAGAGAGAGAGAGAGAGAGAGAGAGAGAGAGCAATGAAAACAGAGAAGGAAAAATATCTTCTTCTTCTAATAAGAGTGTTTTTTTTTTTGTCGAGTGTCGAGAAAGGCCGATAACGTTTGTCGGTCATCATAAATATAGACGAGCAGCCATTGCCTCTTGAGATTCTTGCAGAGATTGCGATTTGCCTGCAGCAGTGACCTTTGCCGTACCAATAACAACAATAATAATAATAACAAGGGATAGATAAATGCTTATCTGTTTCTGTGAGATGTGGTGCTGAAGTTGCGATCAAGTAAGACCAAGATGGACAAGCAGAGATGCAAATAAAACAGGTGTAAAGGAGGCTTCGAACTTGAAGAAAGGTGTTGAGGAATGGATGGCCAACGCCGTTTGGACTGAACGTGGGTAGGGATGGTGACTGGAGGCAGAGGTGCAAAAGAAGAAAAATAAAAATGTTTTCCAGGTTTGGACAAAGTGAAAAAGATTACTGTCATTCTAATGGCTTTTCTCTTTAAGAAAATTTTAAAGAATTTATTTATATTTTATCATTATTGTGCAAATCTTAATGAAGATTGACTTGTGAACTCCCTTAATCTCAAGGAGTGTTTTAAGGATATATGAGTACAAGTAAATAAGATGGCGACTGGAGGCAGAGGAGTGAAAGAAAAAGAAAATGTTTTCCGTGCTACGATTTTTGTGGCCATTTTTAGGTTTCAAGTGAGAGCACTTTACAGTGGAGATCCCTTTTTAAGCAGAGGCTGATACTTAGTGAAGAATCCTTTAGTTCTTCCCTCTGTGTCCCTTAGTGTTGGGTAGAATCCTTTGGTTCTTCCTCGGTGTCCCTTATTGTTTGGGTAGAATCTTTGTTCTTCCTTGTGTCTTAGTGTTGGGTAGAATCCTTTGTTGGTTTTCTCCTCGGTGTCCTTAGTGTTAGGTAAAAATCTTTGTTTTCCTTGGTGTCCCTTAGTGTTGGGTAGAAACCTTTGGTTCTTCCTTGGTGTCCCTTAGTGTTGGGTAGAAACCTTTGGTTCTTCCTTGGTGTCCCTTAGTGTTGGGGTAGAATCCGGTTCTTCCTCGGTGTCCCTAGTGTTGGGTAGAATCCTTTGTTCTTCCTTGGTGTCCCTTAGTGTTGGTAGAATCCTTAGGTGAGCAGAAGTCCTTGGTCTAGGTCCGTTCGTGAATATGTGCAAATGAAACAGCTTCCAAGATGGCAATTAAATAGTTGTTAACTAACCACGTATTCGAGCTGTTGATTAGCTGGTTTTAATCCACGTGCCCACGCACAGTCTATAAGTTTAAGTGGTGGACTCCAGCACACTTTTTTTCCAACACTGTTTTTGACGAAGTGAAAAATATTACTGCGATTCTTTTTCTTTAAGAAAATTTTAAAGAATTTATACATATTTTATCATTATTGTGCAAATCTTAATGAAGATTGACTTGTGAACTCCCTTAACCTCAAGGAGTGTTTTAAGGACATATATTTACAAGTAAATAAGATGGCACTTGGAAGCAGACAAGTGAAAGAAAAAAAAGTTTTCTGTGTTTCGATAAAGTGAAACATATCACTGTGATTGTAATGTCTTTTCTCATTAAAAAACCCCAAAAAAACATTATTTACATCTATATATTAATACGCTTGTTCCTTAATCTTCTGACTGTTATCATTTTGCAACACCCTCTGGCTAAAAATAAGACTCTCCAAATCGTCCAAGATGAAATGCAAAAATAGTAAAATTACATCCAATGCATTCTCGTAGTAAAATCATTTACAATGTATCTATATTGTAAAATCATTTAAAATGCATTTTATTGTAATGTATTCAGTGATGAAGAAGGAAATATGTTAATGGAAAGAAAGAAGATTAATTTTAAAATCAGAGTAAGTGTGTAATAGAGTCAGTAATCTGAATGGATGTATATTAATGGAAAAAAAATTTTTGATTATATATCAAAGAGGAATAGATAATCTTTTCCCATTTTGTCTTGAAATAACAAATGAAAACAAGACAATATTTAAGGATCCATTTTGTAAATTTTGTTAAATATCCAGACATTATGGCGACAGAAAAAGGCAGGACTTTGATTCTGTTTAAAATATTAAAATCAACCTAAACAAAAGATGCCACTAGAAGAATTTTAATTGTGAAAACATTCTAGTCAGCGACATTATGACGCTAGCAACAGCCAATGAAATTCGAACATGTTTTGGGGAATTAATGTTCCAATCATTGTTCATTTCTATCTTAGTAAATACAGCTTCAAACTTGGCACTTTTTGACACACTTTGTATTTTGAAAAAAAATTTACATTTCCATTCTTGGTTCATTTGATATCTTAGGTAAATACAGCTTTAAACTTGGTACTTTTGACACA
>CM042163.1:74293989-74337195 GCA_023376005.1 Doryteuthis pealeii
TTAACAAGTTCAATTCTTCATTAAGAAATTTGCACAATAATGATAAAATAAGTATAAATTCTTTAAAATATTTTCTTAAAGAAAAAAGAATCACAGTAATATTTTTTCACTTTGTCAAAAACAGTTTGGAATATTTTTGTATATAAGGTGTGCTCGAAATCCACCACTTAAAACTTATAGACTTGCGTTGAGCATGTGATTAAAACCAGCAACAACAGCTCGCAATACGTGGTTAGTTAACTATTTAATTGCCAATCTTGGAAGCTGTTTCAAGTTTGCACATATTCACGCAACGGACCTAGGACCAAGGACTCTGCTCAATCTAAGGATTCTACCGAACACTAAGGGACACCGAGGAAGAACCAAAGGATTTCTACCGAACACTAAGGACACCGAGGAAGAACCAAAGGATTTCTACCCAACACTTAAGGACACCGAGAAGAACCAAAAGGTTTCTACCCAAAACTAGGGACACGAGGAAGAAACCAAAGGTTTCTACCCAACAATAAGGACACCAAGGGAAGAACCAAAGGTTTCTACCGAACACTAAGGGACACCGAGGAAGAACCAAAGGATTCTACCCAACACTAAGGACACCGAGCGAAGAACCAAAGTTTCTACCCAACAATAAGGGACACCGAGAAGAACCACAGTGATTCTACCCAACACTAAGGGACACCGAGGAAGGAACTAAAGATTCTTCACTATTATCAACCTTCTAGCCTTAAAAAGGATCTTCCACTGGTAAAGTAACTCTCACTTGAAACCTAAAAATGGCCACAAAAATCGTAGCCGGAAAATGTTTTCTTTTTTTTTCACTCCTCTGCCCTCCAGTCGCCATCTTATTCTACTTGTACTCCATATGTCCTTAAAACACTCCTTGGGGTTAAGGGAGTCACAAGTCATATCTTCAATTAAGAGTTGCCACAAATAATGATAAAATATAGATAAATTTTTAAAAATTTTCTTCAAAAAGCCATTTAGAATGACAGAATATTTCACTTTGTCCAAACATGGAAAACATGTTTTTTTTTCTTCTTTTTTGCGCCTCTGCTCTCCAGTCACCATCCCTACCCACGTTTCAGTCCAAACGGCGTTGGTCATCATTCCTCAACACCTTTCTTCAAGTCCGAAGCCTCCTTTACACCTGTTCTTATTTGCATCTCTGCTTGTCCATCTTGGTCTTACTGATCGCAACTTTCGCACCACTCTCACAGAAACAGATAAGCATTTTATCTATCCCTTGTTATTATTATTATTATTGTTGTATTGTACGGCAAAGGTCACTGCTGCAGGCAAAATCTGCAATCTCTGCAAGAATCTCCAAGAGGCAATGGTGCTGCGTCTATATTATGATGACGACAAACGTTATCGGCCTTTCTCGACACTCGACAAAAAAAAAAACACTCTTATTAGAATAAGAAAGATATTTTTCCTTCTCTGTTATTGCATCTCTTCTCTCTCTCTCTCTCCTCTACTTTACATTTCTGTCTCTCTTTCTACCTCTCTCTTTCTTCTTTATCCCTCCCTCTTCTACCCCCTCCTCTCTCTCTCTCTCTCTCTCTCTCTCTCTCTCTCTCGTCTCTCTCTCTCTCTCTCTCTCCTCTTTACATTTCTTGTCTCTCTTTCTACCTCTCTCTTTTCTCTCCTGTTCCCTCTTTATGTCCGTTCCTCTCTTTGTTCCCTCTTTTTCTACCCCCCTCTCTCTCTCTTCATATCTTTCTCTCTTTCTACCTCTCTATCTCTTTCTTAATTTATCTCTCTTTCTACCTCTCTATCTCTTCCTAGAGAGAGAGAGAGAGAAGAGAGAAGAGAGAGAGAGGAAATAAGGAGAAAAAAGAGAAGAGAACTCTCTTTTTCTTTCTCTATTTTCTCCTCTCTCTCTCTCCTCTTCTCTCTCCTCTTCTCTCTCTCTCTCTCTCTCTCTCTCTTCATGTTTTCTCTTGCATTTATGATTCTAATTGATTTTATCCTATTTTCTTATTTCTTTTTTTTTTATGATCTATTGATGTTATATTGCCAATCAAATGAGGGTCCAACCTGTATAGAAAGCAAAACTAGTTTTATTGATTTTTAGTGTGGGTCATTTGCCGTGTAATACCATAATGTTGGTCATCAATTCAATGGATGACCATTAAGTAAGCTAAGCTCAGAAATTGACCTACACAGGCCAGGTTGGTTGGTTGTGGTTGAAGGGTTAGGCGTGGTTCGGTTTTGGTTGTTGGTTGGTTGGTTAGTTTATGGTTGGTGTTGGTTCGGTTGGTTTGGTGCCGCTTCAAGTGGTTGGTTGGGGCGTGGTTGGTTTGGTTGAGGTGGTTGGTTTCTTGGGTGCGTTGGTTGGGTGGATAGGCGAGTGGGTGGTGTGGTTCAGTTGGTTGGTGGTTGGTTGCGGTGGTTTGGTTAGTTTTTATGGTTGCGGTTGGTTGGTTCGGTTGGTGGTTTCTGGGTGGTTTGGTTGCGTTGATTGGGTGTGGATGGTTGGTGGGTTGTTGCGTCGTTAAGTTGGCGGTTGGTTGGTTGGTTGCGTATTTTTAAAAATTGTGATGTTATTTGAACAGAGGGGGGGGGCGGTGAATGGGAGACCCGGCACAAGGTAGACTCGACACTTTGCTTCCCAAAATCAATAATCTGGTACGACCTGAAAAGAACTGCGTGATTTATGATGTTACTGCCGCTAAGAAATAATGGAGTATTACAAATGTTACTTCTGAATCATGTTGGGAAGGGCGTTAAAAATTCTCCATATTTCTTACGGCACGGGTAACATCATAAATTCACGCAGTTCTTTCAGTTGTCGTTACCAGATTATTGATTGGGAAAGCAGTGTCGAGTCTACCTTGTGGCCGGGCGGTCTCCATCACCCCCCCCCCCTCTGTTCAATAACATCACAAATTTTTAAAAATACCAAACCAACCAACCAACCCAGCCAACTAACGACGCAACAACCCAACCAACCCCACCACCCACCCATCCAACCAACCAACCACCCAGAAAACCAACCACCCGAACCAACCACCCAACCATAAAAAAACTAAACCAACCACCAAACCAACCACCAACCAACTGAACCACCAACCCACCACTCGCCTATCCACCCAACCAACCACCCAGAAACCAACCACCTCAACCAACCAACCACCCCAACCAACCAACCACTGAACACCCAAACCAACCGAACCAACCACCCAACCATAAACTAACCAACCACACCAACCAACCAAAACCGAACCACCCAACCCTTCAACCACCAACCAACCTGCCTGTGTAGGTCATTTTCTGAGCTTAGGCTTACTTAATGGTCATCATTGAATTGATGGACCAAACATTATGTATTACACGCAAATGCACCCACACCTAAAAAATCAATAAACTAGTTTGCTTTCTATACAGGTTGACCTCATTTGATTGGCAATTATAACAATCAATAGATCAATAAAAAAAAAGATAAGAAAATAGGATAAAATCAATAGAATCATAGAATGCAAAGAGAAAAAACATGAAGAGAGAGAGAGAGAGAGAGAGAGAGAGAGAGAGAGAGAGAGAGAGAGAGAAAGAGAAAATAGAGGAAGAAAAAGAGAGTTTCTCTCTCTTTTTTTCTTCCTCTATTTTCTCTCTCTCTCTCTCTCTCTCTCTCTCTCTAGGAAGAGATGAGAGGTAGAAAAAGAGAGATAAATTAGAAAGAGATAGAGAGGTAGAAAGAGAGAAAGATATGAAGAGAGAGAGAGGGGGGTAGAAAAAGAGGGACAAAGAGAGGAACGGACATAAAGAGGGAACAGAGAGAGAAAAGAGAGAGGTAGAAAGAGAGACAGAAATGTAAAGAGGAGAGAGAGAGAGAGAGAGAGAGAGAGAGAGAGGAGAGAGAGAGAGAGAGAGAGAGGAGGGGGTAGAAAAAGAGGGAGGGACATAAAGAGAGAAAAGAGAGAGGTAGAAAGAGAGACAGAAATGTAAAGTAGAGAGAGAGAGAGAGAGAGAGAGATGCAATAAACAGAGAAGGAAAAATATCTTCTTCTTCTAATAAGAGTGTTTTTTTTTTGTCGAGTGTCGAGAAAGGCCGATAACGTTTGTCGGTCATCATAAATATAGACGAGCAGCCATTGCCTCTTGAGATTCTTGCAGAGATTGCGATTTGCCTGCAGCAGTGACCTTTGCCGTACCAATAACAACAATAATAATAATAATAACAAGGGATAGATAAATGCTTATCTGTTTCTGTGAGATGTGGTGCTGAAGTTGCGATCAAGTAAGACCAAGATGGACAAGCAGAGATGCAAATAAAACAGGTGTAAAGGAGGCTTCGAACTTGAAGAAAGGTGTTGAGGAATGGATGGCCAACGCCGTTTGGACTGAACGTGGGTAGGGATGGTGACTGGAGGCAGAGGCGCAAAAGAAGAAAAAAAAAAAAATGTTTTCCATGTTTGGACAAAGTGAAAAATATTACTGTCATTCTAATGGCTTTTTGAGAAAATTTTAAAGAATTTATCTATATTTTATCATTATTGTGCAACTCTTAATGAAGATTGACTTGTGAACTCCCTTAACCCCAAGGAGTGTTTTAAGGACATATGAGTACAAGTAAATAAGATGGCGACTGGAGGCAGAGGAGTGAAAGAAAAAGAAAACATTTTCCGTGCTACGATTTTTGTGGCCATTTTTAGGTTTCAAGTGAGAGTACTTTACAGTGGAGATCCCTTTTTAAGCAGAGGTTGATAATTAGTGAAGAATCCTTTAGTTCTTCCTCGGTGTCCCTTAGTGTTGGGTAGAATCCTGTGGTTCTTCCTCGGTGTCCCTTATTGTTGGGTAGAAACCTTTGGTTCTTCCTCGGTGTCCTTAGTGTTGGGTAGAATCCTTTGGTTCTTCCTCGGTGTCCCTTAGTGTTCGGTAGAAACCTTTGGTTCTTCCTTGGTGTCCCTTATTGTTGGGTAGAAACCTTTGGTTCTTCCTCGGTGTCCCTTAGTTTTGGGTAGAAACCTTTGGTTCTTCCTCGGTGTCCCTTAGTGTTGGGTAGAATCCTTTGGTTCTTCCTCGGTGTCCCTTAGTGTTCGGTAGAATCCTTTGGTTCTTCCTCGGTGTCCCTTAGTGTTCGGTAGAATCCTTAGATTGAGCAGAGTCCTTGGTCTAGGTCCGTTCGTGAATATGTGCAAACTTGAACAGCTTCCAAGATTGGCAATTAAATAGTTAACTAACCACGTATTCGAGCTGTTGATTGGCTGGTTTTAATCCACATGCTCACGCAGAGTCTATAAGTTTAAGTGGTGGATTCCAGCACACCTTATATACAAAAATATTCCAAAACTGTTTTTGACAAAGTGAAAAATATTACTGTGATTCTTTTTTCTTTAAGAAAATTTTAAAGAATTTATACTTATTTTATCATTATTGTGCAAATCTTAATGAAGATTGACTTGTGAACTCCCTTAACCTCAAGGAGTGTTTTAAGGACATATATTTACAAGTAAATAAGATGGCACTTGGAAGCAGACAAGTGAAAGAAAAAAAAGTTTTCTGTGTTTCGATAAAGTGAAACATATCACTGTGATTGTAATGTCTTTTCTCATTAAAAAAAACAAAAAAAACATTATTTACATCTATATATTAATACGCTTGTTCCTTAATCTTCTGACTGTTATCATTTTGCAACACCCTCTGGCTAAAAATAAGACTCTCCAAATCGTCCAAGATGAAATGCAAAAATAGTCAAATTACATCCAATGCATTCTCGTAGTAAAATCATTTACAATGCATCTATATTGTAAAATCATTTAAAATGCATTCTTATTGTAATGTATTCAGTGATGAAGAAGGAAATATGTTAATGGAAAGAAAGAAGATTAATTTTAAATCAGAGTAAGTGTGTAATAGAGTCAGTAATCTGAAGGGATGTATATTAATGGAAAAAAAAGTTTGATTTATAATCAAAGAGGAATAGATAATCTTTTTCCCATTTTGTCTTGAAATAAACAAATGAACAAGACAAAATTTTTAAGATCCATTTTGTAAATTTTGTTAAATATCCAGACATTATGGCGACAGAAAAAGGCAGGACTTTGATTCTGTTTAAAATATAAAAATCGACCTAAAACAAAGATGCCACTGGAAGAATTTTAATTGTGAAAACATTCTAGTCAGCGACATTATGACGCTAGCAACAGCCAATGAAATTCAAACATGTTTTGGGGAATTAATTTTCCAATCATTGTTCATTTCTATCTTAGTAAATGCAGCTTCAAACTTGGCACTTTTTGACACTTTGTATTTTGAAAAAAAATTTACATTCCATTCATTGTTCATTTATATCTTGGTAAATACAGCTTTAAACTTGGTACTTTTTTGACACACCTTGTATTCTGAAAAAAATTAATGAATGGAACATTTTTTTTTTTCAGAATGCAAGATGTATCAAAAAGTACAAAAAATCTTGATACTTTTATTAAAGTAGTGATAGATTGATAATAATAATAATAATAATAATAATAATATTGCTTTGGAGTTACTCCTTTTAAAGGGATGTAGTTGGTGTATTCTAAGCTTGACAGAGAGAGAGAGAGAGAGAGAGAGAGAGAGAGAGAGAGAGAGAATTTAAAGTAGCATTTCTGATGTTTGCTAAAAGGCATTAACTTGCAAATGCACTTTACAAACAGAAAAACTGCCAACAAAATTGTGTGTATAATATATATATATATATATATATATGCAATAAATGGTTTGTTGCATGACCAACAAATATCTGAAACAGGACTGAAAGCACCAATTCCTGCAAGTTAAGTAGCAAATTTCCTGTTCGGCACATACACACACATACACTCTCTCTCACACACACACACACACACACACACACACACACACACACACACACACACACATATTCATGAAAAACAAATCAACAAACATTTTTTGTTTTTTTACAAATCAAGTCCCCCACCTAAAAAAAAAATACCTGAAGAAGGCCAGAGGGCACATCAGCCGAAACGTCATACTGAAAACAATAAAGATGAAGACAATAGTCCGAATAATCCAAATAATCCAAATTATTAAGCCTCATCTAAAAAATTCAGAGAAATAGAGTGTAGGAATATTGGTTTCATGCCTTTCACAAAAGCATTAGTACATAGTGAATATCTATATTGGAATTCGATCAGAACTTTTACACTATAAAAATATTGGGCAATGGAATAGTCCAGGGCATATAATATTAGTTTCATGCCTTACCTAAAACCATTAGTACATAATGAATATCTCTATTGGAATTCAATCAGAACTGATAGTGACGTTGCAGTTCTGGAGGTTTGGGGAATGTGGAGCACCCCTTCATCACCATTGCTTCCTGGTCCACCCTGACCCAGAGTGGTAGTACCTGTTAGGGTCCCATCTATGGGTTAAATAGAAAAACCTGAGTTTATAAAAAAAAATGTATTCATTAAGAATGACTTTATTTCAAAACTTTACCGGCATTAAATGACCCACTGAGGTTGATATGCCGTAAAACAAAGCAAACCAAACTATATATATGCAAAATCAATCAGAACTTTTACACTGTAAAAATATCAGGCAATGGAACAGTCGAGGGAATATTGGTTTCATGCCTTACCTAAAAGCATTTAGTACATAATGAATATCTCTTTGCCTTGTACCTTGATATAAGCAATAAAGTTAATTAAAAAAAAAAAATAGTTTAATGAGATTGACTTGGTCTTTTTTGTTAGTTCTGTTTACTTTTCATTTGCCACAGGCTGGGGTTGAGGTTGGGGTTGGGGCACGCGCTTGTGTGTGGGGGTGGGGTGGGAGAAGAACAGGTAAAAGCTGTTAATTGAGTTGTTTTTATTTTATTGGGGTTAATGAATTAGTAGAAATTAGTTGATAGAAGATCAAAGCATAAAACACACATGCATATATACATACATACATATATATAATATATATATATATATATATATATATATATGTATATATATATATATATATATATATAATTATATATAAGATGAGCTAAAGTGATTAGACAAATAGGAATAACATTTCTTTGTAATTACTTTCTTTTTAATTCCTAATTGTCCTCTTTTTAATTGTTCTCAACTAGTTTTGACCTTAGGTCACTGTTGAAAGAAAAGTTTTTTTTAAGACTTTTAAAAAAAATTGAGATATACAAGGTGTGTCATAAAAGTCTCAAGATTGAAGCTGTATTTACCAAAATACAAATGAACAATGAATGGAACATTACTTTTTTTTCAGAATACAAGGTGTATCATAAAAGTATCAAGTTTGAAGCTGTATTTACCAAGATAGAAATGAACAATGAATGGAATGTTCATTTTTTTCAGAATACAAGGTGTATCATAAAGATATCAAGATTGAAGCTGTATTTACTAAGATAGAAATGAACAATGAATGGAACCTTAATTTTTTTCAGAATACAAGATATGTCATAAAAGTGCGCAGTATGAAGCTGTATTTACCAAGATAGAAATGAACAATGAACAGACCGTTAATTTTTTTAAGTTGTGTCATAAAAGTGCCAAGTTTGAAGCTGTATTTACCAAGATAGTTTTTTTAGTATTCAAGACTTTTGATCTGATCATTTTATAACTCCCGCATAACATGACCATGAAGCTTATCTATCCATCTATCTATCAATCTACGTATCTTTCTATTGTGACCCATGATGCTTAAGGATGGAACCCGGATGGCTGAGCAATCCTTGCCATACAACACTCCACTTTGGTCCTTACTTAGGCTAGACGGGTAGTTGGAGAGGCCGCCTTTGATCAATCAGATGGTCACATTAAGCCCTAGCCCCTATATGATTGTCACAACCCTATTGCTCTTATGGCAAGCCGCAACCCTTTTTTCAAAAAAATTTTTTTGTGCTAGAAAATGGTGGCTGAGGGTCCTAATGTCCTGGGTATGATGTTAAATTCTATCTGATGGTGAAGTTCCAAATCTGGACCCTGGAGAATGTGGAGTACCCCTTCATCATCGTTACTCCCAGGTCCACTCTGACCTGGAGTGGTAGTACCCGTTAGGGTTCCATCTATGAGTTAAATAGAATAAAATCAATTCTAAAAAAAAAATGGATTAAAAAAAAAAAAGTTTAAAAAAAAATTTGAGTACCCATCAAGAATGAATAAGATGAAATGTCTTTGGCATAAAATGACCCAATGGGTTGACAACAGGGCTTGACACTAATGCCTTCCCATAGTCCTGGGGATGATAAAAATTACATCCGGGACGATCAATACGTCATCCGGGACAGTTTGCCGGGGATGGTAAAATTTTTTCCTAAAAGTTAGTACTACATTCCAGTCCAGTGATTGCCTGAATGCTGACCTCAAAATGAGGCTACAGCACCGCAGGTCTATTCTCAAAGCCATGTAATGAATAATGGTGGAGGGAGATAGTTTAAAAGGACCGAATTATGTACTACTAACCCTTTTCAGGGTAACTTAAAGTAAAAAAGTATTCTTTTAGCTCAAAACACACTAGGAAATGGATTTTTGTCCAAATATTCAGAATTATCACTGCTTCAGCTTTTCTTAATGTTTTATTACATGTTATTATGCTACTGATGACTGACAAGTATAGATGATGCTAATGAATTAAACAAAATATTTTGATTTTGGGACGGTCCAAACCATATTCGGGACGGTTGATAATTTTTGTTTGGGACGGTCATGAAAAAAGTTAGTGTTGGGGCCTGGTTGACCCAACCAACCAACCAACCAACCAACCAACCAACCTGGATTGGCAGTACCTGATAGGTCCCATCAATGAGTCACAGGGATGCTTATAGGTATGCATCCTGTGTCACTGATTCACAAAAATCTAAAAGGACACAGTAAAATCATATCCATGCATCCCAGTGTTTTTCTTTTTTCTTCCCTCACCATTTCAAGCTAACTGTAAATACATTTCAATAGTTTCTTAGAAATGAATTATGTAGGATAGGTAAACAAGGTAGGAGCTAGACAGCTTTAGTTGTTTCTCTAGATCATAAATAAAAACCCTACAATTAATTAAGAAACTTTAGTTGGGACCCATCAAATTTCCCTGGGACTCATTCAAAGCAAGTATGTGCATCCCAGAATGCACTAAATCAAAAAGCATCACTGGCATTAAATAGCTTTAGATGTTGGAAACTTCCAAAGTAGATTAGTAGCCCTAACACTTACCCTAAATCCTAACCCTAACACTTACCCTAAATTCTAACCCTAATGTTTCAAGGTTTTGAGTATATCTGGAAAATTTGACCGTAAATAATCAATTTAGTTAATTCTAAAAAGGTTTTAGTTGAAAAATAGTAACATAATGAGCATCAGTAAAAAGAAGGCAAAATAATAAAAAATTAGTTTTAAAAGAAAATTGAATATCGAACAAGAATGAATCAAACAAAATGTTTTTGGCATAAAATAACCCAACAAGGGTTGACATGCTGTAAAATCCAACCAACCAACCAACCAACATAACTACCCACCAATCAAAAATGTCTTCAGCATAAAATATCCCAAGAGTTGACATGCCATAAAATCCAACCAACCAACCAACCAACCAGAAACTCCTGAATGTTGTTTGATGCACTAGCAGATCTGGTTGCAGTGCTCTTGCATAAAATAACCCAACAAGGGTTGACATACCGTAAAATCCAACCAACCAACCAACCAAACAACCAACCAGAAACTCCTGAATGTTGTTTTTGATGCACCTGCAGATCTGATTGCAGTGGTCATGCATAAAATAACCCAACAAGGGTTGACATACCGTAAAATCCAACCAACCACCCAACCAACCAACCAGAAACTCCTGAACGTTGTTTTTGATGCACCTGCAGATCTGGTTGCAGTGCTATAGCATAAAACAACCCAACAAGGGTTGACATGCCATAAAATCCAACCAACCAACCAACCAACCAACCAAAAACTCCTGAACATTGTTTGATGCACCTGCAGATCTGGTTGCAGTCTTCTTGCATGAAGCATGATTTGGTTTGTTACTTATCTCACTCAGACTGTAAATGCGTTTATGCCAACATAGCAAGTTTATCAGATGAAAGACAGATTCTTATTCTGATTCTGACAGCCTATGTAAAATGTTGAAACTGTAAAACGTTAATAATTACAACAGGTATTTTATGTTTTGCTCAATAATTTGGCCTGATGATTGTATCATTTGTGTTTTATATACTGTTGCTATGCAATAATAAAACTTGATATAGGTGAAATAAAAAAAAAAGAATATATAATCTGTGTAGAATAATCATACTAGTTCCAATTACCGTCAAATTGGTAAGGCAAGGCAGCAAACCAGATTCGTATTGGGTTACGACTACTTGCTGCCTTGTCTTACCAATTCGATGGTAATTGGAACTAGTATGATTATTCTACAATCTGGTTTTATCATTGGGTATTGTTGCATAAATGTGTCCTGGCCTCCTGCCCTAAAAAACACTAAGTGGTGCCTGCTGAAAGTCTAGTCACTCCTACTAGCCAGGGAGATATTCCCTTGCTACAGGCGACTATGACCCGGTCAATAAAGCCTAAGTCATAAAACTACCTCCTATCTTTGTCTCTTTCCTTTTTCGTTATTTAAATTCATTAAATCTCTTCCCAACCCTATTGGCCTTATGGCAAGCCCCAACCCCTTTTTATCATATAGGTGCTAGAAGGCGGTGGCTGCAGGTCTACATGTCCTGGGAATGACTTTAAACTCTATCTGATGGTGAGGTTCCAGTTTTGGAGGTTTGGGGAATGTGGAGCACCCCTTCATCACCATTGCTCCCTGGTCCACTCTGACCCGAAGTGGTAGTACCTGTTAGGGTCCCATCTATGGGTTAAATAGAAAAATGTATTTATAAAAAAAATGTATAATCCATTAAGAATTGATTTATTTCAAAACTTTATCGGCATTAAATGACCCACTAAGGTTGATATGCCGTAAAACAAAACAAACCAAATCATTAAATCTCATTAAACTATTTTTTTTTAATTAACTTGCTTAAATTGCTTATATCAAGGTACAAGGCAAAGAATATTCATTATGTACTAATGCTTTTAGGTAAGGCATGAAACCAATATTCCCTGGTCTGTTCCATTGCCCGATATTTTTACAGTGTAAAAGTTCTGATCGAATTCCAATAGAGATATTCACTATGTACTAATGCTTTTGTGAAAAGCATGAAACCAATATTCCCTACACTCACTCATGAGGCTTAATAATTTGGATTATTTGGACTATTGTCCTTATCTTTATTGTTATCAGTATGATGCTTCAGCCGATGTGCCCTCTGGCCCTTTTCGTTACTTAAAATAAAACTAGAATAAAATTAGAAAAAAACCCCAAAAACTCATAGGCCTTCACCAGAAGAAACCTCCGTGCATGTGTGACAAAATGGACTGGCTCCCGACCCCCAAGAGAATATCTCGGTCATTTTGGGTCTAGTCACTCCTACTAGCCAGGGAGACATTCCCTTGCTACAGGCGACTATGACCCGATCAATAAAGCCTAAGTCATAAAACTACCTCCTGCCTTTGTCTCTTTCCTTTTTCGTTCCTTAAATTCTTTCTTTTCAGTGCGACTACCAAATGAGATGGGGTAAAAAACGAAAACCCAATGGGGCACCCAATGACAATCCTATCTGGCAACACATGATATATGAAAAAATCAATTTTTGATAATTGGGACCAAGTATCCAATAGGCACCCCAAATCATCAACTTAATAAAAGGTTAATATTTTAACTCATCACCGGTAACTTCCATTTTCAAATATTTGAAAATAAATGAACAGACGATTTTTTGCAATTATGTTGTATCTGATAAAAATAAATTTTACAAATTGTATGATACTATTTCTGAACAATATCCTTTTATCTAAATAAGCATAAAAAATATTTTGTAAATAAAAATTATCTCTCTCTATCAGTCGAGTGAAAAAAATTATTTTTCTATATATTTGCTTTATTATCTTTTATTCTCTATATATTCTTGTTTTTAAGTTGTTTATTTTTAGAAGGTACAGGAAGAGTCAACAAAAATTTGGCACAGAACTGGTTCAGACATTTCAAAGAAGGTGACACCAGCCTCAACGACAAAGGTCAAAGAGACCTTCTGTTATGGAAGATGAGACCTTGCTTGAAATGGTTGAACAACAGCCAAACATAAGCGCTTGTACATTGTTGGCAAGGAACTACAAGGTTACTGGTTTGATACCGTCACTCACCAACTCAGTGTATGAGTAGCAAAGGGATCTGTGCAGTAAAGTAAAGAGCTGATGGTCGGTGTGGCGTTCAGCCTCAGACGCAAAAACAATCTCCTTGGTCTAGCGCTATTGAAAAGGGGATAAGCGCTTGTACAGAACTTGGTCCTTCATCTTCATAAGCAGAGCTGTGGAGCCAGAGTCAGAAGCAAGTAAGCTGAAACAGGAAGTGGAATTGGTAAAACTATACTAACTCCAACTCAAGTTGAACTTACACATTATATGGACCTAGTTTAATCAGATAAGTTATACAGTGCACGCTCCTTACAAATAGATTATTAAAAAAATCATGATTTTATATTTATTTCTTGACCATAATCACTAACTTACATAAAAAGGAATTGGAGGGGCCAAAAATAGAGGATTTGGAGTCAGAGTTGGAATCAAAGGTTTTGTGTTTTGACTCCACACCCATATCTAAAATGTTGGCCTTAGTTTAGTTTGTAAAGTTATATAGATTATAAAAAATTGATTATAAATAGATTTTATATTTATTCCTTGACCATAATTGCTAACTTACATAAATACTGCAGTTGGAGTTGAAGTCAAGAGTTTTGTGTTTCAACACCAGACCCATGTCCAAAATTTTGACCTTGTGAACAAATGCTGAAAGACTTAAAATACAAAATAGCTTGAAATATTGCAAAATTTTTTACTCACTCTGGTAGATCGGCAAGACTATTAGTAAAACCTCAAAATACAAAATAACTTGAAATATTGCAAAACTTTTGACTCACTGTGGTAGATCGGCAAGACTATTAGTAAAACCTCAAAATACAAAATAGCTTCAAATATTGCAAAACTTTTGACTCACTCTGGTAGATCGGCAAGACTATTAATAAAACCTCAAAATACAAAATAGCTTGAAATATTGCAAAACTTTTGACTCACTCTGGTAGATCGGCAAGACTATTAGTAAAACCTCAAAATACAAAATAACTTGAAATATTGCAAAACTTTTGACTCACTGTGGTAGATCGGCAAGACTATTAGTAAACCTCAAAATACAAAATAGCTTGAAATATTGCAAAACTTTTGACTCACTCTGGTAGATCGGCAAGACTATTAATAAAACCTCAAAATACAAAATAGCTTGAAATATTGCAAAACTTTTGACTCACTCTGGTAGATCGGCAAGACTATTAATAAAACCTCAAAATACAAAATAGCTTGAAATATTGCAAAACTTTTGACTCACTCTGGTAGATCGGCAAGACTATTAATAAAACCTCAAAATACAAAATAGCTTCAAAATTTGCAAAACTTTTGACTCACTCTGGTAGATCGGCAAGACTATTAATAAAACCTCAAAATACAAAATAGCTTAAAATAATGCAAAACTTTTGACTCACTCTGGTAGATTGGCAAGACTATTAATAAAACCTCAAAATACAAAATAGCTTAAAATATTGCAAAACTTTTGACTCACTCTGGTAGATCGGCAAGACTATTAATAAAACAAAATACAAAATAGCTTAAAATAATGCAAAACTTTTGACTCACTCTGGTAGCTCAGTAAGACTATTAATAAAACCTCAAAATACAAAATAGCTTGAAATATGCAAAACTTTTGACTCACTCTGGTAGATCGGCAAGACTATTAATAAAACCTCAAAATACAAAATAGCTTGAAATATTGCAAAACCTTTGACTCACTATGGTAGATCGGCAAGACTATTAATAAAACCTCAAAATACAAAATAGCTTGAAATATTGCAAAACTTTTGACTCACTCTGGTAGATCGGCAAGACTATTAGTAAAACCTCAAAATACAAAATAGCTTGAAATATTGCAAAACTTTTGACTCACTCTGGTAGATCGGCAAGACTATTAGTAAAACCTCAAAATACAAAATAGCTTGAAATATTGCAAAACCTTTGACTCACTATGGTAGATCGGCAAGACTATTAATAAAAAAAACCTCAAAATACAAAATAGCTTGAAATATTGCAAAACTTTTGACTCACTCTGGTAGATCGGCAAGACTATTAGTAAAACCTCAAAATACAAAATAGCTTGAAATATTGCAAAACTTTTGACTCACTCTGGTAGATCGGCAAGACTATTAGTAAAACCTCAAAATACAAAATAGCTTGAAATATTGCAAAACTTTTGACTCACTCTGGTAGATCGGCAAGACTATTAGTAAAACCTCAAAATACAAAATAGCTTGAAATATTGCAAAACTTTTGACTCACTCTGGTAGATCGGCAAGACTATTAGTAAAACCAACTAAATCTCCCTAACCGATCAGGAAAAACAATAGAATAATCTGTGGTCATCTTCTGACCCCAGCTGATAATCAATACTTTTCTTGCAGGAGACGTCAATCAATCAATAACTTTAGCCTCTTTTTGACAGATGTTTATTGATTTTTAATCATGTTTATAGCCAGAAAAGGATGTTCAATCGCAGCTGCAACAAATGTACATGCGTGTTTCTGTGAGGTGAACAATTATGGACACATTATTTCGGCAGACTGACATATCTTCATAAAAACACACACAGCAAAGATTAATTGCATCTGTACCTGTTTTGAAGAAATCTATGGAATGTCTTAATAACAAAATTTTGGGGCTTTGATTCCTCATAACATTTGAATCACTGGGGATATTTGCATAATTCTAACAGTTTTGGGAGATATCAGAAAACTGATAGTAGAATTAGTATTATCTGCATTATTCGGACTATTGTCCCCATCTTTATTGTTATTTGTACAACGTTTCGGCCAAATAACAATGAAGATGGGGACAATAGTCTGAATAATGCAGATAATACTAATCTTCAAGCCTCATCTCAAACATTCAGAGTGATAGTAGAATTATCTTCCCCTGCCACTAGGGGGCGAATCGCCAACATACGATGTTGGCGGCAAAACCAAACTCCAGCACTCATCTGAAGGCTGTTGACCTGAGGAGTCACTTAAACAAGGGCTCCATCCACCGCTCACTCAAAAGGGTAGTTAACCAGCCAAGTCGCTCAAAAAAAGCACTCCCCAACACTTTTACTTATCGGTCGAGAACTGACCAGGACGGACGCGTCCCCAAAGCACTCCCCAACACTTTACTTATCCTAAGAACTTTCACCAGGAGAGACGTCTCAACAGCACTCCAAAATGATGGCGAGTAGAAATCCCTTTCTAGTGCTACTTCGCCAACAAACTGTTAATTTCACCTCTCAAGATAAGTCTTGTAGCAAATGCCAACAAATTTGCAGCATTTTTTTTGTCTTTTGTTTAATTCATGTGTATAATTTCCATTTGTGTTGTTTATCTTCTTTCATCCGAAATAATTACCGACCACCGGGAGATTTAAGAGCTCCCTACGACCCCTGTAATTCCTCTTAATCTGCAAATTCGGTGTGTCTGTAATTGAAACTATGTCACTGTTTAGGTCATGATACCCACAGGAAATTTATCAATGAGTAATTGCGTAGAATAATCTTATTAATTAATGAGGTCTGAAAATCCGGGTTAGATTTGCTACAAACAGCCCATGATATTGCGTTTAAAATTCTGCAATCTGTCATATCACCAAGAAAAAGGTTTACATAATATATGGTATGGTTAATTTGCATATTGGTTTTAACAAAACAAGGTTTAATAAATAATTACTTTGTGTTATTGATCTATGAATAATTTTAAATAGAAAACAATTAAAAATATTCAAATAAGTAATCTTTATATGCATTCTTATTTAATTGCCTTTGGAATGCACGCAAACACCCCCTCTCTGTCTGGTTTTATGGCATGTCAACCCTTGTTGGGTTATTTAATACCAAAGTCAGTTTTTTTCTTTCTCAAGCGGTAGAGCATCCTTCTAGGAATCACAAGGTTCTGAGTTCAATACCAGCACTCGCCAACTCAACACATGAGTCTTTGTGCATATGCATGCATGCAAATACAGAATATTTGTGTGCATTCTTTTAACTGATTTTTAAAGGTGTCTTTTCATGCAGGCCCACCCGAAGCGTGGGTATAATTCTATATGTCTTTTAGAAATACAGGGTCCTGCAAAATTAATTTTTTTTTTTGGTGGGGAGGGGTTCAAATTAGATTCAGATAATTTGAAAAAGTTCAAATAATGATAAAGGGGTAATTCCATCATCCAGAAAAAAATAAAATTGTCTCTCACCTCCTTCAATTTTTTTGAATTTTTTTCCAGGTATGGACTATGTTAAAGTTAGACAATCCCCAAAATTTGAGCTTCCAATTCCAAAAATTGGTGGAGTTATGTCAATTTTTAGCTCGCCAAATTTGGTGGGGTTTGCAAAAAATGTTGACATTTTGTAATCTATTGTTGGCTGTAAAATGGGTTCTAGAGCTTCCCTACTACTAAAAATTGGTTTATAAAAGCATTTTTGCCCAAGAAATCCAAAAATTATATTAAAAAATCTTAAAATCAACCAATTTTAACTGATTTTTAAAGGTGTCTTCTCATACAGGCACACCTGAAGTGGGTATAATTCTATTCTTTTAAAAATACAGGGTCGTGCAAAATTTTTTTTTTTTGGGGGGGGGGTTCTAATTAGAATCAGATAATTTGAAAAAGTTCAATTAATGATAAAAATTATAATAACAGCACTGCAACAAATGGACAAACAGAAAAACAACAAAAACAAGGAAACAGAAATGGGAAGAAAAACAATTATATGGATACTTCAAACGATAAATTGGGGAGGTTGCACATGAAAAGACATGGACATGGCTAAGCAGAGGAAACCTCAAGAGAGAAACTGAATCACTAATAATTTCTGCTCAAAATAATTCCATAAGAACAAATTATATCAAAGCAAAAATTAATAAGACACAACAAAACAGTAAATGCAGACTGTGTGGTGATAGAGATGAGACCATAAACCATGTAGCAAACTAGCACAATGGGAATACAATGCTAGGCATGATTGGGTTGGAAAGGTAATCCACTGGGAATCATGCAAAAAACTACATTTTGACTAATACAACAAAATGGTATATATATAAACCAGAATCTGAATGAAAAAAAAAATTCAAATTAAATCTTTGGAAATTGTTAACTTTGGTTTGTTGGTTGGTTGGTCGGTTGGTTTTTACGGCATGTCAACCCTTGTTGAGTTATTTAATATGGAAGATGTTTGATACGGTCAGCCTGGTGTGATCCATATTTGATGCAGCTCACTTCGTGTATGCCAAGATTATAATGTTGTACGTCTTTGTACAACATTATGATCTTGGCATTCAGTGTTTATAATCTTCACATTCAGTGTTTTTATAGAAAAGATCTTTTTACTGAAGAGAAAAAACGAAATCTTTTCCCTATTTCTGAGGCAGATGCTTGCACGTATGGTCTTCTGTAGTGAAAATGGTTGAGCTATCTTCAATGTAAAATTATCCAGAATTTCTTTTTAGTAGAGCAGCTTGCCTAATTTTGAGCTATGTCTCATGCAGTATGTTTCTCAAAAGAAAAAGAAAAACATGTTAGCCATGTCTGGTTTTGGACATTCTTAGACTTATCTCTTAATACACAGACTGCACCTCTGCACAGAGGTAAGACCCCCCTCTCCCAATGTGGCCACCTGTTAGCCATGATGATGCTTAAGGATGGAACTCTGGTGGCTGGTTATCCATGACATGCAACACCCTACTTTGGTCCTTATTTAGACTAGACGGGTGATTGGAGAGGCCCCCTCAGATCAATCAGCTGGTCACATCAAGCCCTAGCTGCTATATGACTGTCCCAACCCTATTGACCTTATAACAAGCTGCCAACCCTTTTTATCATATATGTGCTAGAAGGCAGTGGCTTAGGGTCTATTGTCCTGGGTATGATGTTAAACTTTATCTGATGGTGAAGTTCCATTTCTGAAGCTCTGGGGAATGTGGAGTACCCCTTCATCACCATTACTCTCATGCCCATTCTGACTCGGAGTGGTAGTACATGTTAGGGTCCCATCTATGGGTTATATAGAAAAAAATGAATCATAAAAAATCTGTTTAAAAAAAAATTGAGTTTGAAAAAATATGTTGACTACCCATCAAGAATGAATAAAACAAAATGTTTTTGGCATAAAATAATTCAGCAAGGGTTGACATGCCATAAAACCAACCAACCAAAAATCAGAACTTCAGGCAATCCAAGAAGTTTGATAAAAAATGTATCAACTTTAATACATTGTTAAAAATGTATCAACTTAATACTAAAAAATGTATCAAAATACTAAAAATATATCAACTAAAATACTAAAAAATGTATCAACTGAAATACATTGTTAAAATGTATCAACTGAAATACTAAAAAATGTATCAACTGAAATAAACTGAAATACTAAAAAAAATGTATCAACTGAAATACTAAAAAATGTATCAACTGAAATACTAAAAAATGTATCAACTGAAATACTAAAAAATGTATCACTGAAATACTAAAAAAAATGTATCAACTGAAATACTAAAAAAATGTATCAACTGAAATACTAAAAAAAATGTATCAACTGAAATACTAAAAATGTATCAACTGAAATACTAAAAAATGCTAAAAAAATGAAATACTAAAAATGTATCAACTGAAATACTAAAAAATGTATCAACTGAAATACTAAAAAAAATGTATCAACTGAAATACTAAAAATGTATCAACTGAAAAAAAAATGTATCAACTAAAATACTAAAATAATGTATCAGTTGAAATATAGTGTTAAACAGAACAAAGGGAACTAAAAATACTAATCTGAAAAATGTGCAGAATAATATTTTGGATCCTTTAAATAATTCATGAAGAGATAAAGGCAAGAAAATCCGTTCAAAGTCGATCGTTGATTGAATCGGATCTTGATAAGGACGAACGGATTTTCACCTATTAAGAGATGAAATGTTTTCAAACTTCAAAAATAATTTTTTGTTTTGTTTTTTCTATTAACTTTTTTTTGGTTTGATAAAATATTCCAAACAATGTCTGGATAATCCAGACATTGTTTGGAATAATTTCTCTGTATTTGGTTGGGGTGGGGAGTGGGGAATAATTATTTGCCACGGAATATCATCCATTTGACTACTGAACAAAATTTCATTAATTAAAGATGATTACTTTGTAATTAAGATATCATCATCATCATCATCATCATGTTGCACTGACAGCACAGATTCCCATGACTCTCTCACCACCCATCCCTATCAGTTATTATTTCTGGCAAAAATTGATAAGATGAAACAGAATGGCAATAGACAAATATGAAATGGTTAATGATATCATAAGCAAATTCAGCAAAGAGAGTACATGACAGGGTGGGAAAGGTGATCCACTGGTAATTGTGCAAGTAAATTCAATTTTTGTCATGATATTTAAATGGTATATGCACAAACCAGAATCTGTCCTTGAGAATGAGATGCATAAAATCCTTTGAGACCTTGAGATAGAGACAGATCACCTAATCCCGGCCAGGAGACCAGACCTAGTGTTAAATAACAAGAAGAAAACTTGTCATCTTGTGGATTTTGCTGTCCCAGCGGATCAGAGAGTGAAGATGAAGGAAAAACGAAATTAAGTTCAACTAAAATCAAATTAAAATAATATGAGTATATATAAAAAAAGATATGAAAACAACACAAAATGCTGTTAAAGTGAAAACATCTTATAATTTCGCTGATATTGAACAATATTTCGATTTTATGAAAATCGTCATCAGAGCTTGTTTATATTCCGTGTTGTTTAGAACGGAGACAAAAAGTCATATGAGTTCAAAACAAAAACCTTGACGTTGCAAAAAAGAAAAAGTTATACAACAGTTTTGAATGTGAGCCACTTCTGCCACATTTTTCTCAGTCATCAGATTATGTATATCTTATTGTAACAGTTTTTTAAAAAAAAGAAGATATATTGACAAGATTTGACACTAGACGAATTCTCTTATTTAAAATGGGATGAGTATTAGCCTGTTGACGTTTAGTTTTCAACAGATTTATAGAAAAAGAATTTTTAATTTTGTAATTAATATTGTAAATTTTCTATATTTTGTTTTTCTTATATATAAAGTAAAAAAGTATGAACGGTTGTAAGGTTTTATTTTTATTTTTTTGGAAAATGTGAAAAATTTTAAATTTCTTCGGAAGAAGAATAATATATAATATATAATAAATATATAATAAATATATAATAAATAAATATATAATATATAATAAAAAAAAAATTAATTGTTTGAGAAGCTATTCAAATTCCTTTGATATTTGTTTCAAGCTCGGAGGTCATTCAGTACAAAATGATCTGCATTATCAAAATATAACAAAGTTTCTTTTGATTTAAATCGTATCTTTGTAATTTGTAATTAATTAGATATTTATGCTAACTGCTGAGGAATTATCGGCAATTTGCAATCGTCTTCTTGGCTTTCAATGGGGGCGATTAGTGAACAATGATTGTATAGATCAAGCGTGAAAGTTTACAATTTGTAGCGTCATCTGTTTGATCTACCTACACGTCTACGTATTGAAAACAGTCCGTATCTATTTATACTTGTTTTCCTCACTCAGATCTCGATTTATATGGCTTAACTTATTTCATCTTGATTTTTTACTTGTTTTCTTAATTCCTAATCCTGCAATTATTCATTTCACTAAACTAAAAGGTGGAATCTCTGTCGTGTAGTAGCTGATGTGATGGACTGTGCTATTTTGAAGTGAGTTCAAACTCCAGTTGCATTATCATGTTAACCTTTGGAATAATACCTATGCAAAAGTTGTGTATTAGTATACTGAATACTGGTACCAAAATTTAGATCTTTTGGTTTGTTTTGTTTTACGGCATATCAACCTCAGTGGGTCATTTAATGCCGATAAAGTTTTGAAATAAATCAATTCTTAATGGATAATACAATTTTTTTTTATAAATACATTTTTCTATTTAATCCATAGAATATTAAAGAATAATTCTTATATGATACTGTAATAGTTCCAGTCTATCCCCCTGACTGAAGTGGCATAAGATTGCCTGGTTTGGTTGGTTTGTTTTGTTTTATGGCATATCAACCTCAGTGGGTCATTTAATGCCGATAAAGTTTTGAAATAAATCAATTCTTAATGGATAATACAATTTTTTTATAAATACATTTTTCCATTTAACCCATAGATGGGACCCTAACAGGTACTACCACTCCGGGTCAGAGTGGACCAGGGGGCAATGGTGATGAAGGGGTGCTCCACATTCCCCAAACCTCCAAAACTGGAACCTCACCATCAGATAGAGTTTAACGTCATTCCCAGGACATGTAGACCCGCAGCCACCGCCTTCTAGCATCCATATGATAAAAAGGGGTGGGCTTGCCATAAGGGCAATAGGGTTGGGAAAATCATATAGGTGCTAGGGCTTGACGTGACCAGCCAATTGATCGGAGGGGGCCTCTCCGACCGCCCGTCTAGCCCAAGATAGGGCCAAAGTGGAGTATTGCATGTCATGAACTGCTCATCCACCTGGGCTCTATCCTTAAGCATCACGGGTCGCCACCCACGGGATGAGTCTTACCCCTCTGCAGAGGTGCAGTCGGTGCATTCAAACGCCCCAGCCGACAGGGCGGCCTTTGGAATAATACCTATGCAAAAGTTGTGTATTAGTATACTGAATACTGGTGCCAGTAGATTTAGATCTTTTACTTGCACCATTGTTTCAGAAATAGCATCAAAGATCATCTACTAAAATGCACTAGAAATCCTTGTTTTCACAAAATTGATGTTAGAAATTGGTTAGAAAATTTCCCGTTTTCAATATTTAAATCAGAAATTTTATTTAATTTTATTGAAATAAAATGAATAGAATATTAAAAATAGAATTCAAATTGAAAATGTGTCCCCCCCCCCATCACCATCGACACCTCTGATGTGCTGCTTTTTACCTCATTAATTAAGCTGTAACAGACGATCTTTGATGCCAAAACAATGGTACAAGTAAAAGATCTAATTTTTGGTATCAGTATTCAGTATACTAACACACAACTTTCGCATAGATGGACAATTTGATATTTAAAAAATGAAACATCGACCTACCCTAATGTACAGATAGATAGACATACCCCCTCTCTCTCTCACCTTCTATCTCTCTGCTAATACTGTAAAACAGGCTAGAATTATGTCACTGTTCTTAAATAATTCAGCTCTCTTGACACCTTAAAAGATTCTTAGACAATACTATATGCTCTTACCTTGTTAATATATTCATAAAGAATACATTATAGGAATGTGTGAGTATATTGGTGGGTATAATTATACCTATACTCAAGAAAATGGCATTACTTTTTGACTAACCCTTGTATATATACAGTAAAGTCGTCGGGCGGCCTAATCTCAGTATGAGCCATACAGCGAGGGAGTCTATCACCTTTTCACTAGCACTAGACCAAGGAGATCGTTTTTTCTGCGTCTGAGGTGGAGCACCACGCTACCATCAGCTCCTCACTTTACTGCACAGATCCCTTGTGCTACTCATACGCTGAGTTGACGAGGGCTGGTATTGAACTAGGAACCTTGTGGTTTCTAGCTAACGCTCTACCGACTGAGCTAACCAGCCCTTACAATTTTTCACTTTTTAAAATCTTTTTTTATCAAATTGTCCAACTATGAACAAGAAATTAGATCTTTTATTTGCACCATTGTTTGAGGAAAAAAGTGAAAAATCGACCTACCCTAACGTACAGATAGATAGATATATCCTCTCTCTCTCTCTCTCTCTCTTTCTCTCACTTTCTATCTCTCTGCTAACACTGGAAAACAGGCTAAAATTATGTCACTGTTCTTAAATAATTCAGCTTCCTTGACACCTTAAAAGATTCTTGGACAATATCATATGCTCTCACCTTGTTAATATATTCATAAACAATACATTATAGGAATGGGTGAGTATATTGGTGGAGAACGAGCCTAAATATCATAACATAAAATTAGTTTTGTATTGCAAAAACCATTTTCCTAGCTGTTGATGGCTAAGTGCCAAGTTTCTCTGCTTAATACAGTTCTAAGTGACAATCAACTGGAGATTGCAGGTTCAATCCTGACTGTAGGCGGAAATAACATAGAATACTTAACATAGCTTAACACTTAACATGGTTAATGGAATGAGAACAATTTACCCCAATGGATTAAATAAAGGGTTCAGTTTGAAATTTTGTGATGGTTCTCAAGTTCGACAAAAATACACCTGAAGAAGGCTGGAGAGTTCATTGGCTTAAACATTGTTTATATAACTGTGACGGAGAACAAGAAAGGAAAGGGAGCAAGACATTGTCTTGCCTGCTGGGATCAAACCCGCGTCCCCCCGCATGCGAAAACAGGTGCGATGTAGGAACTGGAAGGACGTGAGGTTTGACTAACATGTCCGGATGATTGGATAATATGCTCATAAAATAACAAGTGAGTCAAGCGCTGGGCAGTCAGCAGTCAGCAGCAGCAGAAGCAGTCGACGACAAAGCGCTTTTCAGTAAGGAAATGTGATTTTGAACTGCTAAAGATTATTTCGACTACGACGACGGATTTTTTTAGCTGCTAGACGAAGAATGTGTTGACCAACTGAGGGTCTAACTTGTGAGAAGACTGAGAACTCGCTTGTTTTTGGTTCCCCCTTGGCGGGAGCTTATTGATTCGAAGGTCTATTTCGCCCCATATATTTCCCCCCCTTCTATAATGATAATAAAAATGAGAGCAATAGTCTGAAAAATCTAAATAATCCAAATTGTCAATATCAAATTATAATTGATAAATCTTTGCTTACTCATTGGAAATATAATTGTGATCAGTTAGTACGTAAGTGGTAGTAGATATCTGGATACTAGCCAACTATGGAACAGGAGATACATTACAAAAGATCCAAAAAGAAGTCTATGGAATAATCATCTTGACAAAGGTTACTTATGAAATGTATATATCTATGTATGTAGTATATTAATATATATATATTAATGGTAACTGAAAATGTAGCAACATTAACAATGAGTCCAGATAAAACATAAAAGTGAAAAGGAGACATGACCCCCCCCCCTGCTTCTCGGGGTAAGGGATACACAATGTTCCGCACATTCACAAAGAACGTAAGTGTACTAGAAAAATCCAAAATAACTGCATGGTACCAGTCGGTACAACGTCTGACGAGGAACCACAATGTTCTGGGTTCAATACTGGCCCTTGTCAACTCAGCATATGAGTAGCACGTGGATCTGTGTGTAGTAAAATGAGGAGCTTATGGTAGGTGTGGCGCTCCACCTCAGATGCTAAAATAATCTCACTAGTGAAAAGGGGATAGACTCCCTCAATGTCATGAACTAGCACTTATATATATTTACCAGCCCCTCCACACGAGCAGGATGCGACACAAGGTCAATTTCTTAAGCGGAGTTTAACAGGTTTGAATTCATTTTACTTCTCCTAGACTGGTTACCTAGCCATGGTTAAAGAGTCCAGTCTACCCTGCTATTTTTACCCATAGCTGGAGGGAGAATTGGATTCATACCTTTCCCAAGGGTATTAGCGCCATGTGAAAAGCTAACAGCTTCGTCTAGGAATTGAACTCGGGTTGATGAGTCCATTTCCTAAGACTCTAACCATTAGACCACGCGCCTCCATAGAAACTAGTACTTATAAGATTGTTCTGACCATATTGTTGTTATGGTAGACCACCAACCTTTTTATGATATATGTGCTAAAGGGAAGTAGTTGAGGGTCTTGTTGTCTGGGTATGATGTTAAACTGCATCTAATGGTGAGGTTTCAAGTCTGGAGCTCTGGGGAATGTAGAGTACCCCTTTATTGCCATTACTCTCAGATCCACTCTGACCTGAAGTGGTAGTACCAATTTGGGTCCCATCTATGGGTCAAATAGATCTGTTTAAAAACTATTCATATCAGATAGGAAAGCATTCTTGTCCTCTATCTGTTACTTAGTTTTGATTAATGAACACAAGACTTTGTTTTTTTTATTCAGAGCTCATCATTTATTTTATAAAACCCATATCAAATGAAACATACATATGGGTATAAAAAATAATGAAATACATATGGGTATAAAAATAAGTTAAAAAAAAATTTGTTTAAAAAAGAAAATTTGAATACCCAACAAGAATGAATAAAACAAAAACTCTTTGACATAAAATAAACCAAGGGTTGACATGCTGTAAAATCCAACCAGCCAGCCAACCAACCAACGGAAAGTATGGTAAAAGAATCAAAATTCTTTAATGCAAATGTGACATTTAACAGACTTTTTCATTACACTTTGTATTTGTATAGACAACTAATCAGCACTTAAGAGTTTTTAAGCAGCTTATATTATAAAAATAGATGTGTATGTGCATTTTTACAAGATGGAATCACTACAAACACTGACATAGACTTGCTATTTCTTTTGATGTTGAAGAAACATTATAAGAAGATCAAATAAGTGATTAGAAGTGATTAACTGTCAGATGTGCTTGCTTGTGTCATATGTTAAATATGACAGAATGAGGAGACGACTGAGGGGAGAGAGAGAGAGAGAGAGAGAGAGAGAATGAGAGACTGTGTATGTATGTATGTATGTGTGAGAGAGAGAGAGAGGGAGAGAGAGAAAGAGAAAGAGAGAGTGTGTGTGTGTGTGTGTGTGAGAAAGAGAGAGAGAGACTCTGTGTGTGTGTGTGTGTGTGTGAGAGAGAGAGAGAGAGAGAGAGAGAGAGAGAGGGGTCACCACTAATGAATAGCAGACTAAGTAAAGCTTAGTAAGCAACAACGAGAGAGAGAGAGAGAGAGAGAGAGGAGAGAGAGAGAGAGAGAGACTCTGTGTGTGTGTGTATGAGAGAGAGAGAGAGAGAGAGAGAGAGAGAGAGAGAGAGATTCGCAGAACGATGCAATGATTTGCTTTCTAAATACTAGGGTGAGTCAAAAGTTTTGCAATATTTTGGTACATGTTAGTTTGCAGCTCGTATGTCTTGATAGGTTACCTATCAACTGTATACAGTAGTGTAGTTAAATCAAATTAATGGTTTAATGGAAAAATAGAAGGAATTTGATTGACAAGATTTAATCCTGTACTTGACCCCATTCTCTGATTGGATGAGCCAATGTGAGAATATTAGTTTAGCAAAATCAGATTTGGCTGGGTGACTGAATGTGTCAAATGTACAATGGCAACTCTCATTCAAAAAGCTATTTCTCATAAACATTTCATTTGATCTGGGTTTTATAAAATGTTTTTCTCATAAAATGGGTTTTCTTGTACATTTCATTTCATATACCTTTCATTTATAAATAAATTATGAGCTCTAAATAAAACAACAAAGTCTTGTGTTCATTAATCATAAAATGGGTTTTCTCATGTATGTTTCATTTATAAAATAAATTATGAGCTTTAAATAAAACAACAAAGTCTTGTGTTCATTAATCATAAAATGGGTTTTCTCATGTACGTTTGACTGGGGGAAATAGAACACTCATGGGAAAAAAGAAGCGGCCTTGTTATTACTAAAAACTCCAAATGGCACAAGGCAAGATAACCCTCAGCCCTAAGTTGGTGTCCAGACTCCATGACATCATAGAACTACCTGTCAATGGAACAGCTAACGAAAAACTGGATTCCAACCTTCTCTGATGTAGTACCGGTACGGAGATAAGAATATTGAATATTTCTTTATCCCCACATCGTTCACTCCATTAGAAGGAAGAGCCGTACCATAAGCAACATGGACACATCATCTCTCTATTCGGAAATGGGTGCAAGACGTAATGAAGAGTTGACATGTCATCATCTCAGTGATTCCGACAAGGAGAAGGTAAAGTAAACAAGGAGAGTATAGTGTTACACTTTTGTATCTGGGAGAATGCGGTAATGGAGGAAGACATTAAATTTCTTGCTCATATAGAGAAATAAAATATTCATGAGTGAAAGAAATGGCCTAGTGTTATTACTAAAATTCCAAGTTCAGCTCCATGTTGGCGTCCAGATTCTGTGACATCATAGAACTGCCAACAACTGAACAGCAGCCCAGCAACAAGGTACTCTCTCCAATGCAGTACCGGTACAGATAAGTATATTGAATATTTCTTTATCCCCACATCGTTCACTCCATTAGAAGGAAGAGCCATACCATAAGCAACATGGACACATCATCTCTCTATTCGGAAATGGGTGCAAGACGTAATGAAGAGTTGACATGTCATCATCTCAGCGATTCCGACAAGGAGAGGGTATTGATTTATACAGGTAGATCTTTTTCTACTTTCAGATCAATAAGAAATAATAATTGATTGGTAATAATAGTTGCCAATCAGCTAATTATTGGACATTATTCCCAAGTCCCTTTGTAAATTTTTTTCTTATTTGTAGGTTAGTAGTAATGTAATTTATCTGTACGATATGTATAATTTTCCTAACGTTATCATTATGAAAGGTATTAATAATTAATTAAGTAATGGGGTGGAGGGTTAAAAACATAAATTTTGACCATCCCAGTACGCTGACCGGTAAACAGCGGCCTCTGTTGTGTGTTGTAACCATTTAGCCCTACACGCAAGTACGCTCTTATTCACTCATAGCTTGCAATGGAAGATTCCTCTTCCGGTCAAAAGACAAAGAGAAAGATAAAAATATATATTTAAAAAAAAAAGGGAGAACGGAAGAGAGGTCTTCCGGTCAAGAAGCAGGGAGAAGATGAAGAAATAGGAAAAAGGAAAACGAAAGCAGAGTCTTCTGGTGAGGAGGCGGAGAGAAAGATAAAGAAATATATATGGCCGTTATCAGATCAAAAGATAAAAATGCGTAGGCATATTCATTGTATATAAATGCCTAGCGGATGAAGTGAGATCAGTCTCCAGCAGCAGCCGAGAAGATAACCCCGTCTCCCATCAACCACTCAGGGATTCCCATTGTGAACACTCGTCACCACCTTCGCCAGCCACCTGGCATTTTCATTGTGAACACTTGTCGCCCCTCACCACCCACACACCAAAGAAAATAAAGACGGGTCCTATTTTTATATATACGTGTCTGTGGTTTTTGAAGAATAAGTTCCAATTACCGTCGAACTGGGAAGACAAGGTAGCAAGCGATTGTAACTTAAATACAAACTCGAATGCTACAAAGTCCACTGCAAAATGACAAAGTATATATAAGACTCCACAATTTCATTCAAATCAAGCAGTCAAGCAACCAATCAGAACTCAAGGAATGGAAAGACCCAAATCACCCAGATTCATGAATGGATCATTCTTGATTCCTATTTATACCAGCTGTCTTGGACACTGCTTGAGTTCTTACTTAGCTGCTGTTATTAAAACCAACAGTAGACTAACTGACTGCAATAGTTTTATTGAAGTCCAGTTAGGGGGCTATACAACACCCCCAGCACAGATTGAAGATAATATTTTGGGAAGAATGAATTCTTCAACAAAAACCAACACCTTACTCGTAAACTTAATAATTGGTTTAGGTAGCGTTTATGTCATTATCATCATCATCATGTTGCACCGGCAGCACGGATATCCATGGCAATCTCTCGCCAACCCTCCCTATCATTCATTGCTCCCAGGAGGTCCTCTGCGCGGCATCCAGTACCAGAGCAGAGCTGGTCAATGTATGTCTTTACCGGTCTGCCCACGCTGGTGTGTCCCTGTGATGGCTTCTACAGAAGAATGTCACTTATGAATTCATCTTTGTTTCTCCAGCAGTGTCCGGCATGTCTCGTTCTTCTTACACAGATGGTTTGTGTGATATGAGACAGGTAGCCATACAGCTGTTTTCTTTTGAGATTACTCTTGTATAATAAAGCAATCATAAAATAAAATTTTTGAATAACTGTACGAACATCACACTTGGCAATAACATCAATCGGGAGCTCCATCAGAAGCGGTTGCATAGATTATTGTCAACCCCCCGTAATTCTGAAGGGATGGCCCCTTTTCATATCACGGGCAGGACTTTCCATGGAATATTACAGAAAGCCTGTGAAATACATGAAGTCACCTGGGACCGAGTTAAGCCTCAGTTCCAGCTTGGGCATCAGGTAGAAAGCATGTCTGCTTTAGCTGAGCTCAATTGCACACGCGCGTTGTGTTAGTTAGAAGAAGAAGTTTAAGCAATAAAAGCTTGCTTGATGAATGTCAAACTGACCAAGAAGAAGGAATGCATCAAAGATGAACAGCCAACAAGAATCTAGAAATAGTATTCAACATGGATTAGAGATCACCAAATGGCCAAAGAAGTAAGTAATGCAAAATGCATAAGCATCTCTCTGTCTACCTGTCTATCTCTTTCCCTCTCTCCAGTAAAAGAACACTTGTGTATATACCCAACATGGGTATATGTGTATGAGTATGTAACAAAATAACTGCCAAGCCAAAACTGAGCATGGTAGTAAGGCATACGCAGGAGCAGGCACATGCACAACAGACACAACAGTGTTGCCAATAGCCCAACAAACAGTTTCCCTGCATCCCCACCTTACTTTTGGGATTACCCCCAGTCTTGGCTTTGCAGTTGTTTCTGATGGAACTCCTGATTGACACTACTTCCATAAAAAAAACTGCCAAGCCAAGATTGAGAGGAGCAGGGGCTGGTACATGCACTGGCACATGCACAACAGAAACAACAGTGTTGCCAATAGCCCCACAAAAGGTTTCCCTACATCCCCACTGCTTCGGAGACCTTACTTTTGTATAATAAAGAAATCATGGAATAAAATTTTTGAATAACTGTACGAACATCACACTTGGCAATAACATAAATCGGGAGCTCCATCAGAAATGACTGCCAAGCCAAAACTGAACATGACAGTAAGGCATGCGCAGGAGCAGGCACATGCACAACAAGCACAACAGTGTTGCCAATAGCTGCACGAACAGTTTCCCTGTGCTTCAAGCACTTTGGAGACATTACTTTTAAGATTACTCTTGTATAATAAAACAATCATAAAACTTTTGAATATCATCAGCATTATCCTTTTCCTGAGTTTCATAATTCTTTTTATATTTTCTTGAATCTTTTAAATATTTTGTTGAGTATTTTTGTGAAAGTTGAAATTACTTTCTGATTGATATATGCGGGTAGATTTTTTTCTACTTTCTCATCAATAAGAAATAATAATTGATTGGTAATAATAGTTACTAATTAGCTAATTATTGGACATTATTCGCAAGTCCCTTCTTAACATTTTTTTCCTTAGTATTTGTAAGTTAGTAGTAATGTAAGTTATCAATGAGTCCATTTCCTACAATGTTAACCATTGATACCAAAGTAGAAGTAGTTTATTTAGCTGCAAAATGGTAAAAGGTAAGGTAATCTGAACATTAGCTACATAAATGAGAGTAACCTCCTCTTGTTTCTTTCACTTTGAGGAAGCATGTTTTAACACGAAAATATCATAAAATGTGTTCTTAATTGTGCTTGCGCATTATTTGAAATGAACTTAATTGTTATTAAGGCTTCCTCAAAGTGAAAGAAACAAGGGGAGAATTACTCTCATTTATGTAGCTAATGTTCAGATTACCTTACATTTTACCATTTTACTGTAATACCTCCAATTGCATGAAAACCTCAGAATACACAGAACAAAATTGTTTCCATATTTGAAATCAGCAGATCAAAAATAGTAAAAAAAAAAAAAACAGTAAAAAAAATCTCATGCAAGTGAGATTTTCAAATACGTTTGTTGGCCCGTGTAATTGAGCTTTAAATAAGAATAAAATCATAGTGAATGTGATTGTAATAAGTAATTGAGAGTTACTACCTCTATTTTATGATTACCTCCCCTTTGGAGAACTCTCTAGTGAATACTAGACTATATAAACTCTCAAATAGTGTACTAATTATTCTAAGTAGAATAAAGCTTTCCAAAGAAGATGTCCGAAGTACACTTTATAAACAAACAATGTTATATTGTGCATCTGACGAATAAGCGTGAATTTTCCACAAATATAACAAAAAACACTTGGGTTGTTCACACATTGATGTCTCCTTGTAGTCGATCAAATTTTACACCCGCCCTGTCGGTGGGGCGTTTGAATGCACCAACTGCACCTCTGCAGAGGGGTAAGACTCCCCCAATGAGGCCACCTGTTGGCCGTGGGTGGCGACCCGTGATGCTTAAGGAAAGAGCCCAGGTGGATGAGCAGTTCATGACATGCAATACACCACTTTGGCCCTATCTTGGGCTAGACGGGCGGTCGGAGAGGCCCCCTCCGATCAATCGGCTGGTCATGTCAAGCCCTAGCACATATATGATTTTCCAAACCCTATTGCCCTTATGGCAAGCCCCAACCCCTTTTTATCATATGGGTGCTAGAAGGCGGTGACTGCTGGTCTACATGTCCTGGGAATGACGTTAAACTCTATCTGATGGTGAGGTTCCAGTTTTGGAGGTTTGGGGAATGTGGAGCACCCCTTCATCACCATTGCTCCCTGGTCCACTCTGACCAGGAGTGGTAGTACCTGTTAGGTCCCATCTATGGGTTAAATAGAAATAAGTATTTATTAAAAAAAATGTATTATTCATTAAGAATGAATTTATTTCAAAACTTTTTCGGCATTAAATGACCCACTGAGGTTGATATGCCGTAAAACAAAACAAACCAAACCAAACCAAATTTTACACAAAAAATTAGATATCCCTATTGATACCATATACGCGTAAGTAATTTATTTAGCAGCAAAAGGATAAAATGTAATACCTAAAATTGCATGAAAACTAGAGCTTACAGAACAAAATTGTTTCCATATTTGAAATCAGCAGATCAAAAATAGTAAAAAAAAAAAAAAAAAAGACTCTTGCAACTGAGATTTTTTGAAAATTTGTTGTCCTCTGTTATGAATAAAGGGATTATTTTATTTAATTAATTGAAAAAAGATGACATTGTAAACGGTTTTTTAAAATTTTTGTTTTACTTGAAAGTTTAAATAAATGAATAAAATTTTAATTTTCTTTTTATGTTTTTTATAAATTTCTTTTTTTAAATTTTTGTTTTCATTTGTAATTTTGATATTTGAACGGAAAGTTTTAAAATCATTAACAATATGATGTGAGGCAAATAGAGAAATATTAAAATTTTTCTGTTTAGTTCATAAATATTTTTTGAAATAATTAAAAAAAAAAAAAATAAAAACCAGGTAAATATTTCCATCTTGTGTCCGTTGAAAATTTGTTGTCGTCTGTTATCAATAAAAGGATTATTTTGTTTAATTAATTGAGAAAAGATGACACTGACAGTAAATGCTATTATCTGCTTATTAAATTTCTTTAATGAATTTCAACAATGTAATCATTTTAAATTAAATCTTTTTAAATAGAAATTGGATTTAAAGAGAAACGTTTTTATACTTTTATCTAAAGAAAAACACATAAATCTTTATTACAGTCTGGTGTGTTTAAATACAACAAAACAGAAAACCTAAACAATGTTTCGGCCAATGTGCCCTACGGTCTTCTTCAGGTATTTCTTGTCAGACTCAGGAACCTTCTCGGACTCGGCAGTCTAATTAGACACATAGCCTGGTCGATAAAGGAGTTAGATTAAGACAGTTCTAAGTGACAGTTATCTCTAGACTGCAGGTTCAATCCTGGTCAAGGGCAGCAGTAACATAGAATAATAAAAACATAAATCTTTATTACAGTCTGGTGTGTTTAAATACAACAAAACAGAAAACATAAACTTTTGTATCATCTTCTTATAATGGAGATTGTATGTTTGTCTGTCTGTAACAGAAACTCTATCATTACTCAAGTTACAATTCCTTTAGTTACGTCTTATTCTCCATTATTTTCTTTTCATTTAAACCACAATTATTAATAAAATTGTTTTACATTATTAATACTGTTGGCCTTATCTACATACTAGATATTTAGCATCTGAGATGGAGTGCCACACTTATATTGAAAGACTAATGAAATTAGATACAAACACAAAAAAAGATTACATTTATTTTTACTTTATTCTAATTGATTTCAATATAAAACTAAACATAGAACAAATGTATGTTGCAAATGTATTTGGTTCAATTGAACAGATAGCATAGTGGATAAAGGAGTTAGGTTAAGACAGTTCTAAGTGACAGTTATCTCTAGACTGCAGGTTCAATCCTGGTCAGGGGCAGAGTAACACAGAATAATAATTAACACAGCTTAACACCTGTACCTCAGTTATGGTTAGTGGAATGAGAACAGGATACCCCCATAGACTGAATAAAGGGTTAGGTTCAAAATTCTGTGATGGCTCCCGATTATGACAAGAAGGTTCCCGAGTCCAAGAAGAATCCCTAGACAGACAAGAAATACATGGAGACGGCTGGAGGGCACATCGGCTAAAATGTACAGATAACAATAAAGATGAGAATAATAGTTTGAATAATACAAATAATACTAATTATCAAACCTCATCTCAAAAATTCAGAGAAATAGAAAATTTTGCATCATCTTATTATAATGGAGATTGTGTGTTTGTCTGTCTGTAACAGAAACTCTATCATTACTCAAGTCACAATTCCTTTAGTTACGTCTTATTCGCCATTATTTTATTTTCATTTAAACAACAATTATTAATAAAATTGTTTTACATTATTAATACTGTTAACCATATCTAAATACTAGATATTTACCACATACCCCATGTACGGATTAAGCACAAGGCCCTATTAAAGTGGGACCACCCACAAGTCTAAGACTCATGTGTGGCAGGTGCAAAAAATGCGTTGATTCCTTCGGTATTCCCAAGGAGGATGCCTCAGGCACTGGTCAATAAACCTAGCCCTGCCCCTTTAGATGAAGGGGGCAGGTGTTGCCTGGGCGGGGGTGCTCCCCTGGGATCAATGACAATAACTTATAAGGTCCAGACGCAAAGCCACTGGCCCACTGGGCTATGAAGAGCCAGATCAACATACTAATAACATGCAATTGCATTTATATATACAACAAAATAGCAGTTTATAGTGTGAACAGGAAGGCTAATTTGCATATTGATATAAAAATTGAAATAAATATGCGCTTGGTATTATTGATTTTTAATTGTTTGGTTTTATTCCAATGAATATAAGCAAAAATCCCAGGGATAAATCTTACAAGAAACACATTAACAAGAAATATGAAAGTTCTAGAACTCATTTTACAGACAAAAATAGATTACAAAATGTCGCCATTTTTTGCTAACCCCACCAAATTTGGAAAGCTAAAAATTGACATAATTTTTTGAATTGGAAGCTCAAATTTTGGGGATTGTCTAATGTTAACATAGTCCATACCTGGAAAAAAATTCAAAAAAATTGAAGGAGGTGAGAGACAATTTTATTTTTTTCTGGATGATGGAATTACCCCTTTATCATTATTTGAACTTTTTCAAATTATCTGAATCTAATTTGAACCCCTCCCCACCAAAAAAAAAAAAAAAAATTTTTTTTTTCGTGGGACCCTGTATTTTTAAAAGGCATATAGAATTATGCCCACTTCAAGTGGGCCTGTATGAGAAAACACCTCTAAAAAAAGTTTAAATTGTTTGATTTTAAGACATTTTTATATCATTTTTGGATTTCTTGGGCAAAAATGCTTTTATAAACCAATTTTTAAGAGTAGGGAAGCTCTAGAACTCATTTTACAGACAAAAACCTGGCATAAAATAACCTAACAAGGATTGACATGCCATAAAATCCAACCAGCCAACCATCATTGATCATAATCATGTATGTAGAAAAATGAGTTTAACCACATTGTCCAAGGTCAGGCCGAGCATTCAAGGTGACGAGGTACACTCACTGTGTGAATAAAGCTTATGAATTCTTTTGATTGAGTTAGTATAATGTTCAGAGCGAGGATTTCTCTGCAGGAACTTCTTAATCAAATCTGTGGAACTGACTTCAGGAGTCATTAAAAGACTTCTGATAATGGTAATCCTCTTTCCCCCCATGCTTTTTTTTCTTTCTTCTCCTTCGTTTCTTTCAGAGGCAGAAATTGATTCCAAGTCGAGAGCTTCAAAAACAGAAAGAAGCCATGTTGGTTTGATTGAAAGTGTCTGGGTGCTTGTAGAGTCAATTGTAGAAAAGGTTGGTAATAATGGATTCCCATTTCTACTTTTAGGTGTGTGTGTGTGTGGGGGGGAGAGATGTGTGTGTGTGGCAAAAATATATAGAGTAAGGGAGAGGACATTAAATTCTTTTAGCTGTCGAAGTGGGGCATGTATTAAAATAGATTAGGAACCACCGATCTGCTTGATAAGATAACGGTTGCATGGCTATGAAATATTGATGTATAAATGTTTGAAGATCTCACCCTCACACTGACCTGGTTTTCGTTGGTTGGTTGGCTGGGTTTTATGGCATGGCAATCCATTGGGTTATTTTATGCCAAAGACGTTTTGTTTCATTCATTCTTGCTGGTTACCCAGTTTTTTAAAACACATTTTTTAAACTCACCCTCACTTGAAGATCTCACCCTCACACTGACCTGGTTTTGGTTGGTTGGCTGGGTTTTATGGCATGGCAATCCATTGGGTTATTTTATGCCAAAGACGTTTTATTCATTCATTCTTGATGACTACTCAGTTTTTTTAGTTGGAGGCATGTGGTCTAATGGTTAAAGTTGTGTTGTAATGGCTGGAGTCGTAGGAAATGGACTTGTTGACCTGAGTTCAAATCCTGGACAAAGCTACAGTTCACATAGTGCTAATACCATTGGAAAAGGTATGAATCCAACTACTCTCCTCCAGCTATGAGTAAATTTTAAGTTAACGGACTCTAATTCAAAATTCTAACTACAGGTAGGTTCATAATTTATAACTGCTCATAAATTATGTAACAAGAGTTTACATATTTCATTCATGTGACTAGTGCATTTAAGGTATCTCTCTTTTCTTAAAGTCTTGTTCATATAATACAAAACTAAAGTTGGCAGAGTGGCCTATTGTTTGTATCAGCAGGACAAGGAGGGAGTCTATTCCCTTTTCACTAGTGCTAGACTAGGGAGAGTGTGGATATGAGATGCAGCACCACACCTACTATCAGCTCCCCACTTTACCGCACAGATCCAAGCTGTGCTACTCATGCACTGAGTTGGTGAAGGCCTGTATAAGAATTAAAGCTGGTTTTAGCTTCAGTAGCTAATACCACTTCTTATAATATGTTAGGAGGCCTCAGAAAAGCCTCCGAATGCAGGTTAGTATATACAATAAACTCCAACAAAGAGATACATAAAAAAATACAGACTTTATTGTCTGAGCAACATTCAACATGCAATACAAAACAGCTAGGATGAAAGTCCTAAGGAAGAGTCAAGAATTAAATGAAGGGATCAAAGTCCTACATCAAAAGGTTGTCACAAGTGGTGGAAAATCTCCAGGCAGACATGGGAGTGTAAAAAAAGCATGCATGTTACGTGGCTATTCAAAAGACTGGTGAGCCAAACACCTCTATGGAGATAGAGCATAATAGGGTCCATGTAGGCACACGTATATGTCTATAGTTGGGGGAGAGGGCAAAGGCCCCCAAGTCCAAATGGACAGAGACACAACTAGTGCATGTCTGGAGATCTCAAATGAGAAAGAGAGACCTAGTTTTCCCAGGGCTGAATTCATGTTTTTTTTTTTAAAAAAGACGAAGATCAAAAGAAAATTTATTTATTGAGATCAACGTATTACTGCATGATTTTTTTAATAACTGTATTTTTGTTTGTTTACAATCTTTTATTATTATATTTCTGAAGAAAAAAAAAAAACAAGCAGTTTGTGTATTTTTATAGAGTTCTAAGATTTTTTGAAACGGACATAAATTGACTATAAAATGAATCAGTTAGAATTCTGCCTGATTATGTAACATGTGGGGCCGTATATAGAAGTTGGCCGTGATTGTGCTAAGATTCTTTGTGTGCCTAATGAGGTATATTGGTTATTGAACTGTTCTTGTAGTTTTATAGTCAATGTATATCTGTTTTGAAAAATGTTAAAACTCTACAAAGATACACAAACTGGTTGTCTTTTTTTTATTTTTATTTAGAAATGTAATAATAAAAGATTGTAAAGAAACAAAAATATATTTATAAAAAGATTATGCAATTATACAAAACATAATGTTTTTTAAAAAAAGACTAAGATCAAAAGAAAATTCATTTATTTAGATCAACGTATTACTGCATGATTTTTTAATAACTGTATTTTGTTTGGTTACAATCTTTTTTTATTATATTTCTGAAGAAAAAAAAACAAGCAGTTTGTGTATTTTTGTAGGATTCAAACATTTTTCGAAAATTGACTATAAAACGTTTACAATCTTTTTTTATTATATTTCTGAAGAAAAAAAATCAAGCAGTTTGTGTATTTTTGTAGGATTCAAACATTTTTCGAAAATTGACTATAAAACGAATCAGCCTGTTAGAATTCTGCCTGTTTATGTAACATGTGAGGCCATATGTATTAGTGGGCTGTGTTTGGAATTGTGTCACTCCTACTCATGCTCCATTCTTGGTCCTTGTGTCACATCGTTCTCGAGGCGAACGGGTTGGAAAAATGGCTACCTCCTGGAATATATATATAGATATACATACATATACATATACATAGACAGGCAGAATTCTAAAAGACTGATTCGTTTTATAGTCAATGTATATCTGTTTTGAAAAATGTTAAAAATCTACAAAATTACACAAACTGATTGTCTTTTTTTTTTTCTTCAGAAATGTAATAATAAAAGATTGTAAAGAAACAAAAATATATTTATAAAAAAAGATTATGCAATTATACAAAACATAAATTTTTTTTTCTTTTTAAAATAGCGCTAGTGAAAATGGGATAGATTCCCTCACTGTTTGGGTGAATCTGACAATAAGCAACTCCACAAACTTTACTTACTTAAAGTCGTAACTTTTTTTTTAAAAGGAAAAGATAAAAAATATTCAATAGATCAGACATCATTCGTTGGTGCCTCCAATGCATCTGGAGACATTGTGCCATTCCAATTTCTTCAATTATGAAATATAGATGTTTGTACTGTTTCAAACTCTTTCAGAATTTTAAATGAAAACTTTACCAACCTTGTGTCATTCAGAGAAAAAAATGGAATTTTTTTCAAGAATTCCATTCTTGAGAAAAAGAAACACCAACTCACCTATAAAAAAAAAGAAAAAAATCTTTGAATTATTGGATTACTCAACACAACAGTTGGTCAGTCAGTCACTCACAAAACAAGAAAACAAGAAAAAAACATTAAGTGAGAAAGGAAAAAAAACAAAAAACCAGAAAAAAAGACCTCCCCACTAAACTCCATAAAACATGAAGTGGGAAATGAAAGGAAAGAAAAAAAAAACCCAGAAAATAAAAGACCTCCCCACCTAAAAAAAAAATAAAATAAAACAAAACAAAAAACAAAATCATAAAGTGAGAAAGAAAAGAGAACCCCCTCCCTGCCAACCAAAAAACCAAAAAAAAAAAAAAACATGTAGTGAGAGAAAAAAGAAGAAAGAAATCAGACCCTCGTCCCCCAAAAACAAAAACAAACAAAATACCCCCCCAAAAAAAAAACCCAAAAAAAGCAAGATAAAAAAAAAAAAAAAAAAAATATTGTGGAAGAGAAAAGAAGAAAAAAATCAGCCCCCCCCCCAAAAAAAAGAAAAGAAAAGAAGAAAAGCATGAAGAGAGAGAGGAAAGAAAACAAAAAACAAAAAAAATTACAAGAAGAAAAAACTCTAGAAAAATTTGATCACTTTGAGGAGATGATTATTTAACGGACTTTATTATGGACTGACTTGCTGAGTCTCTATGGCAACGGTTGTGTGACATAAGTACTGGGGATTTATCACATGATTTAAAGTGATGATTCAAGAAAGGAGGGGGGGGGGAAATTCAAAAAAGGAAGAAAGAAAAGAAGGAATAATTAAAGAGAATGAAAGATTACAAGAATAAGACTTCCATCAAAGATGGAGGCATCTCCAAACTGAATGGTAAGCCTCTAAAATGTTGGTTAACATTGGATTTTACAAACCTGGTTATCTATTTTTGTTAAGTTGAGTTAGGAAGAACATAAGACCAATTGAGGGAAGATTGTGTTGCACCAATTTTGCAAATAAAGAAAAGCTTGGAAATAAGATAAAAAAGAAAAAAGTATGCAAAGAAAGAAAGTAAGAAAAGAAAGAAAATATTAGAAGAAAGAATGGAAGGAAATATAAGAAGAGAGAAAGTATGAGTAGGATAAAAGAAAGAAGGAAAGAAGAAAAGAAAGAAAGAAAATATGAGAAAAAGAAAATATGAAAAGAAAGAAAGTATAAGAAGAAGAAAGAAAGGAAGAATGAAAGTAAGAGTTGAAGAAAGAAAGAAAGAAAGAAAGAAAATATGAGAAGAAAAGAAAGTATAAGAAGAAAGAAAGAAAGAAAGGAAGAATGAAAGTAAGAGTCGAAAGAAAGACAGACAGAAAGAAAGAAAGAAGAAAGAAAATATGAGAAGAAAGAAAGAAAGAAAGAAAGAAAGATAAGTAAGAGAGAAAGAAAGAAAGAAAGAAAAAAGAAGAAAATATGAGAAGAAAGAAAGTATAAGAAGAAAGAAAGAAAAAGAATGAAAGTAAGAGTTGAAAGAAAAGAAAGAAAGTATGAGAAGAAAGAAATATGAGAAGAAAGAAAGAAGAATGAAAGTATGAGATGAAAGAAAGAATGAAAGATGAGATGAAAGAAAGAAAGAGAAAGAAAGAGAAAGAAAGAAAGAAAGAGAGGAAGAAAGAAAGAAGAAAGAAAGAAAGAAAGAAAATATGAGAAGAAAGAAAAGAAAGAAAGAAAGAAAGAAAATATGAGAAGGAAGAAAAAAGAAAGAAAAAAAAGAAGAAATTATGAGAAACTCAGCATTTAAAATCCAGAATTTTATCTGAGCTTGTACTTTAAACTCCAAATTCATGTGATGACTTTTGAAATTTATTTTGACAAACACATATTCAGTAAAATTGCTTTTGGTAGCATTTTATAAAAATTGAACAAGTCAAGTCTACAAACTAAAAAAGTTTTGTCGTATGTTATGAACATGTAGACAAAACAAATGTATACCTATCATCAATGATAGGGTAGACGTAAAAGAAAAAAGATAAATAGAGTTTTTTTTAAAAGTGTGGGGGGGGATAGAGTCATATATGTAATATTGTAAAAATTGAAAAAACACAAGTTTCATTAATGAATGATGTTTATTAAGCCTATGCTGCAGTGTTTTGGTCTGTTTTGATAGACCTTCATCAGGGCTTTTGTTGGTTCAAGGAAAAAATAAATTATAAATATAAACAAAAGTCTGCAAAACTCTTTTCTGGTTGTTGATCTTCAAATGTGAGGAAGAAAAGACGTGCTTAAAAATTGCTGACTAACGTCGGTATCTTAATTTAAACTATGTGACAATTTATCCCGAAATTCTTGGAAACTTATTTTTTAATGAATAGAAAATTTTTATTCTACGTCGGCGTCCCTGTTTATACTACGTGATGTGTGTGTATTTTTTATTAATAACATTAATATGTGTGTGTGTGTGTATATATCATGATATATGTGTGTATATGGATATGTGTGTATATATATATATATATATATATATATATATATATAATATATATATATAAAAACAAAAAAAAACCCAATCATCTTAATTTAAACCACATAACATAATTTATCCCAAAATTCTTGGAAACTAATTTTTAATGAATGGAAAAATTTTTTTTTAACACACACACACATCATGTCGTATAAATGAGGATGCCGTTACTCAATTAAATAAGGATATTTTTTCAATTTAGCAAAGTTAAATATCACACACACACACACACACACACACAACATGTAGTATAAACAAGGATGTCGACGTAGAATAAAAAATAAAAAATTTCCATTCATTAAAAACACCTTCCATCAGCTCCTCACTTTACTGCGCAGATCCCTATGCTACTCATACGCTGAGTTGGCGAGGGCTGGAACTGAACCAAGAACCTTGTGGTTCCTAGTCGATTGCTCTATCGACTGAGCTAAATCAAAAGTAGTCAAAAGTATGATGCAGAGATGCTGTTGCACAAAAATCTAAAAGTAAAATTGTATCCATGCATCCCAGTGTTTTTCTTTTTACTTCCCTCGCCATTTCAACCTAACAGTAAATACATTTCAGTAGTTTCTTAGAAATGAATTACACAGGACAGGTTACAAGGTAAGAGTTAGACAGCTTTAGATGGAACCCATAAATTTTCCATCATGCAAAATCATATCCACGCGTCCTAGTGTTTTCTTTTTTTCTCCCTCCATTTCCAGCTAACAGTAAATACATTTCAATACTTTCTTGGAAACGAATTACACAGGATAGGTTACAAGGTAGGAGTTAGACAGCTTTAGTTGTATCCCCAGATTATGAATAAAAACCCTACAATCTATTAGGAAATTTTACTTGGATGGAACCCATAAATTTTCCTGGGGACTCATTCAAAGCAAATATGTGCATCCCAGGACACACTAAATTAAAAAGCTATCAGCATCACTGATGACGTATTTCTTAGAGACACTATCGAATAAAAAAAAAAGACGAGAAAAGTATAAATTGTTTGAATTTAGCATCATCAAAATTATGTATGTATGTATGTATGTAGTTGCGTGACAGTGAGTGAGTAAGTATGTGTGTGTATATGTGTGTGTGTGTGTGTGTGTGAGACAGAGGGAGAGAGAGAGATTTTTTATATTGTTAATATGGTGTATTTTTATGAGCCAGATATGAATTAATTTTTAATTTCATTCCAAAAAAAGAAAGCCAAATTGTATAATGGTGATCCAAATTATTCTCATAGGAAGAATGCCATGAACAAAATAGTATGTCTATTTTTGTCAAAAAGTAGAAATAATAAATAGCATCTATTAAGAAAGCAATGCTATGCCCATTCTCTATATATATATATATATATATATAATATATATATTATTATATATGAAATAGATGGAAATTAAATTCACCACAGGTATGAAAATTTAACGTTTTTGGAAAAAAACAAATGATGTATATTAAATGGCTGGACAGAAATCTGGTTTCGAT
>CM042163.1:74342295-74347295 GCA_023376005.1 Doryteuthis pealeii
ATTACCAAATAAAAATATGTCAAATTTATCCCGAACACCCTGTATATATATATATATATATATATATATATATATATATATATATATATATACATATACATATATATATATATATATATATATATATTAAGTTTTCATTGTAGTAGCATTAGTAGTTAATCCAATGGCACAATATATTTCGTAAAATATAGAGTATTTATAGTTGTAGAAATATGTCTCTCCTTCTGTCTGTCTCTCTCTCTGTCTCTCTCTCTATATATATATATATATAGTCGTAGAAAAAAGTTTTTCTCTCTACTACGGTTTTGGTGTTCAAGGTACACCTTCCTCAGGAGAACTGAGGAAGGTGTACCTTGAACCTAGGTTTCACTTGTACCTAGGTTTCACTGTGAGAATCTTCAGGATAATTCTGACACTAAACTATATCTAATGGTTAGGCTCCAACCAACCAACCAACCAACCAACTTCATTTTCTTTCTTTCTTTCTTTCTTTTTTATTCATTTTACTTCTCGCTCTTATATGTGTCAATTCATATCAAGCTCGTTCGTACCAAGGGAAATTCCATAGAATATATGTATAATAATTGTATAATAATTGCATTTATTGAAACCATAAATAGCATTCTAAGATAAAACATTGCCGATTTCTATATTAGAATTTGGTGAATTAATAGCTACGTGTATATCAAAGAAAAATAACAAAAAAAAAAAAAAAAGAGAGAGAAAATAAACCTGAATGGAAAAATTCAGCATATGATTTCATGAAGTAGGTCAATTTTGTAGGTAAATATATCTATTTATTTTTGAGGAGAGCTCAACTTACAATAATGAAAACATGGTTGAGTTACAAGAAGGTCGAGTTTGATAACAAAATAATTGCAGCTTAGCTTCTACATTCTAAACTGTCACCTTATGTGGTGCAAGTGAACTTAGGCAAGTGGTAATGATAGCTCCATCTAGCTAATGTCTAATGAATAGGATCAGTTATAATCATGGCTTGCACCAGTGCACACTGTGCATTTGCTGTTAAAACAATTTTTTTTAAGACTGGTGAATTTGTAATTGCTACACAAAGAGCTTTTCTTGCCCTGTTGGTTGGGATGTTAGAATGTACCGACTGCACCTCTGCAGAGGAGTATGACTCCTCCAAATGGAGCCACCTGTTGGCCGTGGGTAGTGACTCGTGATGCTTAAGGATGGAGTCTTGGATGAGCAGTCCATGACCTGCAACACTCCACTTAGATCCTTACTTAGACTAGACAAGTGGTCGGAGAGGCCCCCTCCGATCAATTGCCTGGCCACGTCAAGCCCTAGCATCTATATGATTGCCCAACCCTATTGCCCTTATGGAAAGCCCCAACCCTTTTTATCATTTAGCTAATGTCTAACCAATCTTTTTTTTTTTTTCAGATATGGTCAATTATGTGTCCTGGGTATGATGACGTTAAAGTGCATCTAATGGGTAAGTTCCAATTTTGGAATTCCGAGGAGTGTGAAGTACCCCTTCATTGGGGGATCACTAAAATCATTTAGTCATGGTAATCACACTGCCACCTAACCTTAATTTGTTTCCCGAATTTTCTAGTCAAAAGTGGATAGAAAAACTATTGCAACTATTTTTGGGTATAAAATATCATAAATTTGTTCGAAATATCACTTAGCTCAGTCAGTAGAGTGTCCAAATAGGAACTATCTCTGCCCACAGACTACATGTCTACTACATGTGTCACTTGTGCAGTATATTAAATGTCAAGTGGTGGCAGAATGTTTCAAACAGGACCATCCTGAAGTGAACTGGACTCCCTGGCATGCATAACATACTTGTCCAGTGCAACCTGAGATGGGCTGGTCACTTAAACAGACTTGGGGATGAAGATTGTCAAAGTAGATTCTGTATTCTTAATTGAGAGGGGATCATGTGGAATCGGTAGACCAAAGCTCAGGTACAACATCAACATCAAGAGAAACCTGAAGGACTTTAACATCCCCATAGGCAGTTGGTAAGATGCAACCAGAGACCGAATAAATTGGAGGAAAAGGATTCGCGTGGTGTCATCATGTTATATCCCCATGTTGGGTATATAAACAATGAGTTCTTTTTGCTAGAGAGAGGTAAGAGGTAGACGGATAGATAGATATTTATACACATGCATAACTTACTTGTTATGTCTATTTCTTTGTGTTACATAATTATTAGATTCTTAATATTTATGTACAGTAGTGTAGAAATCAAAATGGCTGTTATAAGTTGCAGCCCACGGCCTTGAAGGATGAGTGACAAGGCTTGACCTCATCCTGATCCTTTCCGGTGGATACCGTGAGAATCGGTGGAGGAGACCCTCTTCTGGTTTAGATTAGAAATAGATTTTAGTCAGTCGGTCAGAAACCACAACAGTGGTGAGTCGTGTATTGCATGCTCCGACTCAATCTGCGCAGGTAGTCTGGTGGGGGATTTCGAGAATAAAATATGATCTAAGTAAATCGAAGTCTTGTGTTATTATCTAAAAACTACCAATGACACAGGGCTTCTGATAAAGAGAAATCCCTGATGGAAGACAAGACACGAAGTCCCCAAGAGAAGTCCAGATGCTAGAAGAGATGTTAGAAGAAGACATAAGATAGAAAAGACATCAGAAGAAGAAAAGAAAGAAGTAATGGAAAGGGTATACAACATTTGGCCATTTGTGGTCTCTAGCCGTCTTCTATTCTTTCTTGCCATGTTCGATTCTTTTGGTTTCTATTTCTTGCTTGGCCGGTCTTCTAGCTAAGGCATGCTTAATTATTTAACAACGCCTGTTACCTTTTTTTAAAACCTTTATTTACTTAACTAACTTTTCTGACTAACATCGTGCGCAGAGTTCAGCTGAAGCAAAAGGGATGTCTCTTCTACTTCACATCTCGGCCATAACTGAGAACCTAACCAGATCTCACGTGACTTCATGTGATTTGTAGTTTTCCCGCCTCTGGGGTCAAAGTTTCCCAACAGTCTGTAACTTTCCATTTGGGCTCCTTGTATTTTCACTACACAGTGTTGTCAATAATCTATGCTACCATAGATTATGCAACAATCATCGGATACGATGGACAGCAAGTAATAATAAGATATACCAAGAATTTTGAGTCCAAATACTTCCTTCATTGATTTTATGAAACTGTCACAAACTCTAGCTTAAAGGCTGTATTAAAACATGAAAAGAACATAATGTTTGCTTGAGATAAGATTCATTGAATATTTTATGTCTATTTAATAAGAAATACTCGTTCGCTTTTTGTTCTCTTCTGGCAGTGAACGATTTACTTGTTTTGTCCAAATGATGGCAAAATTATTCATGGCTAAGACAATTTTATTTCAGGATAGAAATCATAAATGCTCACTATTCCAATAACCTTTCATTTTTTTCTATTTGTTATGCAAATATATATGCATATCTGTGCACCTTTAATAACAAAATTATATAAATATATATGCAAATCTGTGCCTCTTTTGTACAAAATTACGCAAATATATATGTATATTGGTGCACCTTTTATAACAAAATTATATAAATATATATAAAATATATGCAAATCTGTGCCTGTTTTATACAAAATCATGTAGATATATATATATATATGCAAATCTGTACACCTTTAGAACAAAATTATATAAACTGGCAAAAAGAACGTACCACACAGATACAAGCTATGCTACTAATGTGCTGGGTTGGTGAAGGCCAGTATTGAACCTGGAACCTTGTGGTTCCAATGCAGATGTTATACCATAGAGAACATTATTTTAGCTGCATTATCCTAGTTACAGATCCACTGTGTGTGTGTGAGAGAGAGAGAGAGAGAGAGAGAGAGAGAGAGAGAGAGAGAGAGAGAGAGAGAGAGAGAGAGAGTTGCAGGTATGAAAAGACATTTATATATATATATATATATATATATATATATATATAGAGAGAGAGAGAGAGAGAGAGAGGCAGGGAAGAGACAGAGACAGAGAGAGGAAGTTGCAGGTATGAAAAGACATTATATATACACACACATTATATATATATATATATATATATATATAATATATAGAGAGAGAGAGAGAGTGGGAAGAGAGGAAGTTGCAGGTATGAAAAGACATTATATATACACACACATTATATATATATATATATTATAGAGAGAGAGAGAGACAGACAGACAGAGGAAGAGAGAGAGACAGACAGACAGACAGACAGACAGAGACAGAGAGAGAGAGACAGAGAAGGGGGGGAAGAGACAGAGACAGAGACAGAGAAGAAGTTGTAGGTATGAAGAGACATTATATATACACACACATTATATATATATATATATATATATATAGAGAGAGAGAGAGAGAGAGAGAGAGGGAAGAGAGGAAGTTGCAGGTATGAAGAGACATTATATATATATATATATAGAGAGAGAGAGAGAGACAGACAGACAGACAGAGAAGAGAGAGAGAGAGAGAGAGAGAGAGAGAGAGAGAGAGGGGGGGGAAGTTGCAGGTGTGAAGAGACATATACTGGTAAGTAGAAAACAAGAAATATGTCAGGAAAATGGAGCTGTCGAGAAGCAGTTCCGTGAGTCATTTGGACTAGCATTCTCATTCTTACTCTTCTAATAGCTATAGACAATGCGTTCTTCAGCCATTCCTCAATGTCTGAAATTCCAAAGAATAAGACTTTGCCATTATTTCAAGAGCATTCTCATCCTTAATATGTCTTGATGTCTTCATCGGTTGTACAGTTCATCTAGTTTTTCTCAAAAAGTTCAAGATCAGAGACAGAAAGATCCCTACAGACAGGAAGGCAGTCTGAAAAAAATATCCCACTACACGTATCGAGTTGAGAAAGGATTCCTTATGTGTCAATCATGATGAGTTGGTAGATCACATGTCATTCAATAAATTCTTTATTATGTTTTTATACAATACACTGTTATTTTTCTTATTCAAAAAAAAAAGGCAACAAAAAAAATTAGGGTGTTTTTTCTTTTCTTCTTAG
>CM042163.1:74352295-74399795 GCA_023376005.1 Doryteuthis pealeii
AAATTTGGAGATTTTCAAATTAGCATTTAATTCTTTGCCTACTTTAAACTCACAGTGCTCTCTTGCCATTGCAATTCTACGCATACCACACCCAAGCAGAGTACAAAAACTGAGTGTTAATTCATTATAATTGAGCAGAAAAACTGAGTGTAATAATGATAAAGACTTTATTTGAATAGAATGAGTTCTGAGGTGAACAGAGAGTGAATTCGAAATATCTCATCATGCAGGTAAAAATAATTTGAAGAAATTACCTTTAATCTAAATGATTTAATGTATAAGGGTAATCCTCAAGGTAAGGTATCCAAAATATTTAGAAATTACAGAAACTTTTTTTTTTTTTTTTTACTTAAGTGATAATTGTTTACAAGAGATGATTATTAGTTACTTGAAACCATATAATTGTTTACCAAGACAGGTTTAGCATTAGATAACCATTAAGGGTTGACACACTTTATAATTAACCAACCACAGACCCCCCCAAAGAAAAAACAAACAACAATAAAAAGGAAAAAAAAAAATTTGGCATTAGATAACCCATCAAGGGTTGTACACACTGTAAAACCACCCAGTCAACTAACCACCAAACTAATCCCCCCCCCCCCCAAAAAATCAATAAAAAACAGACTTTGGCATAAAATAACCCATCAAGAGTTGACACACTGTAAAACCAACCAACCAGCCACCCAATTAACCCCCCCCCTAAAAAACAGACAGATTTTGGCATTATATAATCAAGGGTTGACACACTTTATAACAACAACCCAACCAAATTGACACACTGTAAAAAAACAACAACAAAAAAAAACAGAATTGGCATTATATAACCCATCAAGGGTTACACACTTAAAACCAACCAACCACCAAAAAAAAAAAAAAAAAAAAAAAAGACAGACACATTATATAACCCATCAACACACTGTAAAACCAACTAAAAAAAACAAAAAAAGAAAGAATATATATAAAAAACAAAAGAAAACACAACAACAAAACCCCCCAAATAATTCCCGTATTTAAGTGTATAAAAGATGAACAGGCACATTAGATACACCCTCATCATTTCAAAAGGGCATATTCAGAAGAAAAGAAAGAAAGAACTTTTTATTCTATTTAAGCATGTAGTGTTTTTAAAAGCAAACTAACAGTACATTAGAAAACATAACAAAAAAACACTTTAACTCGAGGATAAAACATTAGTGAATAGAAAAAAAAAAAGCAAGCTAGCATTGCAGCTGAATATAAAGAAAGAAATCACAACAGTGAAAATAACTGACATGATTACAATAAAAATAAAAAAAATTGCAAAAGAAAACAAAGCAGAAAAGATTTTTATAAAAAAGTAAGCAACCACTACAGTCGAACGTAAACCAAAAACTTCTATAGTTTCCAGCTGGTTATTGATACGAGTGTGTTGAGGCTTATTTAAGTATAATGGATCAGCTGGTACTAATGAACATTGCCAGTACTTTGTTACTATAATTTCTCTTACAGTATTGGATGTAATAATTGAGTATTAACCGCTTACAGCAGCTCTCCTACCACTGCACAAAAACTGATGGTTAGTTCATTAGAATTGAACAAAAGGACTCAGATTTCAATGATAATAGGACTTTATTTGAATAGAATGGGTTTTGAGGGAGTCTATCCCCTTTTCATTAGCACTGGAGCTCTGGGGAGTGTGGAGTACCCATTCATTGCCATTAATTCTTGGTCCACACTGACTTGGAGTTAGGGTCTTATCAAATGGGTTAAATAGAAAAAAGGAGTTTTAACTAATGATTAGTTCATTATAATTGAACAAAAGGACTCAGATTTCAATAATGATAAGACTTTATTTGAATAGAATGAGTTCTAAGGTGAATAGATAGTAAACTTTAAAATATCCCATCATACAGGTAAAAAATCCCAAGGAAATTTGGTACAGCCATAGGGGAAATTTGGTAGGCAAATAGTTAATATCAGAGATAAATTTACTGAAAATCATGCTTGAACTTTTTGCTATCTTTAAACCGCTTACAGCAGATCTCCCACCTCTGTACAAAAACTGTATTCATTATAATTGAGCAGAAGGAATCAGATTACAATAATAATAGGACTTTATTTGAATAGAATGTGTTCTGAGGTGAATAGATAGTGAACTTTGAAATATCCATAATACAATAATAATAGGACTTTATTTGAATAGAATGAGTTCTGAGGTGAATAGATACTTTGAAATATCACATAATACAATAATAATAGGACTTTATTTGAATAGAATGAGTTCTGAGTGAATAGATAGTGAACTTTGAAATATCCCATAATACAATAATAATAAGACTTTATTTGAATAGAATGAGTTCTGAGTGAATAGATAGTGAACTTTGAAATATCCCATCATGCAGGAAAAAAAAACACCAAGAAAATTTTGATGCAGCCTTGGGGGATATTTGGTAGGCAAATGGTTAATATCAGTGATAAATTTACTGAAAACCATGCTTGAACTCTTTGCCTACTTTAAACCTCTCACAGCGGCACTCCCACCACTAACATCATACTGTGAGCTGCTAGCAGCGGCACTCACACGCGTCACTGAGAAGGACTCAGATTACAATAATAACAGGACCTTATTCGAATAGAATGAGTTCTGAGGTGAATAGATAGTAAACTTTGAAATATCCCATCATACAGGTAAAAAAAAAAAAAATACCAAGAAAATTTGGTGCAGCCATGGGGGGAAATTTGGTATGTAAAGGGTTAATATCAGAGATAAATTTACTGAAAAACATGCTTTGCTTACTTTAGACCGCTTACAGCAGCTCTCCTACCACTGCACAAAAACTGATGGCTAGTTCATTATAATTGAACAGGACTCAGATTTCAATCATAATAGGACTTTATTTGAATAGAATAAGTTGTGAGGTAATAGATAGTGAATAGTGAAATATCCCATCATATGGGTAAAAAAATACCTAGAAAATTTGATACACCCATGGGGGAAATTTGGTAGGCAAAGAGTTAATCCCAAATCAAGTCATTTTAATATTCGGTTTCTTACAGTACCAACTGTTGCTTAAACGGTCATTCACCTAAGGAGTAAAAAGTGATCTAACAGGAACGGGTGCTTTCAACTTGACTTGACCGTGTAAGCCTTTTAATCTTTTAGCTCATGGATTGATATTATAAAAGTTATACAATATTGTAAAAATTGAAAAAACACAAGTTTTATAAATGAATAATGTTTATTACACCTACGCTGCAGTGTTTCGGTCTGTTTAGATAGACCTTCATCAGGGTTTTAGTTGGTTTAAGGAAAAATAAATTATTACTGAAATCAAAAAGTTTGCAAGTCTTTGTTTTTGGTGTGTTGGGCTTCTTTTTGTTGATCTTCAAATGTGAGGAAGAAAAGATCTGTTTAAAATTGTTGACAAACGTCAGCATCTCTTAAATTTAAACTACGTATCAGCATCCCTGTTTATACACATAAAATGTGTGTGTGTGTGTGTGATTGGGGACGTTGTTATGTAGTTTAAATTTAAGATGCTGACGTTTGTCAACAATTTTAAACAGATCTTTCTTCCTCACATTTGAACACATCCAGCACCCTGATGTATAAAAATCTAAAAAGATGCAGTAAAATCATATTCAGGTGTCCCAGTCTTTTTCTTTTTCTTCCCTCGCCATTTTTTAGCTAACTGTAGATACATTTCAATAGTTTCTTATAAATGAATTACACAGGATAGGGTTACAAGGTAGGAGTTAGACAGCTTTACTTGTTTCTCCAGATCATAAATAAAAACCCTACAATCTATTAAGAAACTTTAGTTGGGACCCATAAATTTTCCCGGGGACTTATTCAAAGCAAATATGTGCATCTCAGGATGCACTAAATTAAAAAGCTATCAGCATCACTGAGGGGCCGGGTTAGCTCAGTTGGTAGAGCGTTCGGCTAGAAACCACAAGGTTCCTAGTTCAATACCGGCCCTCGCCAACTCAGCATATGAGTAGCACAGGGATCTGTGCGGTAAAGTAAGGAGCTGATGGTAGGTGTGGCGCTCCACCTCAGATGCTAAAACAATATCCTTGGTCTAGCGCTATTGAAAAGGGGATAGACTCCCTCGCTGACTGGCTGATACCGACTTTAGTCCGCCCTGTCGACTTTACTTACTTTTACTTTATAATTGAATTATCATATTGTGGTATATCCACAGGTCCTGCTAGTAAAGAATATAAAAAGGCTGATACTAATTTGTTTTTGCCTACCAAACAACTATTCATGCATTAGTTGCAGTTTTGCTAGTAGTAGCCTGACTAGTACTACTATTATTAGTGACTGTATTTTTATTGATTTCCCTCGTGTTTTTAGTAGCAGTCACATGCTAATTAACCATTAGTAACAATATCATGTAATTTTGAAGACTATGCCAGTCAATTTGATTAATTTAGTCTAATTATTATTACTAGCAGGACCTATGTATATACAATAGTATAATTTAATTATTACAACATTTGATAAGTTTTCTTAAGAGTATTTATCTGAATTTTTGAGATGAGGCTTGATAATTAGCATTATCATCCAATTTGACATGTAGCATAGTGGATAAAAGCATTGGGTTAAGACAATTCTAAGTGACAGTTATCTCTAGGCTGCAGGTTCAATCCTGGTCAGGGGCGATAGTAACATAGAATAATAATTAACAACTGTAACCAGGGAGAATATATGGATTTATAGTGTTTGGTTAGAAACCACAAGGTTCCTAGTTCGATACCGGACCTTGCCAACTCAGCATATGAGTAGCACAGGGATCTGTGCAGTAAAGTAAGGAGTTGATGGTAGGTTTGGCGCTCCACCTCAGATGCCAAAAACCTAGTTCGATACCAGACCTCGCCAACTCAGCATATGAGTAGCACAGGGATCTGTGCGGTAAAGTAAGGAGCTGATGGTAGGTTTGGCGCTCCACCTCAGATGCCAAAAACAATCTCCTTGGTCTAGCACTAGTGAAAAGGGGATAGACTCCCTCACTGATTGTCTGTAGGCCACCCTGATGACTTTACTTATACCTTTCCCAAGGGTATTAACACTATGCGAAATGCAAACAGCCTTGTTTAGGATTTGAACTTAGGTCAACGAGTCTGTTTCCCACAACTCTAACCATCATGCCACGTGCCTCCATGGAATGATCCAGTATGTCAAAATAAAGTCACTAATTTTGAGGTCAATCAAAATAGTAAACTATTACTTATCATACTTATACTTGTATGTATAATTATTTAATACTAATTCCCCAGGGACAAAATAGTATTGCTGGAAGACAGGAGTGTGCAAAGGACAAAATGAAGACAAGGTGTAAACTTCAAGAGGGGGATGGGAAGATTTTGGGGATTTAACAGATGATGTGGAGAAAACATAAGTTTTAATCACTGAATGTAATATTAAGAAGAGAGGAGCTGACAAATTCTCAATATTTACCATGTATTGCACGGGTTAGGCACAAGGCCCTATTAAGACCTACAGAACTGGAACCTCACCATCAGTGGTGATGAAGGGATGCTCCACATTCCCAAGACCTACAGAACTGGCTGGAACCTAACCATCAGATAGAGTTTATCTGATGGTGAAGTTCCAGTTCTGTAGGCCATGAGAATGTGGAGCACCCCCTTCATCAGCATTGCTCCCTGGTCCACTCTGACCTGGAGTGGTAGTACCTGTTAGGGTCCCCTCTATAGGTTAAATAGAAAAATGTGTTTATAAAAAAAATTGAGTATTCATTAAGAATGAATTTATTTCAAAACTTTGTCAGCATTAAATGACCCACTGAGGTTGATATGCCATAAAACAAACCAAACCAAATCAAACCTTATAAATAGATTATAAAAGAGCATGGTTTTATATTTATTTTTAGGCGATATTCAAGTAATTACATAAAGAGGAGTCAGAGGTGCCAAAAATAGAGGAGTTGAATGAATGACTGGCATTATCTTACACGTGAATATCTGGTTTTACTATATATATATATATATATATATATATATATATAATCCAAAAGTCCAGAGAAGAAATCTTCCTTACGACACAGGTTTTTTCAAGACCTGTCGCAGTTTGCAGAGCTCAATGTGTGCTCTTATTGTTAGAGTCACAGAGCAAATTTATAAGTAAAAATATAATAAAAGACTTAGAATTTTGCATTATAGTCTATTTCAGGGAGCTTAGACAAAGTGTCTAACTCTCCCAAATCATCAGATGTCCATGCTCCCTGAAATAGACTATAATGCAAAATCTCTAAGTCTTTTATTATATTTTTACTTATATAATATATATATATATATATATATATATATATATATAATATATGGGAGTAAAATGAGGAAATGTAACTACATCAATCTTCTTTCTCCTTGACTAGTTTCATATTGTCCTGAAGAAGGTTTCTTTATAAACCGAAAATATATATATATATATATATTATATATAATATATTATATAAGGATAGGGATTGGAGTAAATCCGACAGAATGTGGTAAGAGAGAAATATATAATATATATAATATATATATATATAATATTATTCACATAACATATATTTCATATATATATATATACATATATTTTTACATTTATACATATATATATATACATATATATTTAATTGAGTAAAAGCCTCTGAGTTTATATGGCAACAGAGTTTTCTAAAAATAATATTTTACTAAAAATAGAATAATTTTTAGGCCATTACACTACAACTTTCTATTTCTTTTCCAAAAAAAAAAAAAAAAATGAAGTCCATAAAAACTGAATCTGAAATGATGTTACTGACGTGATTTGTATATCTCTCTTTCACCAGATCTTGCTTTTTGAGCAAAAATAAGGAAGATTTAAAATAAAATTTAAATAGGAACAGCATGGAATTGTTTTTCTTGCACTTAATATTTTAAATAGGAGACATTAATCTGTCCTTTCACAGTGTCTGTGCACTTTTTTTCCTGTCGAAAGGTCTCTATACGCAGATTTAATGGGAGCATCCTGCGAGGATCCAAATTGTGATTCAGTAATAATGGATCTGAGTGACTAACTTCGCCCCTGCTCCTACCCAGGCGATGCCGGGTAGCCGGTTATAGTACTTGATAAAAGCTAACATTGAAAAGTTTGGTTAAATTTGAACAAAATTTGAGGATACCAAAATCTAATGAAAACATGTTAAAATCGATTGTTTTCCCTTTTTTAGTGCTTAAAATAAAGCATAAACTCTTATAACTACTAATCTTTTTAGAGAAAGAAGAAATACACACACACACACACACACACTATCTATTAATAATGGAGATTTGGTCTCTATTTGTCTGTAACCGAAACTATGTCACTGCTTACATCACATTACCTAAAATTGTGAATACATAGAATAAAGAACAACCTTGTATTATATAAAATTTGAGTATGTAACCCTAGGTGTAACCCTATTGGTTTAATTAATATATGCCCGGTATTTTATATTTACATATAATTATAACATTATTAACAGTACTAGTACAAAATAAAAAACACCCTCCGGGTGATGTAAAAATAGATTTTTGAAACATATTGCCTTTTTGAAACATATTGGGTGGGAGTAAAAAATTCAATGTCAGCGAGTTTGTACCCTAAGTAAGTAAAATCATCAAATTCATTAAAGGATTAAAAAATAAAACAATTTGAAATGTAAACTTTAAATATGTATTAAAATAAAACAAACTATATATAGATATATAATACCAGTCATGTATTTATTAAAACTTGTTTTAAAAAACAATGAGGACTGTCTAATTTTGCATGTTCAAATTTTGAGTGTATATGATTTTGGGTAATGTGACGTAAGCAGTGACATAATTTTTGTTACAGACAAAAACCGGAAGCGAATCTCCATTATTAATAGATTATATATTTATATATAGTTTGTTTTATCTTAATATATATTCAAAGTTATCCAACAAAAAAATTATTTATGAGAAAATTAGTATCAAGAGTTTATCTAAAAAGTTTACAAACAAATATCTACGATTTTGTGTAAAATTTATGTATGAAATATTCAAAATAATTATTCAATTAATAATTAATAGATGCACGCAACATTTTTTTGAGGGGGACAGAACTCAGTTTCCATTTCTAATTGATTTATTTATTTAAAATAAATTTGATGATTTTACTTATTTATAAACCCTCTGACATTGAATTTTTAACACACCCACAGGCAAAATCTTTCAAAAATCAATTTTTACACTGCCCAGAGGGTGATTTTATTTTGTTAGTATATATGAAATAATAAAATTACTAAATCAAAAGTTAAACACCAATAAACTAATTGATAAATTAAATATAATTATAATGGTTAATTGATAAATTAACTGTACAAAAAAAAATTAATTTTTCATTTTAATTTTTTAACTTTATTTTTAACTTTTAATATTTAATATTTTAACTAAAATAAATATTCTAATATTTATAAATATTTTAATAAATATTTATAAATATTTTAATACTTTAACTTTTTTCACTTTAATTTTACATTTAATTGATAAATTAAATGCAATTATAAAAGCGTGTGGTAAAAGGGTTGAAAGAAATAGACTCATTGACCTGTGTTCAAATCCTTGATAAGGCTGTTTGAATTTCGCATAGTGCTAATACCCTTGGGAAAGGTATGAATCCAACTATTCTTCCTCTAACTATAGGTAAATAGAAGGGCAGACTGGGCTCTTTAACCATGGCAAGGTAACAGTCTAGGAGAAGGAAAACTCTGAATTCAAACCTGTTAAACTCTGCTAAGAAATTGACCTTGTGTCACATCCTATTCATGCGGGGTTGGTAAATATGTATTAATTAATAATGGAGATTTAGTCTCGATTTGTCTGTAACCAAAACTATGTCACTGATTACGTCATTGAATACATAGAATAAAGAACAATTAATATTAATAAAATAAATAAAAGCTGTTCTTATTATTCAACGTTTGAATCCTTTCCATTGTAATAAATAAACTATATAAATTTTTAAATGAATTTAAAAAATTGCATTACTTAAATGGAAAAAGATTATTTGCGAAATTTGTAATCAATTTTAAAATTATTTTTTCCTATTGCCCTATTTTCAACAACAAGAAGTTAACTAAAAATTTACTAATAAATAAATACTGATGATTTTGTGTAAAATTTATGTGTAGAATATTCAAAATAATTATTTGATTAATAATTAATAGATGTGCGCAACATTTTATTTGAGGAGGATAGAACTAAATTTCATTTCAAATTGTTTTTTTTTTTTTTTTTCACTACCTTAATTTGCAATATTTTGGTAATAGGGTGAGTCAAAAGTTTAGCAATATTTTGGTAATAGGGTGAGTCAAAAGTTTTGCAATATTTTGGTAATAGGTGAGTCAAAAGTTTTGCAATATTTTGGTATCAAGGCGAGTCAAAAGTTTTGCAATATTTTGGTGAGTCATAAGTTTTGCAATATTTTGGTATCAAGGCGCAAATAAGTTTGCAATATTTTGGTATCAAGGCGAGTCAAAAGTTTTGCAATATTTTGGTACTAGGGTGAGTCATAAGTTTTGCAATATTTTGGTACAATTTATTTTGGTAAATAATTAAATATGTAAAAAGAGCTCAATATACTAGGTAGAGCATAATTATAAGGACCTACATGAGTCAGACACTATATCCATAGGTTTCACCGAATGGTCCTTCAGGATAATTGTTACTCTGATCCTGAGTCAGAATTATCCTGAAGAACCATTGTCAGTGTCTGACTCATGTAGGTCCTTATATTATATATATATATATAATATATATATATATAACTGCTTTTACTAGCTATTATTTTTAATTAGAATTAAAAATTGATAACAATACAGAAATGAGAATTAAGGAATGAATACACGTGTGGAATGATACATTGTTTTTTCTCAATTTTCACGCGCAGACCACACTCAAAGATTGAGAGAAAAATAACGTAGTGTTCAACTATCATTATGCAAAAAATATCTTTAATTTAACTAAGGAATTACATCGACTTAGTTAACGTAGAGTAGGGTCCCGAGGAAATCATTTCAATTTGATTGAAACCATAGTAGAGCCTTTATTTTCCCTCTAACAATAATATTATTACTATTATTACTGCTCTGTGTTTTTAATATATTGAGCACTTTTGGATTATTTACTGATGCCACTGCGACAGAAAAGTTAAAGCCGCAATTGGATACTATATTATATATATATATATATATATATATATAATATATATATGTGAAGAAAGGAAGTGAATCCGATGGTATGTAGTATATTAAGAAAAATGAAAAAACACAGGTTTAAATGGGTTAAGTGGTGAGTTTATTGGCCGATGCTGCAGTGTTTCGATCTATTAATTAGATCATCTTCAGGGCGTAAGATAAGAAATTATTTATCACAGAATAACGAGAAAAGCGAGTGGTAATCCTTGTCATTCAGTCTGTTTTTTCAAACCTCAAAAATTTTTTAAACAGACTGAATGACAAGGATTACCACTCGCTTTTCTCATTATTCTAATTCTTAAATTCATAATTTCTTATCTTATGCCCTGAAGATGATCTAATTAATAGATCGAAACACTGCAGCGTCGACCAATAAACTCACCACTTAACCCATTTAAACCTGTGTTTTTTCATTTTTCTTAATATACTACATATATATATATATATATATATATATATATATATATATTGTGTGTGGGGGCATAACCCCTTCCATGGATACTACACTGATTCTAAACAGAAGACCAGAAATTGTCACTTTGATCCATAAACAGAGTACACAGACTCTTTGATCCTTACCAGAAGTGCTGATCTATATGGAGATAATCCATAAATTTTCCTGGGCACTATGCTGGTTTGGGCATTGGAAAAAAAAAAGGGGAAGCTTTCCTATCATGAACCACTCAGACACAGACTAACTTTTATGGACCCTTACTAAAAAAAAAAAAATGAATAGGTAGTGAGAGGTATACAAAAGACGGGATTTATGCTATTTTTTTTTGGGCGGAAGCAGAGAACAGTAGATAAAGGGTTAACAAGAGAAAAGTAGTAAATATATATATATATATATATATATATATATATAGATAGAGAGAGAGAGAGAGAGAGAGAGAGAGAGAGAGAGGCATACAAAAGATATACAAGTAGATAAAGGATTAGTAAGAAAAAGGCGCCAGTATATAGATAGATAGAGAGCTAGAGATGCTGATTTAACAAAAGAAAAGCTGCTAATACATATATATATATATATATAATATATAATATATATATATATATATATTATATAGAGAGAGAAGAGAGATGTTGAATTACCAGTAGAAAAGTTGCTAGTAGATATATATATATATATATAAAGAGAAAGAGAGATGAGAGAGAGAGAGAGAGAGAGAGAGAGCGAATGCTGAATTAACAGTAGAAAAGGTGCTGTAGATAGATAGATAGATAGTGTGTGTGAGAGAGAGAAAGAGAGAGAGAGAGAGAGAGAAAGAGAGGCATACAAAATATGGGATTTCTGCTAATTTTTATATATATATATATATATATATATAATATATATAGAGAGAGAGAGATGCTGAATTAACAAAGAGAAAAAGCACTGAGAGAGAGAGAGAGAGAGAGAGAGAGAGAGAAGAGAGAGAGAGAGAGAGAGAGAGAGAGAGAGATGCTGAATTCTTTTAACATCTAAGAGAAACCAAAAGTTGCTGGTGCCGTTTGCAATAAAAACGCAGGCAGGTTTTCGGAAAAATCAATACGAGCCCCGCAGAAATGGTCAGATAAATGGAAGCTATTCAGTGCGTGCAGATATACGTAATAGGGGTAAAGAAAAAAGAAAAAAAAAACACTGTGAGAAAAGACCTTGGTTTTGTGTGTTCGTGCATTTTCTTTCTTAACTGTTTTGATTACAGAGAAATAAAGAAAAAAGAAAAGAAAATAATTTGAAAGACAAAATCAAACAAGATTTAGTATAAACGCTTTGAATAATGCAGGCATATGTAAAAACACTAATGTACTACACTTTACTAAAAAAATTTGGACACTACTCCATCGTCTCTTGTAGATTTAGGTATATAGTTATTTACTAAGCGTTGCTTAGATGTGACCCAAGGCCAGAAATATGGGGCTCCCAGTGAGAATCGAACTCACTAACAATGGTCTGCGAATCTAACGTGCTAACCATTACACCATGTGAGGTGCCCGTCTCTTGTAGATGTAAGGAACACAATGCAAAAACACTAATGTACTACACTTTCCTAGACTTTGATGGGTTGCCGACCAAGGCTAAGGAGTCCCTTCTAATCCATTTGGGGATTTAAGGAAAGGTAAGGAACCAATGCAGTTTAGCTGCAGTAGTGTTGCTGGAGTTGCTGGGTAGCACTGGATTTCAGCATCACACCACCTTAGGGACTCCAGCTCCTGATTTGTTTTGGGGGCTTACTCCCCTAGCCTTTCCTTGGGATGGGCTAAAGCCGCTAGGCAGCAGAGGTTTTGTGTCAGACTTTTCCTAGACTTAGATGGGTTGCTGACCAAGGCTAAGGAGCCCCTTTTAACCCATTTGGGGATTTATATGAGTAGTAAGTACCTCAATCCTACTATTGTTGGTGTTCCAAGTTGGGTGATATTTTCTATAATATTTGGGAATCTTGATGATCAGATGAATTTGACCTGTATCCTCATTGTTCAATTTTTGAAGAGTCAGTTTCAGATAGTTAAAAAAAAATAAAATTGGACACTACACCATTGTCTCTTGTAGATGGAAGGAAGCCAATGCCAAAGCACTAATGTACTACACTGCTCATAAGTATCTGAACAAGCCCTGTCGGCTGGGGCTTTAGAATAAACCGATGGCACCTCTGGAGAGGGGTAAGCCCTCTCCCAAATGGGGCCTCCTGTTAATGCTGAATTAAGTTATTTTGATATCAGATTGCTTACAGTACCTGCAGTTGCTTAATTGGTCACCCAGTATTGAACAGGCAAATTAATAAGTTCATTTGGATACCACCTTCTCAAAAGTCCTCAATAGCTCCTATGATCTTCTATACATATATAAAAGGGCAGTTGTGTGAATCTGTATGTCCAGAGGAAACTTCGTCTTTGAGCAAAAATAATAGAGATTTGATTTATATTCGTGAAGATAATTAAAAAATAAAATTTAAATGATAACAGCATGGATTTTTTTTTTCATTTCATATTTTAAATAGTAGACATGAACATTTCTTTTCAGAGTAGCTGGATCAATGCAAGGTCAATTTTTTACACAGGGATTTAAATGGGGCACCCTATGAGGATTCAAATCTCAATTCAGTAATAATGGATCTGCGGACTAACTTTAAAAAATCCCCCTCTACCCAGGCGACACTGCTAGTACATATATAAAAGGCAGTTGGTGTATGTATGTATGTGTGTGGCTGAAACTACGAAAATAAAACAATTAATGACTAATTATATATACACATTCCCTATAACCAGATTTTGACTTTATGCAAAAATAATGAAGATTTGATTTATATTATTGAAGATATTTAGAAATTAAAATAGCATTAAAACTCTACAAAGGCCATTGTTAGGCATTTCTAGCTAAAACGTAAACAAATAAATTACTGAAGCTCAAAACAATCAATTTTTTCTTTTCATTATTATCATGTTAGCCACTGTTTATAAAATAATCGCATTAATTTAATTTAATCAATCAAACAAAATTTAGTACAAATGCTTTGAATGATGCAGGCATATGCAAAAGCACTACGTAGCCTGGGCAGATTCATATGGAGGATGAGCTGTTGCCCAAGCAGCAAATCCACCCTTCACACTGATGTTGTGATCCAAAGGAAAAGTAAGGAACTAATGCAGTTTAGCTGTGGTAGTGTCGCTGGAGTTGCTGGGTAGCACTGGATTTCAGCATCATACAATCTTAGGGACTCCGGCTCCTGATTTGTTTTGGGGACTTACCCCCTAGCCTTTCCTTGGGATGGGCTAAAGCCGCTAGGCAGCAGAGATTTTGTGTCAGACTTTTCCTAGACTTAGATGGGTTGCCGACCAAGGCTAAGGAGCCCCTTCTAATCCATTTGGGGATTTATGCAAGTAGTAAGTTCCCCAATCCTATATTTTCTATAATATTTGGGAATCATGATGATCGGATGAATTTGACCTGTATCCTCGTTGTTCCATTTTTGAAGAGTCAGTTTCGGATAGTTCATAAAAAAATATTTGGACACTACTCCATCGTCTCTTCTAGATGGAAGAAAAAGCCAATGCAAAAGCACTAATGCACTGCCGTTGTCAAGCCCTAGTACCTATATGATTGTCCCAACCCTATTACCATTATGGTAACTCCCAACCCTCTTTATCATATCTGCAGAGGGGTAAGACCCCACAATGAAGCTACCTGTTAGCTGTTAGCAGTGGGTGGTGACCCGTGATGCTTAAGGACAGAACCGTGGTAACTGAGCAGTCCATGACATGCAACACTCCACTTAGACCCTTACTTAGGCAAGACAGGCAGTCAGAGAGGCCCCTTCCAATCAATTTCCTAGCCATGTCAAGCCCTAGTACCTATATGATTGTTCCAACCCTATTGCCCTTATGGCAATCCCCAACCCTTTTTATCATATCTGCAGAGAGATAAGACTCCACAATGGGGCCACTTGTTGTTCGTAGGTGGCGACCTGTAATGATTAAGGATGGAACCCTGGAGGCTGAACATGCAACTCTCCACTTAGACCCTTACTTAGGCTCGATGGACAGTCAGAGAGGCTCCCTCAGTTCAATTGGCCGGTCACATCAAGCCCTAGCACCTATATGATTGTCCCAACTCTATTACCCTTATGGCAAGCCCCAATACTTTTTATCATATATGTGCTAGAAGGCACTGGCTGAGGGTATTCATGTCCTGGGAGCGATATTAAACTCTATCTGATGGTGAAGTTTTGGAGAGGTGGGGAGGAGCACCCCTTCATCACCATTGCCCCAGGTCCACTCTGACCCGGAGTGGTAGTACCTGTTAGGGTCCCATCTATGGGTTAAATAGAAAAACATGAGTTTATTAAAGAAATTGAGTATCCATTAAGAAGGAATTTTGTTTCAAAACTTTGTTGGCATCAAATGACCCACTGAGGTTGATATGCCATAAAACAAAACAAACCAAACTAAACCAAATCAATATCCACCTTCTCAAAAACCTTAATAGTCCCTACAATCTTACGCAATAATAAAATAGATTTGGTTTGATCAATACTTTCTATAGCCTTTATGAGCATTACCTTACAGGGTAATCATAAACTTTTGTTTAGTAAATTAGGGTGTCCCAGAAAAAACAGAACCCACAAATTTTGTAATAAAACTGTTAATTTTAACTAGGGGGGTTTAGGGTTAGGGTTTGGGTTCTGTTTTTTATATATATATATGTATGTATGTATATTGTGGGTCCTAAATTTTTCTATGGCCCTCTTTTGCCCCCCCCCCCATTTTTCAAATTTGGCTTCACCTCGCCCCTAATCTAATGGCTTACTTTAAGAAACCCTTGTCTAACCTAAGTAAAGGACCAAAGTGAAGTGTTACAAGTCTTGGACTGCTCAGGCACCAGGATTCCACCCTTCAGTGTTACAGGTCACCACCCACAGCCCACAAGTAACCCTATTGGTGGCAGGGGTCTTACCCCTCTGTAGAGGTGCAGTCAGCTTATTTGACTGACCCAACTGACAGGGCTAATTAAAGTAGTAATGATTATCATTAGTTGCTTGAAACTACTTGTAAAAAAAACTGATTGATTTCGATAGTAACCCAACAAGGGTTGACATGCTGTAAAACCAACAAACTAATTTGGTTAATACTGTATTTAATGGCATATAGGACACACTTTTTTCTAGAATTTTGTCTCTAAAAATTGCCCTGTGTCTTATAAATCTTAGGTGAAGTTTGGGACCTCCTGTAATCTTCTCTAACTTAGCTTATGCTCAGTACTTTTACCTACCCGAAACTCCATTTTATTGCTGGTATTGTTATAATCATGGTTAACAGGAGCATATGGTGGCAAAGAAAAAGCAAACACACTAAAAACTTTTTTTCCTGAATCTGACCTGCTGAAATGGGGGTGCGTCTTATATGCCGTCAAATACAGTAATTGATTAGGAATTCCCAATGGCAAGTTCTTACTTTCAACAGACAAATTTAAAGTTGCTTTGTCATTTATAAAACACCCTGTCAGCTGGGTCAGAAGAATACACCAACTGCACCTCTGCAGAGGGGTATAATCCCCCCCCAATGGGGCCACCTGTTGGCTATAGGTTGCAACCCATGATGCTTAAGGTGGTTGAGTAGTCCATGATGACATGCAACACTCCAATTTGGCCCTTACATAAGCTAGATGGATGGTTGGAAAGGCCCCCTCCAATCAATCGGCTGGTCACATCAAACCCTAGCACTTATAGGATTGTCCCAACCCTATTGTTCTTATGACAAGCCCCAAACTCTTTTTATCATATATGTGCTAAAGACTATTTTTTCCTGAATCTGACCTGCTGAAATGGGGGTGCGTCTTATATGCCCATGTGTCTTATATGCTGTCAAATATTTAGCATAAATATTTCTTTCACATCAGCATGAGTGCCTCCTGAGAACCACCATCATCTGGCTAGAGTTTCTCTTGCGTTTTTATTCATTTAGTTTTTCTTTTTGATTTCAGTGGTTGGCCACTGCCATCAAAATGATGTGAAAACCTTATTTCTTTATCCTTTTTGTAAATCGTTTGTGGTAGGTGCTTTTAATTGCAACTCCATCTTTGAATGCATTCAAACAAAATAGTTCATAATCAGCAGGAAATTTAATCATAGGAATTTTTTTCTGAAAATGCAGCAGTTTTGAAACCTTTTTGATTTTTACGAATATATTGATGGCTTTTTTTTTTTTTTTTTTAATTCTTGTAAATGCTCTGGGGATGGGTTATTAGTTTTTGTTAAGTTTTTAAATGCCATCCTTGGCCAGTTGAAAAGGGCTTAAAGTAAGTAAGTCTTGAGTTATGGAGTCCTTTGGTAAGCGAATAAGTCCTATCCTGCGTATTGTTAAAGATCCAGTGATTTAATCCTATGCCCGTTGTCCACGAGTGTCAAAGTAGTTATGGTCAGTACTGTTGATTTAAGTATTGTATCAGCAGCAGAGTACTGCCAGTGATTGGCAAAGAGAGATCACATGGTTCTTGCCGAGTCTATAAGTAGGAGTGGACTTTTAACACACACTTTATATTAGAAATTTCTCAACAGTTTTATTACAAAGATGAAAACAATAAAATTTATTGCAAAAAATGCCATATATATTGTATTTCCAAATAAAACCATATTAAGTATTTTAACTTCATAACATAAGGGATCTAATCTCAGATAATGGTCCTTCAAACAGTTAACACCTCCCCTTGGGGGGCATTGTTGGGTTACAAGATCGTGCTAAGAGAATTGGGGGTCGCTTCACTAGGGTGGGGCTTAATAATGAAACTTTTGGCTTATTTGTATTTCCAAATAAAACCATATTAATTATTTTATAATCTAGGATAATGGTCCCTTAAACGGTTAACACCTCGGGGGGAGCATTGGGGGGGATATAAGGATGTTGTTAAGGGTGGGGGTGATACAGCAGGGTGGTACTTAATAAGGAAAAACTTTTGACTTATTTGTATTTGCAAATAAAAACCATATTAAGTATTCTAACTTCTTAAGTGATCTAATCTAGAACAATGGTTCCTCAAACAGTTAACACCTCCATTTGGGGGGCATTGGGAAGATACAAAGACGTGGGTGAGGCTCAGTGATGAAACTTTTGACTTATTCATATGTCCAAATAAAACAATATTAATTATGATCTGCTGAAATGGGGGTGCTTCTTATATGCCCGTGCATCTTATATGCCGTCAAATACAGTAATTATACTTAGAATGAATTATTGAAATAAATAATTAAAAATCAAGTTTATAATTATAAGATAAAGATATTTAAAATGCTAGAAATTGAAATATCCATTTTTGATTTAATGAATTTAATATTTTATAGATATTGCACTTGATAAACATCATATCATATTTGATATTTTGTTGAGTGCAAATTTTCTCTCTTGCACAGAATTGTATGAAGAGGGAAATGAGAGTGTGGCAAAGAAGCTAAATTGAGAGAGGGATAGATAGAAAGAAAGGAGAATAGAAAAGAAAAGAAGAGGAAAAAAGAGAGATAGTAGAAGAAAATACACTAAAAAAAAAAAGAGAAAAGAAGATAGAAAGAAAGAAAGAAGAAAATACACTAAAAAAAGTTAGAAAGAAGATAGAAAGAAAGAAAGAAGAAAATACACTAGAGAGCTTGTGATGAATATAAAGAGAGAGAGAGAGAGAGAGAGAGAGAGAGAGAGAGAGAGAGAGAGAGAGAGAGAGAAGAGAGAGAGAGAGAGAGACTGTAATAAGTAATTGAGAGTTACCTTCCCTATATTATGATTACCTCCCTTTGGAGAACTCTCTAGTGAATACTAGACTATATAAACTCTTAATAAGTGTACCAATTATTCTAAGTGGAATAAAGCTTTCCAAAGTCTATCGGTTATTGTTTGTCATTACAACACTAAAAAGAAAAGATGAATAGAAGGAAAGAAAGAAGAAAATGGAGAGAGAGAGAGAGAGAGAGAGAGAGAGAGAGAGAGAGAGAGAGAGAGAGGAGAGAGAGAGAGAGAGAGAGAGCGAGAGAGCGAGAACAAAGGTTGAAAAGTTGAAAACCAGGAAGGAAAAAGAAAAAGAAAAAATAAAGAGAGAGAGAGAGAGAGAGAGAGAGAGAGAGGAAGGAAAAAGAATTTTAAAAAGTAAAGAGAGAGAGAGAGAGAGAGAGAAAGAGAGAGAGAGAGAGAGAGAGAGAGAGAGAGAGAGAGAGAGGGGGGAGGAAAATGAATAAAGGAAAGACAAAGAGAGACAGAAAGAGTAGATACAAAGGAAGATTGGTGAATGCATAAAATAGAAAAGATTGTATGGGTTCTACTGAAATAAAATGAAAAAAAAAAGAAGGTTGTATTCAATTGAATAAGTGAGAATAGAGTCAATATAAACACTAAAATCTGCAGCTTTCATGACAAAAACAAAACAACAACAAAAATCAATTTCCAAATAGAAAGCAATGTGTGCAAACTGTTCACTTGCCTAGCAACTATTGTGTCAAAAAATGTTCTCTTTTCACTCATTGACTAATTTTATATTGAACAAGTTTCTAGGGTGCACATACCAATCAAATTCCCTTGTTTTCCCCATTCAGGTGTTTTTAAATATCTCAAAGAGATATAAAGTAAAGATTGCAGAGTGGCCTATTGTCGGTATCAGTGAGGGTGTTGTTACATAATGGCCGTCCCAGCACCTATATTGGTGGCCTTGTGCCAGACTCGGAGAAACCTTAAAACAAAAATGTATTTCCAATCCTCTGATATTTACTTGGATGGCCTTTGAAAGAATTGGCCGAAAAAGAATTAGAAAGATAAAATCTTTTAACAAGAGTTTGGTGACGCTATGTCTATGATTAAGGAAAATCCAGTCTTTTGGACGACAAATGGTCCTTTGATCTTAGAGGCCGTGAACTCTGTGTGATCAGAATGAGTTGGAACTTTTCGAAGGAATGGAATATTCTATTCTTTCGGGAACGAGCTAGAACATGCCAGAAGAAGACCTTTCTGGAAGATTATTTAGACACACTATATAAGGAGCAGATCAGATTGGCAGTCAGTTAGGAGAGTCAGAGCGAGTGACACAGTCGGCCGGAGAGGCAGTGATCGTGGGTTAGTCGAGGTCGTACGGAGTTTGTAAACTGTTGTCGCTGAATACGAAAAGCGCCGGCCTGTTATTATTGTTAAGAAAAGCTTGTCACCGAGAAATTTACGAAGAACTAAACCCGAAGTTAAATCCAGTTAAGATACACCTCTTGCTAAGACAGAGATCATTAGGGACTCTCTCTCTCAAAAATTGCAGTGAAGTTTTTATTTTAATAAACTTCTGAAAAAAACAAATATGGTATTATCTTTTTATGAATGAAATCTCTACCCCAAACAAATAGTAAAGATACTATGATAGTATCGTGAATGGGAATGACAGACACCCGTGGAGAAAGTCAAATTGACCGTGACTAAAAACCAATGGTCGTGAAACGTGATACTCATCCGCTGACCGACCAAAGAACTACTGGATTCTGTGAGTCGTGTAAACAAGCGCTGGAAGTTTACATGCCTTGTAATCGTCAAGCGACTTGTGTGAATTTAATAGTGCCGTGCATTTTGGTGCACTTGGAAGACGCAGTGAACAACCCACTACGCTACATATGTCTATTTAGTGCCGTGAAAGAAAAAGGCGCTACGTTACAGGTGTCTATCCCCTTTTCACTAGCGCTAGCCCAGGGAGATTGTTTTCCCTAGTTTCTAGGGTGCACATACCAATCAAATTCCCTTGTTTTCCCCTTTCAGGGTGTTTTTAAATATCTCAAAGAGATATAAAGTAAAGATTGGCCTATTGTCAGTATCAGTGAGAGAGTCTATTCCCTTTTCACTAGCGCAAGACCAGGGAGATTATTTTTACTGAGGTGGTGCACCACACTTACCGTCATCTCCCCAAAGCAACCGAAACAAAACAAATAATAATTAATTTTATATAATAAAAATATATATATATATATATATTTCAACAACCCCACCACCACCAACAACGTCCTATAGACCTACATCCCCTCCCACCCCAGCCACTTCCAACCCAGCCAATGAATTACCAGAGGTCAGGGGACAAAGCTGAACATCAAAGACGGGTCTAGATAAGAACACCCCATGACCTATAACACACCAGAGACTACAATAACCAGTCAGTCTAACACAATGCTTTGTAAAAGAAAGATAAAATCTTTCGAAATATCAGGAAAATAAATGGAACTTCGTACATAACATCCAACACAGTTTTACATTTATTTTACACATTTTCCTCATGCTTCGCTTCACCAACAAAAAATTATTTTTCCATAAACATATAATAAAGACATATATATATAACACATACATAAATATAGATATGATATATACAGAGAAAATTAGACATATATATATATATATTATATATATATATACACATAAACACATGTCTGTGGATGATTGATATATATGCTCCTAAGTCTCTTGTTAGAGCACTGTAGGGGAGACATTAGTTTAGTGTAAAAGCATTTACTCGCCTGTTGTTTACAGATTTGATTTCTCTAGTGATTGCAAAAACATACATCCTGAAGTACTTATCAATTAATCATTCGCCCCTGACTGACAGGCACTGATAGCCACAAGAGTAAGGAGCTTGGCAGACGAAAATTCTGTCGGGTTTCACTATTGGCTAGAGGTACCTGTTAAAAAAGTCGAGCTGCACTGATGAGAGGTAAACATTGAAACACATGTCTGTGGATGACTGATATATATATATATATATATATATATATATATATAGTGTGAGATGGTCACTGTTTCAGCTTTTGCTGGAAACATCTTCACCTGATGATTGCATCGCATGAAACCAATATGGTTGTGAATGTTCCTTTGTCACCTAATAAATAGATATGTAAAACCTTTATGTATTTATCTTATTATATCATATATATATATATATATATATATATATATATATATAGGTAGATGGGTTACCAGGTAAGTTGGTATTAGGATGATTCTAAGCACCCCTAAAAATATGAGATGAACTGAAACTTGATATCTTTAATGGAGTCACTAAAAATATATATATAAAGCTTCATGAATTATCTGTGTACCATTTTCAATAAAGTTAGCGGTCTGATGAAACATAGGTATACACAGGTACCTGTGGGCAGAAATAGATCTATAACTGCAAAATGGATGATTTTTAAGTCTTTTTCTTTACCAAATATATATATATATATATATATATATATATAAGGGATGACTTATATTGGGTTGGTCCCAATATTTGGTTGGTACATCTGGATAAGTCAGCAAATATAAAGTGCTCAATATGTAAGTAGAGACGATTTATTATATAGTGTGCACAGCAATAACCAATAGTTCATGAACTCCTGCAGTTAGCTGTAATTAATCAATGTCTTGATTAATTCAGTGGATTTAACCCTGAAGATCATTATGGTGAAACTCGAGTAGGTTATTTCTGTACACACTATACATATATATATATATATACTAACAAATAGATATATTCAATTCAACTAAAATGTCAAAAAATTAAAGATAGCAGTACACTAGAAGGTTTCATCATTCATTGTTTAAAGAAATTAATGTTTGTTTTTTTTACAATAATTTGTGACATGTGTACCAACAACAACACAAGGGTGAGTCAAAAGTTTTACAATATCTTGGTATGCGCTAGTATGCAGTGCGTATATCACATGAGCGATGTTAATACACAAATAGCAAAGGCATGGTCGACCACAAATAAATTATCAGTCATCTGGAAGTCCGATCTCCCTGACAAGCTGAAGTGACAGTTCCTCCAGGCTGTAGTTGTATCAGTGCTGCTGTATGGCTGCACCACTTGGACCCTAACGAAACGTCTCGAGAATAAGCTAGATGGAAGCTGCACAAGAATGCTGCATGCAGTCTTGAACAAGTCGTGGAAACAGCACCCCACAAGGAAGCAGCTGTACGGTCACTTGCCCCCCCCATCTCACAAACTATCCGAGTGAGATGGACAAGGCATGCTGGACACTGCTGGAAAAGCAAGGATGAACTCATAAGTGACGTTCTCCTGTGGAAGCCAACACATGGACATGCAAGTGTGGGGCGCCCAGCTAGGACTTAATTGACCAGCTATGCGAAGATGGCAGATCTGGTTGATCGCGCAAGGACCTCTCAGGTGCAATGAATGATAGGGAAGGTTGGTGAGAGATTGTTCTGGATATTGTGCTGCATGCGCGACATGATGATGATAATATCACATGATGAACCAGTTCAAACCATGGAAGGTATCCGCTGTGTTTGCTAGTATCATAGGTAGTTGGTGTACTGACGCACTGGTTATTTATTAACCTGATCAAAAGTGTGGGGTGTAATAATAAATGAACACACACGGTCGGACTTGAGAAAGCTTTATTCTACTTAGAATACAGTTGCAGCTTTGGGATTATCTGCCCTTGTTTGGCTGGAAGAGTTATCTTCCCTCGTGTTTCTGTTTTCCTCACCAGGGTGCTCTGACTATTTAAGCAGGCAAGCGCCAAGTTTGAATTCTCTTGCTTCTTTGGTAACTCAACGAAACACCATGTGTTAGACACTTTGGTTGACCCCTTCTTGTGTGGGGTTTTCACCCCCACACAGACTACATCAGTAAGTGACTTTGTCTTATGAACTCTTATTATCTTGTACATTTAGGTATCTCTTTTATATTTCATTATTGTATCTTCTCCTCATATCTGTTTCTTATGTATCTTGTATCCATATTTCTTGTATATGTATCTTCTGCACGTGCTCCACATACATACATACTGATGTAATGAATATGCATACACCTAGGTACCCCACAAAGTAATATGATTGGTTAGTGTCCACCATAAATACTGAACTATATAGAGGTACAATTGCCTACTATTAATATGCTACTAATATTACTACTATGGTGCACCAGCTTCCTACTTCCTGCAATGTACAACATGACTACTTTTACTAATATATTCCTTACCGGATATAACACATACATACAAACTGTCCTTTATATATGTAAAGATAAATAAAATTAAACTTAATCCCTTCTCCATTTTCTATTGTTGTATTTAATACCCTTAGTCGGAGTTGTTTGTACAACCAACAATTATATTGATATTATACCTTTGAACCCAACTCGGCTTTCTTGGGAGTTTATATACTTTCAGAAAGCTAAAGATTTACACAAAGGAGAGGTATATAAAACAGGGGGAGTACTCTCAATTACTTATTACAGTGGGATACAGCAAACAGAAATATTGTTTCAAGTGAAACTTGTTATCTCCCACCGCAGAGTAAGCTGTCCTGTAAATGTGGTATGTGTGAAACGTGGTGATCTAGTTTGGAAAAAAAACCCAAAAAAACTAGAGTAATAAACCCGTAAGAAGTTCAAATATAATCATAAAGTAGTTATCCTACAAACTATTAAAGACCGGATCTTCTCAAACTTCCTCTGTTTCTCAAAAGAAATTGCCTATTTTCGAGCCAGAAGCAAATTTCAAACTTAGATTCCCCAAGAATATTTGCTGCTGTTTAATTCAATTGACTTAGTAAAAAATTAGGTTTATATGAACTGAAAATGTTTATGGAAAGATTTCTCAAAAAAAAAAAAAAAAAAAAAAAAAAAGAAATGATATATTATTAGATTCTTCAGTGACCTTTGACATTAGCGAAAGTTGTGTGTGGTATAATGAGTACTGATACCAAAAACTAGATCTTGTACTTGCACTGTTGTTTGAGGAAATAGCATCAAATATTTTTTACCCTCTCTACCGAGCGATGCTGAGTAGCCACTTCTATTAATACGCCTACTAATATTACTACTATGGCGCATCAGCTTCCTACTTACTGCGAGTGCTCAACATGACTACTTTTACTAATATATTTCTTACTCTGATATAACACAAACATACAAACTGTCCTTTATATATTCTGAGAGCCTATCAACCTACACCATATCATCATGCCCCACACAACCATACCTCCAGATTTCATACTGAGTGAAAGAAGAAAGCCTAAAAATCTACCTACTTTTGTTTATTTAAAACTAGAATGGGATACCCGGCATTTCCTGGGTAGTGAGGGGAGGATAAAATAGTTAGTCTCACAAATCCATTGATTGTTTTGGTCTTCCAATAATTGATTTGTTTATGTTTTCTAAAAAAACACCACATCAAATCCTGATTTTTAAATATATACAAATATAAATAAAATCATTATTTCTGCATAAAAAGGTAGTTCTGGTGATAAAAAATGTCTGTATATATTTACTTTGTCATTAATTGTTTTATTTTTTGTAGTTTCCTCTGGACATACATACATACATACTGATGTAATGAATATGCATACACCTAGGTACCCCCCACACAGTAATATGATTGGTTAGTGTCCACCATAAATACTGAACTATATAGAGGTACATTGCCTACTATATTACTACTATGGTGCACCAGCTTCCTACTTACCTGCAAGTGTAAAACATGACTACTTTTACTAATATATTCCTTACCTGGATATAACACATACATACAAATTGTCCTTTATATATGTAAAGATAAATGAAATTAAACTTAATCCTCTTCTCCATTTTCTTTTTTCAACCATAAGGTTATGTGTAACACAGGAGTAGCATCACTATTGACACTGTTTTCAAAAATTTAAATGAAAAAGAATTTCCTTGGATAGTATTGAGAATTCTGGGGTATGGGGGTTATCGTCCTTTGTCTGTGAGCCTCTGTTTCGACCAACCAAATCACGAGCCAGCATACTTTGGCGGCAAAGCCGAATAAGCAAACTCATGCCTCTTCTGATCCAGCTAGCCACTGGGACAGACCTAAAACAGGGTCGCTCCATCTCTTCCTCAACAACCAGAATCGAAGTCAGACATCAAACAGAACGTTTATTATATCCGAACTATCAGAAGGCCGTAGCAAGGGCTCCGATAATACCCTATCTCAGGACTCAGATAAGTTTATTACAAATTATACATTTGTGCAGATAAACTAAAGTTTGCAACCCTTATTGTTACATGTAATACACGTCTTTTATTCTTATTTCTAGTTGTTTGGTTATTTCTTTAACTCCTCAACCTGTCTGCCACACTCGTGGTTAACTCCATACTTCAAACCTTGGAGTATTGTCGTTTCGTGTCTAATTTCCTTATATTTTGCAAACTTTAGTGTTTCTTATAATAGTTTAGTGGCAAAGATAAAAGTATAATACATTCTTAAATCGTTTAACCAAGAATTTGGCTTTGTTTTCAACAGAATGAAACACATCAGTTGGGCTACTTCTCTTAAATATTCTTAGTTCCAGTTCTGGAACTCTGGGAATGTGGAGTAGGGTAGGTCAATTTTTCACTTTTTCTAAAATATCTAATTCTCTCAAACAGTGAAAGTTGTGTGTTGGTATAATGAGTACTGATATCAAAAACTAGATCTTGTAGTTGCACCGTTGTTTGAGGAAATAGCATCAAATATTTTTTTTAACCCCTCTACCGAGCGATGCTGAGTAGCCACTTCTAGTACATATATAAAGGCAGTTGTTATGTATGTATGCATGTATGTCCAGGGAAACTATGATAATAAAACAATTAACGACAAAGTAAATATACATACACATTCCCTATAACGATATCTTGCTTTTTGAGCAAAAATAATGAAGATTTGATTTATATTTGTGAAGATAATTAAAAATAAAATTTAAAAGATAACAGAATGGAATTTTTTTTTGCATTTAATATTTTTAATAGGAGACATTAACTTTTCTTTTCAGAGTTGCTGGGATCAACGCAATTTATATAGGGTTTTAATGGGGATCTAACTCATGATTCAATATTAATGAATTTGAGAGACTAAATTTTTTACCCCTCCTCTACCGGGTAATGTCAGATAGCCACTTCTAGTCTCATTATAATGGAGATTTGTTATCTGTCTGTCTGTCTGTAACTGAAACTACATAACTGGTTATGTCATAATATCCTCAGGAATTGCATAAGTTTGTCAATGAGTATTCAATTTATAGTCAAATTCATTAATACATAGAATACACAGTATCACTTTCACTCTCATATTCCACAGATTTTTCAATTCTCTGGCAAGGTCCAGGTATTTATCCATCTTTTCATTTTCCTTCCATGTGATCTGCTGGAACCACAAAGTCCACCAGTTGATGCATTCCATTTTTTTTTGTTAATCAACACTAGATCTGGTCTCCTGGCTGTGATAGGGTGATCTGTCTTTATCTCAAAGTCCCAGAGAATTCTATGCATTTCATTCTCAAAAACAGATTTTGTTGTATGTCAAAATTTAATTTTTGCATAATTCCCAGTGGATCACCTTCCAACCCAATCGTGCCTAGTTTTGTATTCCCGTTGTGCTAGTTTGCTACATTCACTTAATACATGGTTTACAGTCTCATCTCTGTCACCAACACAGTCTACAGTTACTGTTTGTTGAGTCTTATCAATTTTTGCTTTGATATAATTTGTTCTTATGGCATTATTTTTTGCAGCAATTATTAGTGATTTTGTTTCTCTCTTGAGGTTTCCTCTTCTTAACCATGTCCAAGTCTTTTTACGTGCAACCTCTCCGGTTTGTCGTTTGAAGTGGCCATATAATTGTTTTTCTTCCCATCTTTGTTTTCTAGTTTTTGTTGTTTTTCTGTTTGTCCATATATTACATCTACTGTTATTATTATTATTATTTAAAAATTTTTCATTTAAAAAAAATCTCTAACCTAATTTTCTTTATATCAAGGAGTAGCTCAAATCAATTTCTCATTTATTTATTTTTTTCTCCCAGTAATTAAAAGTAAAAATCAATACTTACGATGACTCCAACATTCCAACTAGTGAGATATCTTCTCACTGCCTAGATAGACAAGGAAACACCTGAAGAAGGCCAGAGAGTACAACGGCTGAAAAATCTAGCATTAAGAAATCCCTAATAATCAGAAGAAAAAAAATTAGAATGAATAACAAGAACCAACACATCATGATTATGAAAGACCTAATTTAAAGGATTATTATTATCATTTTTTCCCCCATTTTTAAAAAATCTGTAAACCTAATTTTAGAAGTAGTTTAAATAAATTTCTCATCTAAGAAAAAAAAAAAAAAAATTCAAAAGAAAAAAAAAAAAAAGAATCACATCATCATCATCATCATTATCATCATTTTATAAAATTTACNGCGAGATCCGTAATTACCACTCCGGGTCAGAGTGGACCAGGGATCAATGGTGAGGAAGGGGTGCTCCACATTCCCCAAACCTCCAAAATTGGAACCTCACCATCAGATAGAGTTTAACGTCATTCCCAGGACATGTAGACCCGCAGCCACCGCCTTCTAGCACCCATATGATAAAAAGGGGTTGGGGCTTGCCATAAGGGCAATAGGGTTGGGAAAATCATATAGGTGCTAGGGCTTGACATGACCAGCCGATTGATCGGAGGGGGCCTCTCTGACCGCCCGTCTAGCCCAAGATAGGGCCAAAGTGGAGTATTGCAAATCATGAACTGCTCATCCACCTGGGCTCTATCCTTAAGCATCACGGGTCGCCACCCACGGCCAACAGGTGGCCCCATTGGGGGAGTCTTACCCCTCTGCAGAGGTGCATTCTAACGCCCCAGCCGACAGGGCAGGAACAAATTGAGATAGATAGATAGATACATATATAGATAGATATGTATATATATATTTATTTATTTACCCAACTTGTTCATCAGGAGTAGGATGTGATACAAGGTCACATGTATAGGGCATCTTGTTAACAATTATACTATGATGTAATGCCTTTTTACCCAACCCGTTTGTTAGAGGTAAAATGTGACACAATGTCACAAGTATGGGACACTCAGCAAGGATCAAACTCGCTGTTCAGTAGTAATGGATCTGACTGGAGAATTCATGTGGATGATGGCTGTACCAGTTTTGAAAGAGAGTGAAAGAATTGAGAATGAAAACCTCTAGCATCAACTTCGAAAGGGATACACCTGTCATATTGGAGAGAACATGGAGGGTTGGAAATGTCAGACATGTGGTCGAATTCTGCTTTCTAAGGCTGGATATGTCAATCATAGGAAATCTCATCAGAGACAATTCATACAAACACCAGGAACAAACAATGTGCCGTGTGCAATCTGTAACAAAGTCTGTAAGTCAGCTCCTGGTCTTAAGAGACATATGGTGGTACATAAGCATAACATTTTATCATCTGATCAATCTGATACAACGAGGACGTCTTTCCTATGTCATATTTGCATCAAACTTTGTGGATCTGCAGCAGATTTGATGAGTCATTTGAAGGCTCATGAGAAGAAAGGTTCTGGTGATGGAGTTATAGGATTGTGAGGGACGGCAGTGATCTGTAAAGATTATGCTATTGCTATTTAGGTAGATAGATATATATTTACCATGAATTTTACTGTGTCCTTTTTTTATGCATCAGGATACATATCAGTATATATATATATATATATATATATATATATATATTATATATATATTATATATATATTATATATTATATTATATATATATATATGTATATATTATATGCTCCTGTAGCCCGGTAGAGCCCTTTACGAGCGACTTAAAAAAAACTTTCACCGCCAGCATAACACAATGCCCATCTGTTTACTGATTTAATCTCTCTGGTGATCGTAAAGTATATACACAGATGTATGTATTTAAAACAGTTAAAACACTGCTCCTTAATGGCAACTAGCGATGGCCTAGAGGTTAATGGATCAGGCAGATATAAAATCAGTCGGGTTTCGCTCCTGGTTGGAGTTAGTTGCTGTGTCTAGCCACACTGATGAGACGGGAAACGTCAAAACACGGTGTCTGCAGATGGCTTTATATATATATATATTTTCTCCAGCTATGGGTAAATAGCAGGGCAGACTGGACTCTTTAACCATGGCTAGGTAACTTTTAAACTCTGTTTAAGAAACTGACCTTTAAGGAGCCGGGTTAGCTCAGTCAGTAGAGTATTCGGCTAGAAACCGCAAGGTTCTTAGTTCGATACCGGCCCTCGCCAACTCAGCGAATGAGTAGCACAAGGATCTGTGCGGTAAAGTTACAAGCTGATGGTAGGTTTGGCGCTCCACCTCAGACGCAAAAACAATCTCCTTATTCTAGCGCTATTGAAAAGAGGATAGACTCCCTCGCTGATTGGCTGATACCGACTTTAGGCCACCCCAATGACTTTATATATATATATATATATATATATAATATATATAGAGAGAGAGAGAGAGAGAGAGAGAGAGAGATAGATGTAGAAAATTGAAAAGAGAAATGAGATTCACAGGTGTGTGTGTCTGTGCATTCGACTTTATATATGCGTAGATGTGTGTTTGTGTGTGTGTGTGTGTGTGTGCATGCGTGTGTGCGTGTGTGTGTGGCACATTACTACTGGGTCGACTCATGTTCTATTTGATAGAAAAGCAATCAATACAGAGGAAAAGACATTGATTAGGAGAAACAGGTTTATTGACTTTGTTTATATTGAATGGGAGAGAAAGGATGGGAGAGCAAGGATGGGAGAGCAAGGAGGGAGAGCAAGGATGGGAGAGAAGATGAAAAACTGGAAAGAATATGGAAAGAGAGAGAGAGAGAGAGAGAAAGTGAGAAAGAGAGAGAGAGAGATATTATAGATTGTGAGAAAGAGAGGAGAAAGATGTGAAGAGAATGTAAAATGGAAGGCATGGAATAACAGAATTAGATAAAAACAAGAGAGCGAGGGAGAGAGAGGGAGAGAGAGAGAAAGAGAGAGAGAGAGAGGGAGGAGAAAGAGGGAAGAAGGATGGAGAAAAAGTGTGGGATAGAAAGAAGAATGAGAGAGGTGTAAAATGGAGGGCAAGGGAATAACCGAATGAGAGAGAGAGAGAGAGAGAGAGAGAGAGTAATTGAGAAGAGAGATAGAAGGAAACAATATATAAGAAGAGGGAGAGAGAGAGTAATTGAGAAGAAGAGATAGAAGGAAACAATATATAAGAAAGAGGGAGAGAGAGAGTAATTGAGAAGAAGAGATAGAAGGAAACAATATATAGAGAGAGAGAGAGAGAGAGAGAGAGAGAGAGAGAGAGAGAGAGAGAGAGAGATATTATGCATGCATGCAGATAGAAAGAAGAATGTAACGGTGATTAAAGAAAGAGAGGAAGAAAGAAAAAACCCAAGTGTGAACCCCCCACCCACCCCAAAAAAACATAATAAGAGCCTTCCTGTTATGTTGAAAGCACTGTTGAAGTTAAGCAATGATAAGCCAGTTCATTACTTAGATGGGTGACCACATAGTACCAGCATGTGCTGTAAACAACATGAGGCCTGTATGTCAGAAAAAGCAAATCTTAGTAAATAACAATAAGAAACTACTGAAAACTGAAGTTAAGCAATGATGAGCCAGTTCATTACTTAGATGGGTGACCACATAGTAATAACAGTTACTGAACAACAAAAATATACTAATAAGTGAAGTTAAGTAATGTGAAAATTAGCAAACATTTGTAAAATTATTTTTCTGAATTTTTGAGATGAGGCTTGATAATTAGTATTATTTGGATGATGTCCTCATTTTTATTGTTATCTGTACAACATTTCGGCCAATGTGCCCTTCGGCCTTCTTCAGGTATTTCTTGTCGGACTCGGGAGCCTTCTAATTGGACACATGGCATAGTGAATAAAGGCGTTCGGTTAAGACAGTTCTAAGTGACAGTTATCGCTAGGCTGCAGGTTCAATCCTGGTCAAGGGCGACAGTAACATAAAATAATAATTAACACAGCTTAACACCTGTACCCCAGCTATGGTTAGCGGAAGGAGAACAGGATACCCCAGTGGATTGAATAAAGGGTTGGGTTCAAAGTTCTGTGATGGCTCCCGATTATGACAAGAAGATTCCTGTGTTCGAAAAGAAGGTTTCTGAGTTGGAGTAGGCTCCCAAGTTTGACAAGAAGGTTCCTGATTTTTAGAAGGCTCCTGAGTCTGATAAGAAATACCTGAAGAAGGCCAGAGGGCACATCAGCCGAAATGCTGTAAAAATAACGATAAAGATGAGGACAATAGGCTGAAATTTTCCAAATAATACTAATTATCAAACCTCATCTAAAAAATTAAGAGAAATAGTGCAGATAACAATAAAGATGAGGACAATAGTCTGAATAATCCAAATAATACTAATTATCAAGCCTCATCTCAAAAATTCAGAGAAATAGAGTAGATAACAATAGAGATGAGGACAATAGTCTGAATAATCCTAATAATACTAATTATCAAGCCTCATCTAAAAATTCAGAGAAATAGTGTAGATAACAATAAAGATGAGGACAATAGTCTGAATAATCCAAATAATACTAATTATCAAGCCTCATCTAAAAATTCAGAGAAATAGTGTAGATAACAATAGAGATGAGGACAATAGTCCGAATAATCCAAATAATACTAATTATCAAACCTCATCTAAAAAATTCAGAGAAATAGTGTAGATAACAATAAAGATGAGGACAATAGTCCGAATAATCCAAATAATACTAATTATCGAGCCTCATCTCAAAAAATTTAGAGAAATAGTGTAGATAACAATAGAGATGAGGACAATAGTCTGAATAATCCAAATAATTCTAATTATCAAGCCTCATCTCAAAAATTTAGAAAAATAGTGTAGATAACAATAAAGATGAGAACAATAGTCTGAATAATCCAAATAATACTTATTTGTAAAACTCTTCCGTTATTTGAACAGATATCAATTGGCAAAACAGATATAGCAAATAATTTTTTTCCTAAATGCCTAAATGGTATTGTATTAACAGAGGGCTGGATATGTTTATATAAACAAATTCAAAAGAATCATATACAATTCCATTCTTCGAGAAATGAATAGCCTGAAATAAACGCTTGTTGTCAGTTCTATATTAAATGCTTTTTATTGATAACCAGTGAATAAATCAATTGGAAGTGTGCCGTGTGTGTGTCATTACTATAACTCCCAGGTCCCCTCTTCCTTCCCTTACCACCAGGTTTTGCCACTAGAGGGCGTACAATCAAGACATTACATTTATTTATTGAGTAGGAAGACTTAAACTTGATTAACTTGGTGGACTCGGACAATCATCTAAACATCTATACATTGATCTGTCATACCTACTGGGTCTTGTAATACATTGATCTGTCATACCTACTGGGTCTTGTTGTACATTGATCTGTCATACTTATTTACTGGGTCTTATTGTACATTGATCTGTCATACCTACCTACTGGGTCTTGTCATACATTGATCTGTCATGCCTACCTACTGTTCGATTCCGAACATTTTAATGCAATGAACACACACGTGAAATCAGCTGCTATTAATCGGTGTCATGATTAATTCAGTGGATTTAACCCTGAAGATTCTTATGGTGAAACTCGAGTAGGTTATCTCTTGTACCCATTTTATAATAAATTTGCTCTACTTAGTATTGAGCACTTTGTATTTGTTATATCGCTGACTTACCCCCCTGAATTCCACACTTACTAACCATCGTGACCAAATTCACTGGTAAGTCAACTTTTCCTTTATATATATATATATATATATATATATACATACATCAGAGATTAAATATTATGGTGTTAATATTCTGTAACTGCAGTTTCATGCATATCATGCAAACTTCAGACGGTCAAAAATATTAAAATGGCGGCTTGTTCAGTGTTTATATAATGTAAAGCATGCTCATTCAATGGAATATTATAACGTGAAACTTATATTTTAAAAAATAAACATGCTTAGGTCTTAATACACGCAGTGTCCAGATGAAGAAAAAATTTTTTTTTCTTCTTTTAGATAAATAGAGGGTGAAAAACAAGCGATTAATTAAGGTTGGGTGGTAAATGACATAATAGAAATTTGTTTAAATGTCTACACTTAGAAACCAAATTTAATATTTTTGACCATCTGAAGATTGCATGATATGCATGAAACTGCAGTTATGGAATATTAACAGCATAATATTTAATCCCTGATTTTAAACGTGCTCTGCTATTTTAGCATTTAGCACCTTCATATGCTAATACTTTTCATGTTTATTCTCTATTATATTATATTACATATATATATAAATATGATAATTCATTAAAATGACTGATGATGCTGAGCTTAATGTTCTACCGAAATATATCCCACACACTTTTGTCTGAGTTTTGTTCTTGTGTTCCTCATATCTCCACCACATTCTGTCGGATTCATTCCAATCCTCTTTCCACACACACACATATATATATATATATATATATATATATATATATATATATATAATCTCTTAATTTTTATTGTAAAACCACTTGTCCATTTTAATAGTATTTTATTGCAATGTTTACATCCAGTAAAGCATCTTTTTCTTTTTATTCAAACATCTGTAAAATGTGTTTTAATTCTCATACATCTTAAAATAAAAGACCTTTTTTTTTTCTCACATAAAATCTCACTGCCCTGACACGGATTCACTGTACCTTAATTATAAACAATCTTTTCACGTCACTGAACAACAGAGAACCTGAATATTTTACAAAGTCTTTTTCGGCCTTTGAAAAAACAAATTGAAAGTAGATGTTGTTTTTTTTTCATGTGTACTTTGTTGTTATTTTATCAATTAAAACATCTAAAGGACAAGATAAACATGAAAGAAATTGAAATTCACATGAAAACAAAAAAACCTTCATGTCGATTGTGGGAGAATCTTGAGATGGATATTCAAATGGGTTGACCCTGCTTTTTGAATTCTTCTTTTCATCCTTCTTCCTTTACTTTATTATTATTATCATTATTACTATTATTACTATTATTATTATTATTATTATTATTATTATTAGTAGTAGTAGTAGTAGTAAATGCTGTTTTTGTTGTTGTTCTTCTTCCTTTATTATTCTCATTATTATTAGTAGAAGTAGTAGTAGTAGTAATAATAGTAGTAATAGTAGAAGTTGTTGTTGTTCTTCTTCATCTTCTTCCTTTACTTTATAATTATTATTATTAGTAGTAGTAGTAGTAAATGTTGTTGTTGTTGTTGTTGTTGTTCTTCTTCTTCTTCTTCCTGTACTTTATTATTATTATCATTACTATTATTATTATTATTAGTAGTAGTAGTAGATGTTGTTGTTCTTCTTCTTTGCTTTAAACACCATTGTATTTCGTAAGAGGTATATTTGATATACTTATATCATTGCTGCTTGTTGTGGTTATTGTCGTTAGTTGGGTTATTTTATGCCAAAGACGTTTTTTTAAATTCTTGATGGCTATTCAAAGTTTTTAACATATTTTTTCTATTTACCGCATAGATGGGAGCCCAACCAACCAACCAACCAACCAACCAATTCTAAATTATGCTTATGTTTTTTTTTTGTGGGGGTGGAAAGAACACTCCAAAAACTTGCTTGGAAACTGCCTGAAAACCACATAGTTCTCCTCCTCCTTCTCCTCCTCCTTCTTCTCTTCCTCCTCCTCAACCACTTCTTCTTCTTCTCACCCTTCTTCTTCTTCTTCACCTTCTCGGCCTTCTTCTTCTTCTCATCCTTCTTCTCACTCTTCTTCTTCTTCTCTTCTTCTTCTCTTCTTCATCTTCTTCTTCTCGCCCTTCTTCTTCTCACTCTTCTCCTTCTTCTTCTTCTTCTTCTCACCCTCTTCTTCTTCACCTTCTCGGCCTTCTTCTTCACCTTCTTCTTCTCGCCCTTCTTCTTCTCTTCTTCTTCTTCTTCTTCTTCTTCTTCTTCTTCTCACCCTTCTTCTTCTTCTTCATCTTCTCTCCTTCTTCTTCTCACCCTCCTTCTTCTTCTTCTTCTTCTCACCTTCTTCTTCTTCATCTTCTCGCCCTTCTTCTTCTCACTCTTCTCTTCTTCTTCTTCTTCTTCTTCTTCTTCTTCTTCTTCTCACCCTTCTTCTTCTTCTTCTTCTTCTTCTTCTCATCCTTCTTCTTCTTCTTCTTCTTCTTCTTCTTCTTCTCTTCTTCTTCTTCTTCTTCTCTCACCCTTCTTCTTCTTCTAGGTCACAATATTAACACACACCTTTTTATGTAAACAATAAAACCAGCCAGAATGAATAGCATGTCAAACACTCTATACTGTTAAACACCTTCTAATAGAATGTGGTGATTTTGTTATTATTAGACAATATTTTTACAACACAAACAATGCAAGAGAAAAATGTCAGTATAGATGATATTTTGTCCTTCCTGAAAGAAATAAAATTATACCAAAAAATATAACAAATTTGAACTTTACACTCTAAACTTATCTGTCTGTTTAGTAACAAACAACTGCAGACAATTTCACTGAATTTTTTATATGAGGCTTGATAATTTGCATTATTCGGACTATTGTCCTCATCTTTACTGTTATCTACTCTATTTCTCTGAAGTTTTTATATGAGGCTTGATAATTAGTATTATTTGGACTATTGTCCTAATCTTTATTGTTATCGGCTCAACGTTTCGGCTGATGTGCCCTCTGGCTTTTTTCAGTTTGAGAAGGTTCCTGAAGGCTGGAGGGCGCATTGTGCAGATAACAATGAAGATGAGGACAATAGTCCGAATAATCCAAATAATCCATACTGCAGACAACTTACGGTCAACATTAGGGAAAATCTTAGAGAAAAAAAAACATAACAATAAATCTGACCATCTCTCACAATTTATCGTTTGGCATAAAATAACCCTGGATGGGTTGATGTGCTGTTAAAATCATTCAAGTGTAGGGCAACCAGCAAAAACCTCCATCAATCAGCTCTGTGAGGATATTGGAAGACCTACCAAGGGTGATGAACGATAGGGATGGGTGGTGAGAGTGAGTCATAGGAACTCATGCTGTCAGCACAACCTGATGATGATGATGATGAAGGATTATCAAATGATCATCTGTGGACTACTACACATAGAGACACTAGTTTGGTTTGTTTGGTTTGTTTTACGGCATATCAACCTCAGTGGGTCATTTAATGCCGATAAAGTTTTGAAATAAATCAATTCTTAATGGATAATACAATTTTTTTATAAATACATTTTTCTATTTAACCCATAGATGGGACCCTAACAGGTACTACCACTCCGGGTCAGAGTGGACCAGGAAGCAATGGTGATGAAGGGGTGCTCCACATTCCCCAAACCTCCAAAACTGGAACCTCACCATCAGATAGAGTTTAACGTCATTCCCAGGACATGTAGACCCTCAGTCACCTCCTTCTAGCACCCATATGATAAAAAGGGCTTGGGGCTTGCCATAAGGGCAATAGGGTTGGGAAATCATATAGGTAGAGACACTAGTGTTGGCTGACAAGCATGAATAGCATGGCTTGGATCTGTGCAGTAAAGTGGAGAGCTGATGGTAATGTAGCGAACTACTATAGATGCAAAAAACAATCTCCTAGGTCTAGTGCTAGTGAAAAGGAGGTAGACTCCCTCACTGTCCAATCAAATAATCTCTCTGGTCTAGTGCTAGTAAATAGTAGGACAGACTAGGTTCTTTATCCTTGGCTAAGTAACCAGTCTAGGAGAAAGAAATCTCTGAATTCAAACCTGTTAGAAATTGACCTTGTGTCACATCCTGCTTGTGTGAAGGGGTCGATGAATATATATATATTCAATTGCTCTGTGTGGACACTAGGTGCTGTCAAGAGGATTTGGCCGATAGGGATGAATAGTAAGAGAGAGTTAAGGGAATCCATGCTGTTGGTATGCCTTGATGATGATGATAATGATGATAATGATGATGAAGAGATATTGATATGTAGTTTATTATATAGCACAAAACCAAATGGTAAGAAATGGGGGTAGGAAGATTGTGTTGTGCCAATCTATCATGTGAGGAGGATCAGCCTCACCTTGAAAAAGATTCTAATATTATTCTTGGGCAGGGATCAGCAAACTTTTTTCACGGTGGGCTGGATAATTGAAAAAATAATGAGCACAGGCCAGATAATTGGAAAAATAATGAGCGCGGGCCACATTATTATTTTGTTTAATACTTGTTAGCCAGAACGAAAGCTCTGAGATGTAAAACAAAATTTATCTTTCATGGATGAGTGGTGTAATATGCACAAAAACAAATTAAACCAATATATTTATTTTCAAAACATTATCAAAGAATGCAACATTAGCAGAAAGGTTTAGTGAGATTTGTGAAACTTATTGAAGTCACTATTCCATACATATGGCACCCCAGATGAACTCAGTAGCGATGGTGGCCCGCCGTTTACTGCTAACACATTCCAGCAGTTCCTTGAGACATGGGGTGTGAAGCACAGACTGTCCTCAGTTGGATATCCTCAATCTAATGGCATTTATAGACAGTTTTAGATCCTGTCTGCAGCGCCATATTGAAGTCAGTTAGCCTACAGCAGCTGAGTAGAACTTTTACCAGTGTCCAAGACAGCTGGTAAATATAGGAATCAAGAATGATCCACTCATGAATCAGGGTGACTTGGGTCATTCCACTCCTTGAGTTCTGATTGGCTGCCTGACTGGTTGATCTGCATGACACTGTGGAGTCCTATATATACCTGTCATTCTGCAGTGTACTTTGTAGCATGGCGAGCTTGTATTGAGTTACAATCGCATGCTACCTTGTCTTCCCAGTTCGACGGTAATTGGAACTTATTCTTCACGATGGTGAGTATCATTGTTTCTACAAAACTGAAGTTTGCCTTTCAAGATGTCGTCAATGTTTGGTTTGGAATTGCTACATCCAGTCAAGAGAATTGCTTTCAAATGTTTATCCGTCAATTTCATTCGATGGGTATAAAATAGAGGGGGGAAAATGGATATCCGAGTTAACAAGTTCCTGCTGGGGGGTGGGGGTGACCAAAAAGAAGCGAGTTCACCGTCCTCTCGCAGGCCAAACTTTCTTTTGGTCAACACAGTATTCGTCTTTGTCTAGCAGCTGGAAAATCCGTCGTCGTGGTCGGAATAATCTTTAACAGTTCAAAATCGCAATTCCTATTTAGTTTTGTTTCTGTTGGACTAAAATCCATTTCTTTACTGGGTCGTTCGCAAAGCGCTTCATCGACTGCTTCTGCCCAGCGCTCGACTCACTTGTCATTTATGGACATATTTACCCAAACATTCGGGCGCATCAGTCGAACCTCGTGTCCGTCCAGTGCCCAAATCGCATTTGTTTTTGCATGCGAGAGGACATGAGTTCGATCCCGGCAGGCAAGACAATGTCTTGCTCCCTTTCCTTTCTCGTTCTCTGTCACAATGAGTTGATTCTGTAGTCAAGTCCATGAAGATTTAGTAAACAACATGATTTTGAAATTTAAATCATCATCAACATCTCACATTCTGTATGTTTTAACAAACAAATTCAAATACCATCGGCAGGCCTGATAAAATGCCTTCATGGGCTGGGTCTGGCCTGCAGGCCATATTTGATGACCCTTGCTCTTGGGCAAGGTTTGGGTGTTGTAATTTTTTTTCATCCGCTTTCTTGTTAGAAGGAAATTGGTGCAGTTGGTTGCGCTTCCAACAGGAAACCAGCGATCAGAGTTCATATTCTGATTATGATCATTGGCTACATAAGCTGGAATTTGAACTCGGATCGCCAGTTCCGTCTTCTGTGCCAATTCCATCTTCTGTTTAATCCGTGCCTCTGATCCACACACTCTAATGCTTGCAGGAAAGGCATGGATCAACTCCTCCTTGTACTCTGTCCCAATGCCAGATATCAGGAAAAAAAAATCTTGTCTTGGCTGTGTGTTATATAATGTTAGAGATATATTTTGTTTGGAATGTAAACAATCCAAGTGTCAACAGGTTGTTTACAAATGAAATATACAAAATAAAGCAAGCATCCAAGAATGAAATGGATTATGTATCATAAATCCTCAAGTATAGTCCACCCTTAAGTATAATACGCAAGGGATTTTTAGGGGGCTGTATCTCTGAAAAACCTAAACTTTGTGTATAATACGCACCCATTCTCTAACTTGAGTCAAGGGGGTCTATATAACATCTTTGGTTTGTAAAAATATATGCGGTAACATCTTTTATTATTATCATTGTATATATAACATAATGCAAAAATGTAGCTTTTTGTGCATTTTGTTTTACAGACTCCAACTCCTAAATTGCTTCCGACTCCAACACCACAGCCCTAATTATAATCCTTGTTGACTCAATTCAATTCATCAAGACACCATAATTATAATCAAGGCTGTGCAGTCGGAATCTTTGACTCCAACTCCTCTATTTTTAGCACCTCTGCCCCCAACTCCTCTTTATGTAATTAACTCTTAACATTCTATATCGCCTCATTCAACCCGGCTGGAAGTCACATTCGTTTTCCTATTGCCCAGAGTTCAAATACTGGACGTGATAATTGCATTTCACTTAGCGCTAATACCCTTGGGAAAGGTATGAATCCTACTCTCCCTTCAGCTATGGATAAATAGTAGGGCAGACTGGGCTGTTTAACCTTGGTTAGGCAACCAGTCTAGGAGAAGGAAAATAATCAAAATAAGAACCATAATAATAATCAATTCTCTGGGACTTTGAAATAAAAACGGATCACCTTATCCCAGCAAGAAGACCAGACCTAGTGTTGATAAACAAAAAAGAAAGAACTTGTCAACTGGTGGATTTTGCAGTGCCAGCAGATCACAGGGTGAAGTTAAAGGAAAATGAAAAAATGGACAAATATCTGGACCTTGCCAGAGAACTGAAAAAGTTATGGAATATGAAAGTGAAAGTGATACCAATTGTAGTTGGTGCACTTGGAACAGTCCCAAAAGGATTAGAAAAGGGTTTGGAAAGTTTGGATATCAGAGGAAGGATTGAAACCATTCAGAACACTGCACTGCTGCAATCTGCCAGAATACTCAGAAGAGTCCTGGATACCCGAGGAGACTTGTTGTCACAGACTCCAGTGAAAGACCATCAGCTAATGCTGATGTGAAAACTCAAAAGGAGAAAACAATAATAAACCATTCAGAACACTGCACTGATGCAATCTGCCAGAATACTCAGAAGAGTCCTGGAGACCTGAGGAGACTTGCTGTCACTCAGACTCCAGTGAAAGACCATCAGCTAATGCTGATGTGAAAACTCAAAAGGAGAAAACAATAATAAACCATTCAGAACACTGCACTGATGCAATCTGCCAGAATACTCAGAAATCCTGGAGACCTGAGGAGACTTGCTGTCACTCAGACTCCAGTGAAAGACCATCAGCTAACGCTGATGTGAAAACTCAAAAGGAGACCATTCAGAACACTGCACTATACAATCTGCCAGAATACTCAGAAGAGTCCTGGAGACCTGAGGAGACTTGCTGTCACTCAGACTCCAGTGAAAGACCATCAGCTAACGCTGATGTGAAAACTCAAAAGGAGTAAATAATAATAATAATAATAATAATAATAATAAACTGCCTTGTTTGTTAATTGCAAGAAATTCCATCTTGAAGTGAACTAATTCCTGATAAGCAAAGAAAATCTGCCGACAGGAACAACATGGAATTATTGATTAACCCACTATTGATTTCTACGTGATTATTTTCTGATTTTTACCATTCCACCAGTGATAATTAATTTCCCTCTATCAAGTGAAATGTCACATGACCTGTTGTTTGTTAAAAGAACCAGGTCACCCTGCCACAAATCTATCAATTTTCACTCTGGGTTCTTCACCACCCTCCCCGCCAATTACAGCGATTTGATGTCAACTTTCATAGATATTTACCTACATCTTTAATTGGAACAGTACAGGAGAAGAGTAGAATGCCAAATTGTTCAAGATGCAATACTAAAATGTAAATGCAGATTATCTGGTGTCGTTTAATCATTGATTTCTTATTTGTCCATTTTATTTCACCTAATTAAAAAAATGCAACTTTCCAAATGGTTTTGCGTCACTTGAATACCAAATATAAATATATATATATATATATATATATTTACCAACCCCTCTACACGAACAGGATGTGACACTAGGTCAATTTCTTAAGCGGAGTTCAACAGATTTGAATTCAGAGTTTTCCTTCTCCTAGACCGGTTGCCTAACCAAGGTTAAAGAGCCCAGTCTGCCCTACTATTTATCCATAGCTGGAGGGAGAGTAGGATTCATACCTTTCCCAAGGGTATTAGCGGTAAGTGAAATGCAGTTACCACATCGAGGATTTGAACTCGGGGCGACGAGTCCATTTCCCATGACTTTAACCATTACCCACGTGCTTCCATATGTATGTTCATGTGCCGGTTTCCACAGAAGGACGTCACTTATTAGCTCATTCCTACTTCTCCAGCAGTGTCTGGTATGTCTTGTTCGCCTTACTCGGATGGTTTGTGTAACAGGGGGTAGCTGCTCTTTTGTGGGATGTTGCTTCCATGATTTGTTTCAAGATCACACGCAGCATCCTTGTGCAGCAACCGTCCAGTCTATTTTCCAGGTGCATCAAGGTTCAAGTGGTGCAGCCATACAACAGCACTGACACCACCACAGCCTGGAAGAATTGTCGCTTCAACTTGTTGGGGAGGTCTGACTTCCATATAACTGTATTGTATTGGCATTTCAGTCTTGGAAGACTATAATAAAGTTTTTGTGTCCCAGAAGTTACAGCGCCTCCTGAGACTGTGAAGTCCTATGTTTGAAAAATATTCTCGACCACAGATGTCACATTTGAAGGCAGTCCCTGAAGATGTTGATGTTCCAGTGCTTTGTTGCCACTGCTTTCTACTGGACCTCTTAGCTTCATGGTGTTCTGTCAGAGTGACTTCTGACATGAACAATCCTCTACGGAGATTCTGCCACCACCGAGGCCGGTCCTGAGTTAAATTTTCCCAGCTGGAAGGGACAATGCCAGAGCACCTGAGATCATTCTTCCAGACATCCTTGAATCGCAGCTGGGGCCGACCAATCTGTCTTTTACCAGACGTAAGAACTCTATGCCAGTGACAACGCCATTTCTGATGCAGCCCTACATCATGTAGAGCAACAACAAGTAGCAGAAGAGCTAGATACGGAACCTACAACTGAAGAACTTTGCATAGCACTTGACAGATTAACCTGCGGCAAATCACCTGACAGCTGAAATTCTAAAATGTGGGAAGCCTGTTCTAGAAAAACTCCACAAGCTCCTTTGCCTATGCTGGAGTGAAGGGGGTTATCCACAAGACATGAGGAATGCCACCATCGTAACACTGTATAAGAACAATGGAGACAGGAGTGATTGCAATAACTACCGTGGTATCTTTTTACTCAACATTACAGGTAAACTCTTTGCTAGTGTTGCACTAAATAGACTCCAGATCCTCGCAGAAAAAACTTACCCTGAATCACAGGCCGGTTTCAGAGCAAGAAGGTCCATTACTGACATGATCTTCTCTCTGAGGCAGCTTCAGGAGAAATGTAGAGAACAGAGAAGACAACTCTACATAGCAGTTATTGACCTCACAAAAGCTTTCAACCTTGTAATCAGGAGTGGTCTCTTTCAGTTGATAGAATGAATAGGCTGCCCCCCAAAACTTCTCCGCATATAACTGACAGTCTGTTTATAGCGGAGAAGTTTTCTAATATCCTAATGTTATTAACAGCCCTGTGCTTACAAAGTGCTCGACAAGTTAATGGCAGCAACATGTTTATATCGCAAACAAGATTAAGAAAATGTATATATTAAAAATTACAGAAAGGCTAAATGGACGACACAGACGAGACAATAGGAGTCAGCAGAGAACTTGGTTTCAAGACAATTCTATTAATTTTAAATCGACTGAGACAGCAAAGCCATACTGTAAAGGAGATTCATCAGATCTAATCAATAAAGCTATATTGGGAATATATCTATGGGTCAAGCTCGCAGGGGACAGGGTGTTGGTGGTGGTGGTAGAAATGTTGGTGGTAATGATGCTGGTAAACAAGGCAAAAAATTAATCTTAAAAGAAATCCATTAACAAGAAGAAATAACTGTAATTTTATTCTTTAGTTCCTAATTTAACTAAATAGTTAAATTAAGAAAATTTAGCAATGAAAGACAGGAGTGAGGGAAAATGATGGGAGAGTTAGTTTCAAAGTAGTTCTATTTCTTGATTACACACCCCTCTGTTTCAACTCATTTTATCTGCATTCTTATTTCGTTTCATTAGTCTTTCTGATTTAATATATTTAATTGCATTTAAATACTTTTGCCGAGAGGGGGCATATTTTTGTTAGTAAAATTAATTAATCAATTAATTTAGAAAAAAGATATTCAAAAACATATTTGGACCATATGACCTTTAGGCACCCCTTTTGTGATCTCAATTCGTGGGGACATTTTTTCCATTTACACCGTCAAAATCCGGTTAACAGACAATTTTAGTGTTTTTTTTAAATTATAAAACTAACCCCTAACCCTAACCCCTAACAAACAACTGGATTTTAACAGTGTAAATGAGAAAAGTGTCCTTGTGAGTTGAGATCGTGTAAGGGGTGCCTAAAGGTCATAGGGTTCACATATTTTTAGTATACTATAGTATGTGTGATGGTATTCCCTTCATCCAGGCAACATCGGATAGCCATTTTAGTTATTAATTGACAAATAATAAAAAAACCACACTACTGAGAAATCTATGAACAAATAGGGGGGGGTCACCCATAAATTGTATCAGATGAGCTGAGAGCAATGAAAAACAAAACAAAACAAAAAACAAATAAAAAACCAACCCATTACTTGTTAGTATTAAAACATAGAGGATTAGATAAAAGTCTTCCTGTAAGCAATCAATATTTGCCTTATAAGAGACGCAGCTGATTTTTTGTTATTCTTTCAAGACTTATTCACAAGATTCTATGAACATTTTGATTGGAAACAAATTACAATGATTATTTATAGATTAGAAGAAATGAATTGAATTATAGAATATACACAGTCAGGGATGCTGATAGCTTTTTGATTTAGTGCATCCTGGGACACACATATTTGCTTTGAATGAGTCTGCAGAAAAATTTATGGGTCCCAACTAAAGCCATCTAACTCCTACTTTGTAACCTATCCTGTGTAATTCCTTTCTAAGAAACTATTGAAATGTATTTACACTTAGCTTGAAATGGTGAGGGAAGAAAAAAGAAAATCACTGGGGTGCATGGATACAATTTATAGATTGTAGGGTTACTTATTTATGATCTGGAGAAACAACTAAAGCCATACTTGTAAATGTATTTACAGTTCCCTTGAATTGATGAGAGAAGAAAAAAGAAAAACACTGGGATGCATGGATATGATTTTAATGTGTCCTTTTAGATTTTTGTGCATCAGGAACACAGGACACGTACCTATCAGCATCTCTGCAGGTGTATTAGTGCTATGGGAAATGCAAACAGCCACGTCCAGGATTTGAACTCGTCTCATGTCTATTTCCTACGATGGTAACCTGGGAAATTTTATGAGTACAAACTAAAGCCGTCTAACCCCTACCTTGTAAATTATCCTGTATAATTCATTTCTAAGAAACTATTGAAATTGTTGTGGCCTGGTTAGGGGCCAGAATAAAGACACAAGAGAGGAAATGAGTTAAAAAAATATATTGACGAAGAACAGTAGTACAAACATATACAATTGAGAAGGTTACTCTTGAGGCGCGCTTATCAATTGTCCGCTGAAATATTGACTCTCGCTTAAGAGCAGAACCTACTGCTATTTATAATTGGAAGAGTTCCTATGTGTGTGGTAAAATACCATAACAGAAATGTATTGACAATTAGCTTGAAATGGTGAGGGAAGAAAAAAGAAAAACACTGGGACACATGGATATGATTTTACTGCACCATTTTAGGCTTTTGTGTGTAAGGGATGCAGGACGTGTACCTATCAGCATCTTTGCACGGTTATTCAAAAAATATATGGATATTATCGAAGTTGGTATAGTTTTACAGACTCTGACTCCAGTAACCCTTTAATTGAAAAAAAAACAAAAAAACATTTAGCTGTATATATTTATTTAAATGATTAAAGTCTACAAATCTTCTGATGTGAGCAAAAAATCTGCATTCCATGAATAAGTGTTTAACTAGGGCTATATAAAGTGTAAATTCAACTGGAGTCAAAGTTGGTATAGTTTTACAGACTCTGACTCCAGTAACCCTTTAATTGAAAAACAAAAACAAAACCTTTACCTGTTTATATATTTAAATGATTAAATCTTATAAAGTTATACAAAAAAATATACTGATATTATTGATTACAAACAGGAATATCTTTTGTGGTTATCTGGGGGATTTTTTTCACCAGATAGTTGTCAACTTAGGTTCTGACTGGTCATAAGTCGAACTGTAGAGTTGTCACACAAAACCTCTGACTCCAACTCCTTTATTTTTAGCACCTCTAACTCTGACTCTTCTTTATATAATTTATTAACGTCTACAAATCTTATAAATCCTATGCATGAACTCTTAACTTTATTATTATAACTGGTTTATATTAAAGAATAAAAGATAATTGGGTTTTATAAAGTGTAAATTCAACTGGAGTCTGAGTCAGTATAGTTTTACAGATTTCTGACTCCAGTGACCCCTTAATTGAAAAAAACGACCCCCTAACTGTATCTTGGGGATTTTTAATGCAAATAGTCATTGACTGGTCATAAGTCGCACTATTATATATAACAAGGCTGTGGAGTCATAATACAAAACCTCTGACTCCAACTCCTCTATTTTTGGCAACTCTGACTCTGACTCCTCTTTATACATTTAAGTGACTAATGTCTACAAGTCTTATAAAGCCAATGCATACATTCCTAACTTGAGTAGACCCATATCATTATAATTGATTTATATCAAAGAATAAGATACAAGGGTTATATAAAATGTAAATTCAACTGGAGTCAGAGTCAGTTTAGTTTTGCAGACTCCAGTGACCTCTTAATTGAAAAAAAAAAAAAAAAAAAAAAAAAAACAAACCCATTACATTATTAAAACATAAAGGATTAGATAAAAGTCTCTCTCTCTCATATATATATATATATATATATATATATATATATATATTAAAGAAATGGATACAATAGAAACCTACTCGAGTTTCACCGTTAGGATCATCAGGGTTAAATCCACTGAATTAATCGAGTTACCAATTAATTGCAGCCGATCACACATGTGTTCACTGAATAAGATGTTAAGTTACAGAGGGACGCTTGAAACAAGCCTCTATTCTTTAATAAATTTGCTCTACTTTGTACTGAGCTCTTTGTATTTGCTTTATTGCGGACTTAACCTCTGGATTCTGTGCACCTCCAACGATCGTGCCCATATTCACCGGTAAGCCATCTTTTATCTATATAAATACATATATATATATACATATATATATGTGGTTTGGTGGTTGGTTTTGAAGGCTATCACAATGCAAATGTAAAGAAAAATAAGGTAACTATGGTGTTGTTTGTTAACCAGTGATTTATTCTTAATATTTCAAGATAAAATCTCTTCAACAGAAGATTTCTGAAACTGAAGTTGTGCTAGTGACTGTCCATTTTGGTTTGTGTCATGTCTTCCAAACTCTCTGCGTGTGTGTGTGAGTGTGTGTGTGTGGGGGGTTATGTGTGTGTTTGTGTGTGTGTGTTATCTCCTGTGTGTATGTGCATCTATATATACACCACTTCACTTAGTGCTAATACCCTTGGGAAAGGTATGAATCCAACTCTCCCTCCAGCTATGGATAAATAGTAGGGCAGACTGGACAGAAATTGACCTTGTGTCACATCCTGCTTGAGCAGAGGGGTTGGTAAATATATATATATATACACACCACCTCTTCATTCATCCACTTTTAGACCACATATACCTC
>CM042163.1:74402295-74422295 GCA_023376005.1 Doryteuthis pealeii
ATAATATTTATATATATATGGTTACATAATATTTATATATATATATATATATATATACATATTATCATAAAGGTACACGGTGATAATAAATTTGCTCTACTAACGTATTGAGCACTTTATATTTGTTATGTCGCTGTCTTATCATTGTGAAACTTGAATCAACTAACCACTGTGACCATTTTCACCGGTAAGTCACTTTTTACACAAATACCATATAATATATATATATATATATATATATATATATATATAATTATTTACTAAGCTTAGCAAAGGCATTTGAAACATCTTCACCTGATGATTGCCTCGCATGAAACCAATATGGTCGTGAATGTTCCTTTGTCACCTAATAAATAGATATGTAAAACCTTTATATATTTATTTTATTATATTATATAACAGCTCTATTTTATATTGAGCACTCTACCAATAATACTGCCTTTGGTACACCGTTCCAGCAAAAGCTGAAACAGTGACCATCCCACACTATAGTATATATATATATATATATATATATATATATATAAACATTAAATACTTTTGTCCTGAATTGCCCTATTACTCATGGGTCAATTAATAATTTTCTCATCAGAAGAAAATCAGTAGCAACAAGAAATACATATATGTATTTGTACACTATACAAATGCAACCTATTTACCTCAGTATATTACAAATGTACACACACACACACAACATATATATATATAATTTGTTTCTTGTATATATTAACTTACATAATGGAGGTGTAGGTAGTGCAATGCCTATCATCATTGGAAATGGACACAGCAACCTGATTTCAAATCTGGGATGAGACTGTTTGCATTTCATATAGGAGAAAGAAAACTCTGAATTCAAGCCTGTTAAACTCCACTTAAGAAATTGACCTTAGGTCGCATCCTGCTCGTGCAGAGAGGTTAAGTAAATATATATATTTCATTCAAAACTAATTTATCATAAGTATTATCATATATATATATACTTTGGTGCGGTACCAAGTTTCTTGGTACAAGGTGATTCTAGGCTGGTCCTAATTCTCTACCAGTAGTTTGTTGTAGAGTTCAGGTTCCATATGAGAGCTCAATGTTTAATTATTGTAAACAGAACAAAGTTATTTGTGAATAAAAAGGCCTTAAATACCATGGTATCGTGGTTATGGACCATTTCCACTCGTGAGTATGCCAACGAGCATCTTCAGGCCACTGATATCTTTTATTTAGACAGGCACATGGCCAAACGCATGTTATATTCATACATTTCCCCCGCCTCTAGGGGTGATCATATTGCATTTTTTCTTTTCGAGTGTCTTTTTTATTGGTGGAAATTTATATATATATATATATATATATATATATGAGGAAAAGGGGGTTGGAATGAATCCGACAGAATGAGGTAAAATAAGGAATGAAAGAACAAAACTCAGACAAAAATGTGTAGTATATTTCGCTGGAGTATTGATTTATGGTTATCTACCCCCCTTTATTACTCCCATTTGCTACTTCCTCTACTCAAATCTCTCTGCAAGAAATGGCTACTCCCCTCCCTATCAGGTATTTCTCACCATTCATTTTTTTCCTACCTACCTCCCTCAACTCTCTTCCCATCTGATTCCCTTCTTATCTTCCCCAAAGATGTCTCCTATAACCAATCAAATCTTTCCCTCACCACAAAACTTACCTACCTACCTACCTATTTCCCCCTTCTATAAAACACTTGTATGATCCTAATAATTCAATAAATGCAGAAGAAGCTGAGTTCAAAACTCCAGCGAAATATACTACACATTTTTGTCTGAGTTTTGTTCTTTCATTCCTTATTTTACCATATATATATATATATATATATATATATATATATATATATACATCATAGGAAATGAATTTGACAATCCAAGTTAAAATCCTGGATGAGGTTGTTTATATTTCTTGCTTGATAATTGCATTAGTGAGAAACTGACAGTTACTTAGCACTATTCCCCCTGTACCTATGCTACCCTTATATATATATATATATATATATATATATATATATATATATATATAGTGATGCTGATAGCTTTTTAATTTAGTGTGTCTTGGGATGCATATATTTGCTTTGAATGAGAAAATTTATGGGACCCAACTAAAGTTACTCTTACTTACGAGGTGAATTTTTAAGCGGAATGAACAGGCTTGAATTCAGTTTTCCTTCTCCTAGAGTGGTTCCCATACCAAAGTTAAAGTGTCTAATCTGCCCTACTATTAATCCATCTCTGGAGGTAGAATAGTTGGATGCATACCTTTCCCTAGAGTATTAGCACCGTGTCCATTGCAAACAGCCTTGTCCAGGATTTGATCTCTGGTCACTTTGTCCATTTCCTTCAACAATAACCATTACACCACAAGTGCCTAATATATGTATATATATATATATATATATATATATATATATATATATATTAGTAATATTTAGTTTGGCACAAGGCTAGTAATATGAAACCTAAACTGTGACTTGTGGGGTTTGTTAACCATTACACCATCCAACCATTACTGCCATTATGCCACTCGACCATTACAGCACCCAACCATTACACCATCCAAGTTCCTCTTGTTTGTTATGGCACAACCAATCAAAATGTGCCAGACGGCCAAATGAAGAAATCTCGAATGAAAAGCCCCAAAAAAAAAGAAGAAAGAAGGGTTTTTGAATTGATGAATGTAACTCTTACCCTCGGGTGATAATCAATAATCAATAATCAATCAGATAAACTGTCTGAGTGACCTTGAAGCATCGGCAATTTTGTACGTTGCGTTCAATCCAATAAAAATTGTATGACTTACCTGCAATGACAAGAGAAAAGAATGAAAGGTTTTAGATATGAAAAATATTTCGGATTCATAAGAAGGCACATTAAGACAGTCACATTAAAAAGTAAAAAATAAAAAAATAAAATAAAATAGAATAAAATAATACAAAGCATAAAAGAAAAATAAATCAAAACAAAAATCCAAAAACAAAACAAACATTTCTTTCTTTTCAGGACTGGAATTAAGGAATTACAGATTTTAGGAAACTATATATATATATATATATATATATATATATATATATATATATAGTGGATAATATGGGTATTATATTTCTAAGTAGATAGTGCTCAATATCATTGATAGAGCGTTTATATTTGAGTTAAGGTAGCAAGGTCAAAAGAGAAAGAATATTTTAGATATGAAAATCTTACTGATTCATAATAAGGCACATTAAGACAGACACATTTAAAAAGAAAAAAAAAGAAGAAAAAAAGAAGAAAAAAACAATAAACAATAAAAAACCAATAAAAAAACTAGTTTATTTGTTTTATGGTACATAAACCTCACTGGGTCATTTAATGCCAACAAAGTTTTGAAATAAATTCATTCTCGATAGGTACTTAATTTTTGTTTTTTTTGTTTCTTATAAACACATTTGTTCTGTTTAACCCATAGATGGGCAAAAACAAGTCCTTTTAGGACTAGAATTCAAGAATTACAGATTTTAGGAAACTATATCTATTAATAATGGAGATTCGCTTCCGGTTTTTGTCTGTAACAAAAATTACATCACTGCTTACGTCACATTACCCAAAATTGTCATAACATAGAATAGATACACTCAACATTTGAACATGCAACATTAGACAGTCCTCATTGTTTTTTAAAACAAGTTTTAATAAATACATGACTGGTATTATATATCTATATATAGTTTGTTTTATTTTAATACATATTTAAAGTTTACATTTCAAATTGTTTTATTTTTTAATCCTTTAATGAATTTGATGATTTTACTTACTTAGGGTACAAACTCGCTGACATTGAATTTTTTACTCCCACCCCTCAGGCAATGTGTTTCAAAAATCTATTTTTACATGAAGATGTTTTTTTATTTTGTACTAGTATTCATAACCATAGTATGTCTTGACAAGACATACTATGGTTATTTAGTTTATTATGACTAGTTGATTTGGCAAGCCTAATGTGTGGCAAGGGCTAGTAGCTAAGGGTTATAGTTTTCTGCAATCTTTGGTTGCTGGTTCAATCTCCATTGTGGGGAGATCATGGTATACACTGCTGATGAGACTTAATAGGTCGAAACAGCAGTCCAGTATTTCTACATATTGCAAACACTGTTTGCTGAATTTGCTGGTAATTCAATATATATATATATATATATATATATATATATATATATATATATATATATATATATATAAGGTGTGTCATTTAAGTATTGAGATTGATCAAAATTTACCAAGATAGAAATGAACAATGATTGGAAGTTAAATTTTTTTCAGAATATAAGGTATGTCATAAAAGTGCTGAGTTTGAAGCTGTATTTACCAAGATAGAAATTTCTTAAACAGAGTTTAGTAGGTTTGAATTTAGTTTTCCTTGCCTAATCAAATTAAAGAGTCCAGTATGTCCTCCTATTTACCCATTCTCGGAGGGAGAAAATTTGGATTCATACCTTCTCCAAGGGTATTAGCAATATGTGAAATCCAAACAGCCTCGCCCACGATTTGAACTTGGGTAATATTGATAATTCCTCATCTTGGAAATAGCAAAAATGTAACTATAATAACAACCGAGATGAGTCAAAAAGAAATTGACCTTGTGGCACATCCTGCTCGTGTGGAAGGGTTTGTAAATTTATATATATATTTATATATATATATATATACATATATATGAATAAGTCATTCACAGACATGTGTTTCCCCGTTTCACGCCTCTTCAGTGTGGCTAGATACAACTATCTTTGGCTAGGGTCGAACTCAGACTGACCGTATGGCAGCCTGATACCTTATCTCCTCGTCCACTGACAGCTGTAGTGGGGACTGGTGTTTTTAAACTATTAAGTACATAGGTTTGTTTATGTATTTTACGATCACAGAGAGATCAAATTTCCAGTGAAATGATCATTGCTTATATGCTTAGTAGTAAGAGTTAATTTAAATTACCAATTAGAGAGCTCATACCAAATTTATGGGAACATATATATATATATATATATATATATATATATATATATATGTAAAAATGGAAATTGGAAATGAATCCGACAATATGAGGAAGAATGAAGAAAGAAAAGAAAGAATAGAATGGATAATAAAAGATGAATTTAATCAATATCACTTACACATGTTTTTCGGTCAGTTCATCTGTGTGAAAATATTCCGCACACAGAAAAGATTCGACCTTCATCAGAGTTAAATTTTATTTTGAATGAAAAAATTATTTTATTTATAATAAAATTATAAATATAATTTATAAAAAAATTATAAAAAAATTATTTTATTTATAATAATATTATAAATATAATTTATAAAAAAATTATTTATTTATAATTTTATTTTGAATGAAAAAATTCATTGGAAAAAAAATTTGTTGGAAAAAAATTTGTTAAAAAAAAAATTCTCTTCGAACATTCCAAAACTTCTCCGTTTTTCCCAAACGAATTTTTTCATTCAAAATAAAATTTCACTCTGATGAAGGTCGAATCTTCTCTGTGTGCGGAATATTTTCACACAGATGAACTGACCGAAACACATGCGTAAGTGATATTGATTAAATTCATCTTTTATTATCCATTCTATTCTTTCTTTTCTTTTCATTCTTCCTCATTATATATATATATATATATATATAATATATATATACACACAGTGTTGCTGATAGCTTTTTAATTTAGTGCATCCTGGGATGCACGGATTTAATTTGAATGAGTCCCCGGGACTATAATAATAACTATAATAACCAATAGCCAAAATGTAACTATAATGACAACGAAGATGAATGTATTAGTCCCAGTACATGAGTGCTTTCCTCATTCCAAAATTGTCAGTATTCATTTCCAACTTTAAAAATAAACTAAATCAAAATGACAGTTAAATGAATGAAAAAAAGAAAAAAAGAAAAAAAAAAAATTTCATAAAGGAAAAATGAATTGTCTATCAATGATGAATTAATTATGACTGTTATATTTCAATTAGTATTCATCAGTTTTTCAATTGGATTTTTACAATGAAAACAGACACAAATGGAATCGCTTCCAAATTGTTTCTTGATAAAATGCCATCTTTGCAAAGAAAGAGACTTGCAAAACTGAAATGGCCAATGTTAAATGGATTCAGCATTTAATTTCACTCTTCGTCGTACGATAATTCACTAAACGTCTCTTTTGTCTGTCTGTCTGTCAATGACTTAATTCAAGAATGGCATCAAGCTACGAACACCAAAACTTTTTGTGTTTACTAATGGGACTAAAAGGTATTTATCTAATTCATTTGCCACAGATAGGATGTGACACAAGGTCACAACTATGTGGCATCCAGCAAAGATTGAACTCACTATTCAGTAGTTAAGGATTGCTTGTGATTCTCAAAGCAAGTGGTTTGAGAATTGCTATTGACTTCATGTCCGCACTACCCAGTGTGTATATATATATAATATATATATATATATATATTATATATATATATATATATATTTATATATGTATTTATATATAAAGGGTGGCTTACCAGTGAATATGGGCACGATCGTTGGAGGTGCACAGGATCCAGGGGTTAAGTCCGTGATAAAACAAATACAAAGTGCTCAATACAAAGTAGAGAAAATTTATTGAGGAAATGGATACAATAGAAACCTACTCGAGTTTTATCGCTAGAATCATCAGGGTTAAATCTACTGAATTAATCGAGTTACTGATTAATTGCAGCTGATCACACGTATGTTCATTGAATAAGATTTAAAAAGAGTAAACAAGTGTTCCTCTGTAACGTAAAATCTTATTCAATGAACATACGTGTGATCAGCTGCAATTAATCGGTAACTCGATTAATTCAGTGGATTTAACCCTGATGATTCTAGCGATGAAACTCAAGTAGGTTTCTATTGTATCCATTTCTTCAATATATATATATATTATATATATATATATATACTTTGGTGGGGTTAAAAGTTTTTGGAATTAGGATGATTCTAAACAGGTCCTTTCCTCCAACAGTTCGGTGCTGCAAAGATCAGGTCACGTTTGTGAGCTCAATATTTACTTTTTATAAACTCTTTTTAACCTCAAAAGGGTTAAGAGGAAGTGTAATACGATATCATCCCTGGGAGCAGGGAAAGATGTATAAATGTAAGCTGAATTTAATTTTTTGCCAGTTTCTAAAGAAAGGGATCTGAAGAAACTCGTAGGGTCCAGATACCATGGTGGAAATGGACCATAATTGCTATATAACCGGTCTTTAAGCCTTTTCTTTGCTATATATATATATATATATATATATATATATATGTAATGTTGTAAAAATTGAAAAAAACACAAGTTTCATTAACGAATGTAGTTTATTAAGCCTACGCTGTGTTTCAGTCTGTTTCGATAGACCTTCATCAGCTTTTGTTGGTTTAAGAAAAAAAAATTATTAATGTAAACAAAAGTCAGTGAGCCTCTGTTTTTGTTGTGTGGCTGCTTTGTTGATCTTCAAATGCTCACATTTGAAGATCATTTGAAGATCAACAAACCAGCCACACAACAAAAAAAGAGACTCGCAGACTTTTGTTTACATTAATAATTTATTTTTTCTTAAACCAACAAAAGCCCTGATGAAGGTCTATCGAAACAGACCAAAACACTGCAGCATCAGCTTAATAAACATGATGATCGGAGGGGCTCCTCCGATTGCCTGTTTAGCCTAGGAGTAATGGCGATGAAGGGGTACTCCACACTCTCCAGGGCTCTAAAATTGGAACCTTACCACTAGATGCAGTTTATCAGAAGGGAGAGACAGAGATCTCCTCTCTCACACGAGTGTCAATACCCAATGAGGATGAGGCAAGGAGTGAAGGGTACTCCACACTCCTCAGGCTCCAAAATTGGAACCTCACCATGCAGTTTATCAGAAAGGGAGAGACAGAGATCTTCCTCTCTCACATGAGTGTCAATACCCAATGAGGATTGAGGCCAAGGATGAAGGGTACTCCACACTCTCCAGGGCTCTAAAATTGGAACCTTACCACTAGATGCAGTTTATCAGAAGGGAGAGACAAAGATCTCCCCTCTCACACGAGTGTCAATACCCAATGAGGATTGAGGCCAAGGAGTGAAGGGATACTCCACACTCCTCAGGGCTCCAAAATTGGAACCTCACCACTAATGACAAGTGTCAATACCCAATGAGGATTGAGGCCAAGAGGTGAAGGGGTACTCCACACTCCCCAGGGCTCCAAAATTGGAACCTCACCACTAGTAACAAGTGTCAATACCCAATGAGGATTGAGGCCATATGCTAAATGTATGACAATTATATATAATAAGCCTGGAACCACATACCGAAAACAGTAAGGTTGTGAATGAAACAATGATGTGGCTAAGTACCAATCATGAGAATTTTGGCATGGCGCCACCAGACAATTATGGCAACAGAGTCATGTGGAATCCATTTGGCACAAGACAGACTTTGCATCAACACCAATTTGAATGAATGCCATGTGTCTGCTGCACCTTTGGAGTTTTGTACAGGAAAGCAAAGATAACATTTCCAGCAGCCACAACTGAATGTGACATTTCAGATGTTATAATTTCAAGACAATTCAATCAATACTAGCTGAAGTACTTGTTTAAGTTGGGTAAAAAATTGGTTGCAAATCCGTTTCTCCTCCTCCAACTAATTATGGATAAAAAAGAGTAGTGCAGTCTGGGCTTCTTTAGCTTTGTTGATAAGGCAACCAATCTATGAAAAGGAAAACTCTGAATCCATTTCTCCTCCCCATTAATCATGGATAAAAAAGAGTAGTGCAGTCTGGGCTTCCTTAATTTTATTGATGAGACAACCAATCTATGAAAAGGAAAACTCTGAATCCATTTCTCCACCCCATTAATCATGGATAAAAAGAGTAGTGCAGTCTGGGCTTCCTTAATTTTATTGATGAGACAACCAATCTATGAAAAGGAAAACTCTGAATCCGTTTCTCCTCCCCATTAATCATGGATAAAAAAGAGTAGTGCAGTCTGGGCTTCTTTAGCTTTGTTGATAAGGCAACCAATCTATGAGAAGGAAAACTGAATTCTAGCTCTTCCCAGAATGTCATGGACTAGCTTGGCAGAGTAAGGCCTATTATTACTCATGTCTTAACGATATTAAAAAAGGCTGGAGTCCTGTAGTGGACTGAGAAGGAGGCTGATAATAACAGTGATGATGATGATGATGGTGATGATGATCTCACACACACACCCACACACAAGCAAACACAGAGGTGTATCACTCATAAATAAGAACACCCCTACCAGGTTTTTTTTTTTATAAAAAGTAAATTTTTTAAAACCAAAGATAAAAAAATAAAGTAATGTGGGTGGAGGGGCCTATTGTCAGTATCAGTGGTATATATACTGGTCCTGCTAGGGTTAATATAAATGTTCATATTTCTGCTTTTTCCTTCTTCTCTATATATTATCTCATCAAGTTTTGAATATTTCATTATGCAGGTCACAAAAGCAAAGTTTAAAGACAAAAATGGGTCTTTTTCCACTTTCTTTCAGCACAGGAACAGGAAAAAGTGCAAAAATATGTGACATTGTGTAATATGTGACATGTGCAATATGTGACACTGTGCAATATGTGACATTGTGTAATATGTGACATTATATAATATGTTACATTGTATAATATGTGACATTGTAATAACTTGAAAAATAAAAAGTGCAAAGTATTAATCTGAGGATTGTGGAGTACCCCACTTCATTGCCATTACTCCCAGGTTCACTCTGACCCAGAGTGGTAGTAACTGTTAAGGTCCATCTATGCGTTAAATAAAATTTAAAAAAAAATGTGTTTTAAAAAGAATTTTGAATACCCATCAAAAATGAATAAAACAAAACATCTTTGGCATAAAATAACCCAACAAAGATTGACATGCTGTAAAAACCAACCAACCAACCAACCAACCAACCAATCTCTGAACCAGAGTATATGACCAACTGCCCAATCTATGAATTGAACAAAAAAAAAATGTGTTTAACAAAAAGAGAAGAAAAAAAAAGAATTTTCAATACTTATCAAAAAGGAATAAAACAAAATGACCTACTGCCCAAAGTAGGTGTTAATTAATTATTAGTCTATGTTACTCTCACCCTTGACCAGGATTGAACCTGCAGCCTGGAAATAACTGTCACAGATTGTTAACTATTGGGCAGTGGAACAGTCAAACACCTCCTCAACTTAATGGACTGTTCCTGGCAGTAGTGGCAGTAACTATTTAATCTGTTACAGTTTGTTCATTAAAGGAAACCTAGTAACTGTATGGAGAAGCTATAACACTTTAACTTTTCACTAGGAATGGAAAAAAAACATGAGTTAAAAAAAAATAGGAATACACACCAAGAATGAATCAAACAAAATGTCTTCGGCATAAAATAACCTGACAAGGATTGACATGCCATAAAAACCAACCAACCAGCCCCTGAATCAGGGTATATGACCAACTGTCCTATCAATGAATTGAACAAAAAAAATGTGTTTACAAAAAAGAGAATTTTCAGTACCCATCAAGAATGAATCAAACAAAATGTCTTCAGCATAAAATAACCCAACAAGTGTTGATATGCCATAAAATCCAACCATCCAACCCACCATCCACCCAACCCTGCTTGATTAATCTAAATATTCCTTTTTTTTCTAAGTTAATGATATATAAGAGAATATTTAGATTAAAAAGTGAGTATTGAAAAATGTGTTTGAAAAAAAATTGAATTTGAAAAAAATTTGAATACCTAACAAGAATGAATAAAACAAAACATCTTCAGCATAAAATAACCCAACAACGGTTGACACACCATAAAATCCAACCAAACAACCACAATTAATTTTGAGTTGTCTTCCAGCAGATCAAAGTTTTATTTGTTAATAGAGATGAATTCAGAGCAGTTATATATCATTATTGTTATTTACTAAGCTTATCATAGATATGACACAAGGCCAAAAGTATGGAGCGCCTAATGAGAATCAAACTCACTAACAATGGTCTACAAATCTAGCTTGATAACCATTACACCACGTGAGGTGCCCAGTTATGTCATATAAGCCAGGGTATTTTGTCTTGTATCTTTGAGTTTAAATTTTGAAAAATTGAATACCCAACATTATTTTCTCTCTCTCTCTCTCTCTCTTGTTTCTTTCATTCTTCTCTTTCCATTTCTCTCTCTCTCTCTCTCTCCTCTCTCTTGTTTCTTTCATTCTTCTCTTTCCTTCTCTCTCTCTCTCTCTCTCTCTCTCTCTCTCTTGTTTCTTTCATTCTCTCTTCTCTTTCATTCTCTCTCTCTCTCTCTCTCTTCTCTCTTTCAATCTCTCGTCTCTCTCTCTCTCTCTCTCTTGTTTTCATTCTTCTCTTTCCATTCTCTCTCTCTCTCTCTCTCTCTCTCTCTCTCTCTTCTTGTTTCTTTCATTCTTCTCTTTCCATTCTCTCTCTCTCTCTCTCTCTCTCTTGTTTCTTTCATTCTTCTCTTTCCATTCTCTCTCTCTCTCTCTCTCTCTCTCTCTCTTGTTTCTTCATTCTTCTCTTTCATTTCTCTCTCTCTCTCTCTCATCTTCTCTCTCTCTCTCTCTTTCTTTCATTCTTCTCTTCTCTCTCTCTCTCTCTCTCTCTCTCTTGTTTCTTTCATTCTTCTCTTTCCATTCTCTCTCTCTCTCTCTCTCTCTCTCTCTTTTCATTCTTCTCTTTCCATTCTCTCTCTCTCTCTCTCTCTCTCTTGTTTCTTTCATTCTTCTCTTTCCATTCTCTCTCTCTCTCTCTCTCTCTCTTGTTTTCTTTCATTCTTCTCTTTCATTCTCTCTCTCTCTCTCTCTCTCTCTCTTGTTTCTTTCATTCTTTCTCTTTCCTCTCTCTCTCTCTCTCTCTCTTGTTTCTTTCATTTTCTCTTTCCATTCTCTCTCTCTCTCTCTCTCTCTCTTGTTTCTTTCATTCTTCTCTTTCCCTCTCTCTCTCTCTCTCTCTCTCTCTTGTTTCTTCATTCTTCTCTTTCCATTCTCTCTCTCTCTTTCTTGTTCTCTTTCATCTCTCTCTCTCTCTTCTTCTCTTTCATTACTCTCTCTCTCTTGTTTCTTTCATTCTTCTCTTTCCATTACTCTCTCTCTCTCTCTCTTCTCTCTTGTTTCTTTCATTCTTCTTTTCCATTAACTCTTCTCTTTCTTTGTTTCTTTCATTCTCTTTCCATTAAATCTCTCTCTCTCTCTCTCCCCCATCTTATTTCTTTCATTCTTTTTCCATTAACATCTCCAGCATAAAATAACCCAACAACGGTTGATATGCCATAAAATTCAACCAGCCAACCAAACAAGTTTTCTGATCCAGTTTATTGCAAGAACACTTGTAGCAAAATGCCACTGCAGTCAACTGGGCAGTAGTAACATTGTAAGCAATTACCAGTCAGAAAAAGGATACAAGTCAGATTCATAATATTAGTAGTAGTAGTAGTAGCAGCACTAGTAGTGAATAGTAGCAAGTGCAGTAAAGATATGTTTCTAACAGTTGGTTGCTTTATAGTAAAAGGTGTGGGGGTGGGCGAATAGCTGCTGAATCGACAGCTGAAAAAAATAAATAAATAAAAATAAATAAATAAATTCCTCCTGGCACAAGCCTAACCCTCGGCCTCGATTTGCAGTAAAAATCAGCCTTTTGTCTGATCGGAAGAAGAAAAAAAAAACTAACCTGTCTTTCCTCTTTCCTTCCATTGTTGGGGAAGATGAGGATGATCAATTGTGGCAACGATGGGGAGGGGGAAGAGGGGAAGTGGTGTTTGAGAGGGAGGAGGAGGGAGGAGGAGGAAGAGAGAAAGGATGGGCATCTGGTTCCTGGGCACTAATCACCATCGATGTCAATAGTTTCCTGATCTTACTGTAAATGCATCGAGCGACAATATCGTAAGCTGTCTTCACAACAATAAGAAAGTTTTGTACAGCATAAAGTGATCTAATCCAGGACAACGGTTCCTTAAACGGTCAACACCTCCCCCCTTGGTGAGGTAGGATTGTGGGGATACAAGGGTGTGGTAAGAGAATGGGGAAAGGGTGCTGCAGCAGGGTGGTGCTCAATAAGGAAAACTTTTGAATTACCGTATTTGACGGCATATAGGACACACTTTTTTTCCAAAATTTTGGCTCCAAAAATTGCCCTGCATCTTATACATCATAGGTGAAGTTTGAGACCTCCCGTAGGCCTAGGCTAATCTTCTCTATGATGGTCACTAACGCAGCTTACGCTCAGTACTTTTACCTACCCTGAATTTATTGCTGGTATTGTTATAATCAAGGTTGTGTAATGCACAGCTAGACTGTTTTCAACAATATGCTTAAATACACTAAAAACCTTTTTTCCTGAATCTGACCCGCTGAAATGGGGGTGCGTCTTATATGCCTGTGTGTTTAATATGCCTGTGCGTCTTATATGCCGTCAAATATGGTATTTGTATTTCCAAATAAAACCATATTAAGTATTTTATCTTCATAACATAGGGGATCTAATTTCAGATAATGGTCCTTCAAACAGTTAACACCTCCCCTTGGGGGGGGGGGCATTGTTGGGTTACAAGATCATGCTAAGAGAATTGGGGGTTGTTTTACTAGGGTGGTGCTTAATAATGAAACTTTTAGCTTATTTGTATTTTCAAAAAAAACCATATTAACTATTTTATAATCTAGGATCATGGTCCCTCAAACGATTAACACCTCTTGGGGGGAGCATTGGGGAGGGGTATAAGGATGTGTTAAGGGTGGGGGCGATACAGCAGTGTGGTACTCCTGAAGTAAAACTTAAGGAAAACTTTTGACTTATTTGTATTTGCAAATAAAAACCATATTAAGTATTCTAACTTCTTAAGTGATCTAATTTAGAACAATGGTTCCTCAAACAGTTAACACCTCCATTTGGGGGGCATTGTGGAGATACAAAGACGTGGGTGGTGCTCAGTGATTAAACTTTTGACTTATTCATATTTCAAAATAAAACAATATAGAGCATTTTAGCTGCAATAAGAAATGTCTAAATGATATACTGGAAAAGTTTAAAGATCTTTGAGTGCATTTCCTTCATTGTTTACTTTGGTAAAAATGGTTTAACTCTTTGCTTACTTTAAACCGCTCACAGTGGCTCTCCCATCCCTGTACAAAAACTGATGGTTAGTTCATTATGATTTGAGCAGAAGGACTCAGATTACAATAATAATAATAGGACTTTATTTGAATAGAATGAGTTGTAAAGTTATTTGATAGTGTACTTTGAAATATCCCAAAGGAAATTTGGTACAGCCATGGAGGAAATTTGGTAGGTAAAAGGTTAATATCAGAGATAAATTTACTGAAAAACATGCTTGAACTTTTGCCTACTTTAAACCGCTTACAGCAGCTCTCCTACCACTGCACAAAAACTGATGGCGAGTTCATTGTAATTGAGCAGAAGGACTCAGATTACACTAATAATAGGACTTTATTTGAATAGGACTTGTGAGGTGAATAGATAGTGAACTTTGAAATATTCCATCATACAGGTAAAAAATACAAAAAAAAAAATTGGTATATCTGTGGGTGGGGGGAATTTGGTAGGCAAAGAGTTAAATTAGTTGACTTTACATGTTTAATTTGGAGATCAAATACAAGAATATGGTTTATTGTCTCACATAGATAAACTTCCTCTGAGGTTATCATAGGTCAATAAAAAAAATGTACTTTCTTTCTCAATTACATAGAGAAAATTTTCAAAACTTATTTCAGGAGAAAAAAATGTATAAGTTAAAGTAAAGTCGTCAGGGCGGCCTAATGTCAGTATCAGCCAGACAGCATTTTCATTAGTGCTAGACCAAGGAGATTATTTTAGCGTCTGAGGTGGAGCACCACACCTACCATCAGCTCCTGACTTTACCGTACATGTCCCTGTGCTACTCATATGCTGTGTCGGTGAGGGCTGGTATTGAACGAGGAACCTTGTGATTCCTAGCCGAACGCTATACCGACTGAACTAAACCTGTCCTTTATAATTCCTCATCTCAGTAATACTTGTTGGTTGTTTTATTTTATGGCATATCAACCCTGGTTTCCGAAGCCACTGGACTGTTGAAGTTAACAATGTTGATCCCAGGGGGCCATCCACCCAGGCAACACCTGTCCCCTCGATTTAAAGGGGCTGGGCTGGGTCTATTGCCCAGTGCCTGAGGTGCCTCCTTTGAGGGGGAATGCGACAGGATCAAATTACTTTTTGCACATGCCTTCCATGACCTTCGGTTCATGGTTGGTGCCAAATTAGTACATGTGGTAAATATCTCTCAACCCATTACGGATTCATTCAGGGCTGGTTTAGCTCAGTCGGTAGAGTGTCCACCTGGAAATCACAAGGTTCCTGGTTTGATACTGGACCTCGCCAACTCAGCATATGAGTAGCACAGGGATCTGTGCGGTAAAAGTGAGGAGCTGATGGTAGGTGTGGCACTCCACCTCAGATGCTAAAAAACAATCTCCTTGGTCTAGGCTAGTGAAAAGGGGATAGACACTCTCGCTGATTAGCTGATACTGACTAGGCCACCCCGATGACTTTACTCTTATAATGCCGATTTAATGAACTAACATCAGTTTTTGTACTTTGTTTGGGTGTGGTATGTGTCGAAACAGTTCTCGGTGAGAGAGCTGCCGTGAGTGGTTTAAAGTAGGCAAAGAGTTAAACTCAGATCATCAATTCCATTTCCTGCGACAATAAATGTTATGCTAAGTGTGCCTCTAATAGACTCATAGTGTCATTTATTTACGATTTATGTCTTAAATCTCATAAAATGGTCCGGTCTCTAAGGGAACATTATTATTGTAAATTAAAATCAATAGTTACTTTGAAGAATTTTACCAGGCCATTCTTCAATGTAAAAGATTTTCTATTCTTGTGGCTATGTATAGATTGATATATTTTAAAATTGTAGAGGTGAGAAATTGACAGTAACCAAGTGCTACCCTAACTTAGATATAAATGCTGTATCCACGACATTGAGCACTATTTACTTATGAATACAGCACCCTATATATATAATATATATATATTATATATATACACACACACATATATATATATATATATATATTATATATATATATATATATAGCAATAGCATAATCTTTACAGATCATTGCCGTCCCTCACAATCCTATAACTCCACCACCAGAACCCTTCCTTGCATGAGCCCTCAAATGACTCATCAAACCCGCTGTAGATCCACAAAGTTTGATGCAAATATGACATAGAAAGGACGTCCTTCAGTTGAATCAGATGATAAAATTTGATGCTTATGCACCACCATATGTCTCTTAAGAACAGAAGCTGATTTACAGACTTTGTTACAGATTGCATAAGACACATTGTTTGTTCCTGAATTTGTCACAAATGACCAGACAGCAGGGGATCTATCCCCTTTTCTCTAGCATGAGACCAAGGAGATTGTTTTTTAGCATCCGAGGTGGAGTGCCACACCTACCACACATCTTTATATTTATGGCACAGATCAGATTACCCAATAAGGCGCTACTCATGCACTGAGTTGGTGGAGACCACCGTTATTGAACCTGGAACCTTGTGATTCCTAGGTGAGTGCACTACCAACTGAGATAAACCTCCCCCTAAAAAAAAAGACAACCCTATTAAAAAAACGGGGTAATAGAAAATTTATTCTTTTTGCTAGTGCTAGACCAAGGATTATTTTTTGTTAAGGTGGAGCGCCACACATACTACTAAATTTAGTCTAAGAAGATCAAACTTACTTCTGAGAAATCAGCAGCCAAAATCACTTGAAAGACAAAAAAAAAAAAAAGAAAGAAAAAAAAAAAAAGGAAGTCAACCTAACTGGAATTTGTGGGGTCAAGAAAATCTTTCTTTTTCAGGAAGTTATATAATTGAACATGTGACCGACTCACAATGCATTGTGGGAAGGGAAGGTAATTTTTTTTTTATAAGCGTTTTTCGTTGGTAACTTTCCTATTCAGACAATGTTTTTGTTACTTTTCTTGTTACCCTTGACAATATCCTGGCTAATTTTACAGACATTAAAAGTTAGCAGACAATTAGAGTGTCGGCATTTCGAACAATTATTTTTGATTATCGCCATCTCTCATAGGAAACAATTCACAAATGGCCCATTGTCTAATGGAATGATAAAAGCAATCATCCACAATTTTATTTTTATAAGCGGCATGACCTGGTCAACTGTTCGGCTTCAAAATGGCAAAATTACCACATAAAAATTATCACAATGAAAAGTTTAAAATTCTTCTGCCTATATATATATATATAGATATATATAGATATATATATATACACTTTTTATTTACTGTTTTTTTAACTTAAATTTGTTTGTGTGTATGTATATATGTATATGTGCATGTTCTCTCAGGCACACATACATATACACACACATATATATGTACATATATATCTGTGTGTATTGTGTGTGTATATCTATGTGTGTGTCTGAGTGAACATACACATATATAAATATGCACAAATGAATATAAGTTTAAAAAACAGTCAATAGAAAGTGTATATACACACACACACACACACACACACACACACACACACACACATATATATATATGCACACACACACGCACACAAACACATATATATCTATCTATGTATGTGTGTGTATATATGTGTGTGTCTGAGTGAACATGCACATATACATATATACATATGCACAAACAAATATAAGTAAAAAAAACACACACACAATCCATTTGAAAAACATCTTAGACCAAAACAATTTTCATTTTTGTTAAAATATTTTTTTATATGTATTAACATTTATGTGCATATATATATATAATATATATATTATATATATGCACAAACATTTTTGATCTCTAATAATATTGTTTTATTCTCCAATGTATAAAAATATGACTATTTACCTAGCTGGACACACACACACACACATATATATATATCTGGTATAAAAAATATATACATACATTTATATATATACATACATTTATATATATTGTAATTTGGGATTTGTAATTTTGGGATTTTTAAAAATCCTTGTATAAATCTATAAGTGTGTATCAACATGTGCATGCATTGTGGATGTACAGAAGATATTAAGGATCCCAAATAGAATTATCCCCAACACATCCGTGTATTGGATACATATATATATATACATATATATTTGAGTTTTAAGGGTTTCACATATACTTGGCATATTTGTGTTATAAAAAAATGAAAAAATAATAATACCATATTTTTTTGAAGCATGAATGGATGGTGAATGTAAGTGTTCAAATAGACTAATAAACTTATATATATATATATATATATATATATATATATATATATATACGAGAAATGTGAGGAGGTTAATCTGACAGTATGTGGAGAAAAGTAGACAAACACGGGATGTTATGGAAACTGGATGTTTATTGTCGATGATGCAATGTTTCGGCCATTTTGACCATCATCAGGACCAAAAGCCCAGTTCTAGGTTCAATGAAGGACATTTTCTGAAAATGTCCTTCATTGAACCTAGAACTGGGCTTTGGTCCTGATGATGGTCTAAATGACTGAAACGTTGCATCATCGACAATAAACATCCAGTTTCCATAACATCCCGTGTTTGTCTACTTTTCTCCTCATACATATATATATATGATTAAAATCGAATGGTTTAAAAACTACCTACTGAAGTTTCTTGCAGTAGCGAATCTTCAGACCCTGAAGATTTGCACTACTGCAAGAAACTTAAGTTGGTCATTTTTAAACCAATTGATTTTCATTGTTGATTTAGCTCTTTATATTGAGCACTTTTTAATCGGTTTTAGTGAAAAAATCCCGAAGTAAATACGGTTGTATACTTATTTGTTTGGTGGATTTAATGGTAATTGCAATATATATATATATATATATATATATATATATATATATACTCTAAATATGCTAATTCCATTAATTTTTGCCAGGGTAGTATAAAAGTACTTACTCAGAATAGAATTGGTTTGTGTCTGTTTTAATATCATTTTTATCTTCTTTGACATACACACATGCACACAGACAGACAGACAGACAGACACACACATACAAACAGAGCGAGAGAGAGAGAGAGAGAGAGAGAGAGAGAGAGGGAGAGAGAGAGAGAGAGACACACACACACACACACACAATATTTGAAATGTAAAATAAAATAAAATAAATACAACTTACACTATTATTTTTTTCATTTTTGCATTGTTCAATATGCTGGATAGAGCCCTAAGTGAATGTGCTAATTCCATATTTTTTGGCCAGGGGGCAGCACTTTCAATGCTTTTCTCTCTAAACTTCTCTATGAGAAAATTTCTTTTTTTTTTCAAAATTCCGAAATGGTTTAATTAAGTTTGAAGAAGAAAAAAGAAAAAAAAAAAAAAAAGGAGAAAAAATGATAATTGCTATTAACAGAATGTAGATACATTTTGCAATGATTCTTTTTCTACTGAACAAAAAAAACAAAAAAAAATATATCTGCACAAAAATATCTTCCCATTTCATCAGCTTGAAATATTGCAAAGCTCATTTTCTTGAATGGTTAATTAAGTCACAGTTTCACTCTCTTCCTATCTATTTATCTGTGTGTGAATATATACATATATATATATATATATGGTTAATTAAGTCACAGTTTCATCTCTTCCTATCTATTTATCTGTGTGTGAATATATATATATATATATATATATATATATATATATATATGGTTAATTAAGTCACAGTTCACTCTCTTCCTATCTATTTATCTGTGTGTGAATATATATATATATATATATATATATATATGGTTAATTAAGTCACGGTTTCATTCTCTTCCTATCTATCTATCTGTGTGTGAATATATATATATCATATCATCATCATCATGTCACGCAATTAGCACAGATATCCATGACAATCACTCGCCAACCTTCTCTATCATTCATTGTCCTAGGGAGGTC
>CM042163.1:74429795-74467295 GCA_023376005.1 Doryteuthis pealeii
GTTTTGTTGGATTTCACTGCATGTCAACCCTTGTTGGGTTAGTATTATCTGCATTATTCAGACTATTGTCCTCATCTTCATTGTTATCTGTACAACGTATATGTATTTTTTTTCTCCTAAATATTTTATGCAACAAATTCACATGGAATGGGTTCTAGAATGACTGGCTTATTTTTGGAGATATTGACGAAGTGTTACATACTGAGGTTTTCACAGTACCAAATCGATATAATGTTGTATACCCTTTTCTTACTTCTTCACTTACTTCTAGTCGTCTTTTCTTCTGGCCGGCTTTGCTATTCTGATCGTCTAACATCTTGGTCTGGTCTCTTCTAAAGTCTGGACTTTCTTTGGGGACTTCGGGTCTGGTTTTTGTTGGGGATTTCTCCTTATCAGAAGCCCTGTGTTATTGTTAGATTTAGGTAATAAACACAAGACTTCGATTTACGTTGATGTTACTTTATTTCCAAATCCCCAACCAGACAATCTGCGCAGATGAGGGACCGCGTGTATAACACAACTTACCCCTTTGAGTTCGCTGCTACCTTCTAACTGCCTGAGTTACTTCTATCCTTAAACCGGAACAGGGTCTTCTATGCCTTCCAGTTCTCACGATTCATCCCCAGAAGGCAAGGTGAGAGTAAGGTCAAGCGCCGTCACTCACCCTCAAGGCCATCAGCTGCACTAATTGCCATTATGATTTCTACACTAGCTTAAAAAAGTATTAGGGATCCAATAATTATGTAACAGAAGTGCCTCTTCTTAGGTCTTTCTGGTTTTCTCTTGAAGGAAACACGGACACCCTTGGCTTGTTGGATTTTCATTGTATTCATGCTTGATGGGTATTCAAAATTTTCAAACTCATCTTTTTAACATATTTTTTAAAAGTCATTTTTTTCTATTTAACTCATAGACTGGACCCTAACAGATACTACCACTATGGGTCAGAGTGGACCTGGGAGTGATGGATGTGATTCAGTGTATTCAATGAGATATGACTGCAAAGCATGTCAGTGTGCTAGAATGCCATTGAACCTACAAAAGGGTCCATCCATCCTTATTGTTGTAGAGTTACTAACATCCCTTTAGCACTCTACCAGATGGACTGGCTCATAGCCATAAAATAGCCTACGATTAAAGTAGATTAACTAGCTGAATAATATTCAGACTGACTTTGCTGCATTGGCTATACTGAACTGACCCTCCTTTTTTAGTGTGAGTTTTTTTTGTTAATTGTTTTACTTATTTGTTCTGTGTTTGTATGTATCCGTTCAGCATTGAATGCTGGTACTTAATAAATGTGTTAAGCACACCATTCATCTGTGTATCTTTCCATCTCGCGATACAACTCTTATTTATTATCTTTGGCACCCTGCCAGCCAGGTAAGCATGTTTTCCTAAATAAAAAAAATGCTAAATATTTCAAAAACTTTCACTTGTAGACAATTCTTTATTCATTGTTATGTTATTGTGATGGAGAACAAGAAAGGAAAAAGAGCAAGACATTGTCTTGCCTGCCGGGATCGAACTCACGTCCTCCCGCATGCAAAAACAATGCGATTTGAGCACTGGACGGATTCAAGGTTCGACTGATGTGCCTGGATGTTAGGGTAAATATGTCCATAAATAACAAGTGAGTCGAGCGCTGGGCAGTCAGCAGCAGCAGAAGCAGTCGACGACGACGACAAAGCGCTTTGCGAACGACCCAGTAAAGAAATGGATTTTAGTCCAACAGAAACAAAACTAAATAGGAATTGGGATTTTGAACTGTTAAAGATTATTTTGACTACGACGACAGATTTTCCAGCTGCTAGATGAAGACGAAGAATGTGTTGACCAAAAGAAAGTCTGGCTTGTGAGAAGACGGTGAACTCGTTTGTTTTTGGTCCCCCCCTCAGTAGGAACTTCTTGATTCGAATATCTATTTCCCCCCATATATTTTCCCCCCTTCTATAGTTATCTGAATATTACTTTTGTTATCTTGTAAAATCCTTATTTCAATATTGCTCATCATTACTTATTTCCTTGCTAAATGCATATATCTAGATTTTTAATTACATGTTTTTACATAATCATCCCCCACCCCCCATAAAATGGGCCCGGGTTAGCTCAGTCGGTAGAGCGTTCGGCTAGAAACCACAAGGTTCGTAGTTCGATACCGGTCCTCGCCAACTCAGCGTATGAGTAGCACAGGGATCTGTGCGGTAAAGTAAGGAGCTGATGGTAGGTGTGGCGCTCCACCTTAGATGCTAAAAAACAATCTCCTTGGTCCAGCGCTATTGAAAAGGGGATAGACTCCCTCCCTGACTGGCTGATACCGACTTTAGCCGCCCCGTCGACTTTACTTTACTTTACTTACATAATCATGATATACCTATCATCAAAAAGATGAGTGGTCTTCTTACTGCTTTTAAAATTAGATGCATCACTTATTGGTATTTTTAAAAAACTTTTATTTACTTAACTAAGTTTCTTTTATTACTAACTAACACACAACACGCTGAGTTGAGTTAGCCGAGGCAAACAGGACGTCTCTAGATATCGGCTTGAACTGAGTAACTAATTCAAAATCACGTGACGTGCGAGACTTCAACTGTCAGTAATTTTCTGTCTGTGATATGAAGAGGCCATCCCTGCAGAAATACAGGGGGTTGCCAATAATCTATGCCGCCACATAGTTCCAGTTTATGCAACACTTGGTGATGAAACCAGTTTAGGTGCCAAACAATAGTATTAATAATGTTAAAAAATTATATTAATAATTGAGGTTTAAAAGAAAAGAAAATCATGGAGAATGTGACGTAAATAACTATGGGAATTGTGACTTGAGTAGTGATATAGTTTTGGTTCCAGACAGACAAAGACACAATCTCCATTATAATAAGATATACAGAATCCTCTAAAAAGAAACAAAATCTGTTCCCTGAAACATTGTAAAAAGCACAAAGAGCAGTTCTGACCCGGAGTGGTAGTACCTGTTAAGGTCCCATCTATGGGTTAAATAGAAAAACATGAGTTTATTAAAAAATTGAGTATCCATTAAGAATGAATTTATTTCAAAACTTAGTTGGCATTAAATGACCCACCGAGGTTGATATGCCGTTAATCAAACCAAACCAAACCAGGCAAAAATTGTTACAGCTAGTCTAGTGATATCTAAGATATTGCATCTTTTGGTCACCATTTATTCAAAGAATTACAGAATTCTCTTAAAAAAAAAAAAAATAGAATCTGTTCCCTGAAAGACTGCAAAAAGCACAAAGAACAGCTCTGTGCAGAGAAAGATAAAAAAAAAAAAGTAATTAAGGAAAGAAAATAGAATTATGAAATTGCCTGAAAAATGGCAAAAGATAATGGAACAAAATGATGAATATGTTGTTCAATAGAATTAATGTCAAAAAAACAAAAAAATGGCTTTTATCTTTATTCCATAAACAGAACAAATTTTTGGCCAACTAAAATCCTAAAACAAAAACAAAAACAAAAATAGTAGAAATAAAAAACAAATGTTCGACCAGAAAAAAAAAAAAAATTCCCCATCATCTTTAATGAATCGATGGACAGACATTTTAGAAGAGTCATGTTTTTCTTTTTGTTTTTTTTAACCTCGATGCAAATCAAAAAGTGGATATTCAAGAAGATCTGCCCACACAAAACTTATAATCGTTAAAAACCAGTTCAAATGGAAAAAATTAATGTATACAATATGTATGTTGCGATTTCCTAGAAGAAGGAAGTTTTTAAGCCAATTGAGATTTTTTTTCTCCTTTCTTTTTTGTGAATAAAAAGTTTTAAGAAAAAAAAAGAAGAAAAAAGCCCCCCCCCCCAAAAAAAAAAAAAAACACTTTATTTTTGCAGATTATTTCTTTCCCGGAAGAACAAGAAGAAAAGAAATAAAAAATAAAAAAAAAAGAAAAAACATATTTAGGTGCAAATAATTGTTTTTTTTTTATAACAATATAAAAAAAAGAAAACTTTAGTTGTTTTTAACAATGGTATGAATTGGTGAATGAGTTAAACTGTTGACTAAGTGGAAATCAGAGAAATAATATATATATATATATATATATATATATATAATATAAATAAGATAAATATATAAAGGTTTTACATATCTATTTATTAGGTGACAAAGGAACATTCACGACCATATTGGTTTCATGCAATACAATCATCAGGTGAAGATGCCTTTGGTACGCCATTCCAGCAAAAGCTGAAACAGTGACCATCCCACACTATATATATATATATATATATATATATATGTCATACAGATATAAATATATATATTATCATATGAATATATATTAGTAAATAAATTATATAATATATATATTATATAAATAATCCTATTGTAAATGATGAATGCTAATATATATCATCATCATCATCATGTTGCACTAAGTGGAAATCAGAGAAATAATATATATATATATGTTACATAATCTATGCATAGATTATTATCAACCCCCTGTATTTCTGAAGGGATGGCCCCTTTTCATATCAAGGGCGGGACTTTCCATGGAATATTACAGAAAGCCAGCGAAATACGTGAAGTCACGTGGGACCTGGTTGGGTCTTCAGTTTCAGCTTGGACGTCAGGCAGAGAAGATATAACTGCCCTAGCTGGGACTCACCTGAACATGCACATTGTGTTAGTTAGAGAAATATGTTTAGTTAAGTAAATAAAGGTTTAAATAAATAATATGGTTTTGTGGTTGATGAATGTCTTGGCAACAAGACTGACCTAGATGAAGAAATGAATCAAGGACGACCAACCAGCAAGACGAAGTCCAGATGCTAGAAGAAGAACGTAAGATACCAAAGATGAGCAGAAGAATAATAGAAGTAAAGAAAGGGTATACAACATATATATATATATATATATATATATATGTCATACAGATATAAATATATATATTATCATATGAATATATATTAGTAAATAAATTATATAATATATATATATTATATAAATAATCCTATTGTAAATGATGAATGCTAATATATATCATCATCATCATCATGTCACACTGTTAGTACGGATATCCATGATAATTTCTCTCCATCCGTCCCTATCACTCATCATTCTCAGGAGGTCGTCTATGCAGCATCCAGTATCTGCACAGAGCTGGTCAATGTACATCTGCTGGTCGGCCCACACTGGCGTGCCCATGTGCTGGCTTCCACAGGAGGACGTCATTTATGAGTTTGTCCTTGCTTCTCCAGCAGTGTCTTGTCCATCTTACTTGGATGGTTTGTGTGATATGGGGTAGGTGGCAGTACAGCTGTTTTCTCGTGGGGTGCTGTTTCCGCGTCTTGTTCAGGATCACCCACAGCATTCTTGTGCAGCTCCCATCTAGTTTATCTCTCTCTCTCTCTCTCTCTCTATATATATATATATATATATATAATTAAGAGTTTCATCGGATGATTGTATCTCAGCCAATACATGAAACATTTAATCATGAGACCAACACAAAGAAGTGAGAGCTTAATATCTTTTAAGTTATATTATGCTCTACTGGCCAGCATTTGAGCACTTTTCACACACACACACACACACACACACACACACACACACACACATCTATACGTATATATAAAGGGCAGTTGTGTGAATCTGTATGTCTAGAGGAAACTTCAAAAATAAAACAATTGACGACAAAGTAAATATATATATACACATTAAATATCACCAGGGCTTGGTTTTTGAGCAAAAGTAATGATAATTTTATTTATATTTATGAAGATATTTGAAAAATAAAATTTAAATGATAACAGCATGGATGGATGCAAAGTCTATTTTATTACATAGGGATTTAAATGGGGCATCCCACGAGGATTCAACTCATGATTCAGTAATAATGGATCTGTGGGACTAACTATACTCCTCTACCCAGGCGACGCTGGGTAGCCACTGCTAGTACATATATAAAGGGCAATTGGTATGTATGTATGTATGTATGTATGTCTGGAGGAAACTACAAAAATAAAGCAAATAACGACAAAGTAAATGTATATACACATTCCCTACCACCAGAGCTTGGCTTTTGTGCTAAAATAATGAAAAATTTTTTTTTATATTTGTGAAACATTTTATATGTCCCAAACATACACCATGCCTTGATATTTGGGATGGAAAGACTGAATATGGCCATTGGGTGAACTCCAGCAAATTGAAGATGTACTTTTGGGATTTAATTGTTCAGTAATATTTAAAAAAAAAAAAAAGAAAAAAAAAGCAAATAATTATAATTTACTTTTATCTATATTATTTTTTTTGTGTGTGTGTACATTGCCATAGAAATGGTGTAGATTTTTATAGAGGCGCTAATTTTTTATGTCAACAGGAAACCATGCGACAAATGATAGAATATGTATTTTGGGTGTCGTAAATTCAGGGTTTTTTGTTTTTAAAAAATTTATTTTTAGTAGTTTTTGTTTTTGAGACTGCTTTAGGATTTGAATATATAAGACCGAAATAATCAATGGATCTGTAAGAATAACTTTTATTTATCCCTCACCCTCTACCAAAGCAACACTGGGTAGCTGCTTCTAGTATATATATATATATATATATATATATATACATATATATATATATATATATATATATATATATATATATATATATATAATTAAGTTAAAGAACTGAAGATCTAAAATCAATAGCACTTGGTATCTGTCAGTTTCTTGCGTATGCACTTTCCAAACCAAGTAATCTTCATACAATGACTGCTATTTACACAGTAGCATTGCAACCAACAAAGCCTTCATCAGATGATGACTCTGGGTTCAGGCATGGTTTCAGGGCCGAAGCATCATTACCACTAACCCAGAGCGCCCCAACAGTATCTCACGATACCACCAGACTTTGTTGGTTTGATGTCACAATATAGGACTGCCATATCCACGCTGATGCGGTTAGAGCTTTCTCCTGAATCTTTTTTAAGTATTTCCTCTTGTCTGGTGGAGAAAGTCCAAGTTTAGACAAAAATGCAAGGTTGAGTTGGTAATAAATCCCCGACATCCAACTTCAATGGGAAATACATCTGTTATCCATCCATTTCTGACACAGTATATATATATATATATATATATCTCTCTCTCTCTCTCTCTCTCTATATATATATATATATATATATATATATATATATATACACACACACACATATATACCAGACACATACATACACACACACACACACACATAATATATATATATATATATATATATATACAAGAAAAAATCTGACCTGTTGAGTCAACTATTGAGCTCTGGGTAGATGATTGTGATCAAAAACGAAGTTAGTTTGCAAAAATAATTAAATTATAAAAATAAATACGACCAGAGAATTAAAAAAAAAACTCCATTAAAATCATTTTGCTCAAATTTGCAAAAACTGACCTGTTAGCTGCTGAAAATTAACATACAAATAAGTTCATCTACCACTCACACTCTCCAATCTCTCTCTTTAAATCCCTAAGAAGTGCTCAGTGTATGATAATCAATAAATTAAATTATATACAGAGCAATATTTAACTTCAAAGAAAGAAAAACTTAACAAACCGTCATCCTGCTATATTTTTAATTCGCCCAGAAACTCAAAAAAATTATATATATATATATATATATATATATATATATATATATATATATATAGAGAGAGAGAGAGAGAGAGATAGATAGATAGATAAAAATAAACATAAGTTTTAGCTTATATCTATTATCATTGGAACAATTTTGCAAAATTATTCCAATGATAATAAATATAAGCTAAAACTTTTATTTATTTTATCTATCTATCTATATCTATAGATATTTATTTATTCATCTATTAATGCTCTATCACAGATATTGAGCACTCTTCTAATAATACTGTACATTGGATTACTACCGCTTCTTCTAGTATAGTAGTGCCAACCATACACATTGATATATATATATATATATATATATAATATAAACTAAAAAAATAAATATAAACTAAAACATTTATTTATTTATCTATTAACGCTCTATCACAGATATTGAGCACTCTTCTAATAACACTGTATGGTGGATTACTACCGCTTCTTCAAGTATGATAGTGCCAACCAAAAGGCATGTCTCCTGTTTAACAATTTCATTAATGATCTTTTTGAGCTTTCTCGCAAACTTTTTAACATTTGGATGGAATCTGTAGATTAGGCCACCGAAGTTTGTATCCCGAGTACTTCGGCACTTTGAAGTGCCATCATCAGGGGTAGACTAATCTGCAGAATCCATCCAAATGTTGAAAAAATGGCTAGAAAGCTTGAAAAGATCATAAATAAAATTTTTAAACAGGAGACGTGCCTTTTGTTTAATTCTACATGTATAAATGAAAGAATGCTGCCCAAATACACACACACACACACACACACACACACATATATATATATATATTAATAATGGAGATTCGCTTTTGGTTTTTGTCAGTAACAAAAACTACGTCACTGCTTACGTCACTATACCCGAAATTGTCATAACAGAATAAATACACTCAAAATTTGAGCATGCAACATTAGACAGCTCTCATTGTTTTTTAAAACAAGTTTTAATAGATACATGACTGGTATTACATATATATATATATAGTTTGTTTTATTTTAATACATATTTTAAGTTTACATTTCAAATTGTTTTATTTTTTAATCCTTTAATGAATTTGATGATTTTACTTACTTAGGGTACAAACTCGCTGACATTGAATTTCAGGCAATATGTTTCAAAAATCTATTTTTACATCACCCTGAGGGTGTTTTTTATTTTGCTAGTATATATAATGTATGTACTAAAGGCAAGAATATCATTTATACTGTGTGTGCCCACTAAGGAGTGGCCATTGATTTGTTTTGTAACAAAACAAAAATAAATGTATTTTCTTTAATATTCTATCTTGATTGATTACAATAAAGAAATTCATTGATAAAATAAGAAATGATAAAAAAAAAATGACTTAAAATTTAATTACATGCCAACCTGACCAACATTAAAAATTGACATGAGTGGGTGGAATTGAGTCTACATAAATGTGGGAGAGAGAGAGAGATATCAATTTATATATGTGTGTGTGTGTGTGTGTATGTGTGTGTATGTGTGAGTGTGTGTGTGAGAGTGTGTGTGTGAGGGTGAGAAAGTGTGAATGTGTGTGTGAGTGTGTGTGTGAATGTGTGAGTGAGTGTGTGTGAGAGTGTGTGTGTGAAAGTGTGTGTGTGTGAGTGAGGGTGAATGTGTGTGTGTGTGTGTCAATGTGTGTATGTGTGAGTGTGTGCGTGCATGTGTGTGTATGTATGTGTGTGAGTGTGTGGGAGTGTGTGTGTGCGTGTGAGTGAGTGTGTGTGTACGACTGTGTGTGTGAGAGTGTGTGTGTGACTATGTGTGCACCCGCAAGTATGTGTGTGTGTGTGTGTGTATGAGAATGTATGTGTGACTATATGTGTGCGTGTATGTGAGTGTGTGTGTTGGTGTGAGTGTGTGTCAGTGTGAATGTGTGCGTGCGTGCGTGAGTGACTGTAATTGTATGAGGGTGTGTGTGCATGCGCATGTGTATGTGAGTGAGTGAGTGAGTGTGTGTGTGTGTGTGTGTGTGTGTACGCATGTGCGTGTATGTGAGTGTATGTGCGTGTGCGTGTGCATAGACTATTTTCGCAATTTTCCTGTTTTGCTATTATTTGTGAGAAGACGTCACTTTCGGATGCCTACCACCTCAGATTTCTGCTTCGTTCTGTCTTTCCGTCTTGGCAGTCGGTTATAAACGCCAGCGCTTGATGTTAAAATTAGGAACAAAATCAATTGGACTTCTATTTGTGACTTGAGAATTTCTTTTTAAAGCAGCATTGTCAAATAATTAGGCCAAGAGGAGATAACTCTGTAAGGCAGGAAGAAGGTTGAAGCTTGTCGGAAAAAAGATGATACAAGGAGTCAGAAGAAGTTGTCTATCAAAAACAAAACAAAAAAAAAAGGAAAAAGAAAAAAAAGAAAAGAAAGAAAAACACACACACACACACAAACAAAAACACGAGCTCAAAATCAACTGATACATGCTACAAAATTTTTGTGTCATGAGTAAAGTAATAAGTAAAGTCGTCGGGGCGGCCTAATGTCGGTATCAGCCAATCAGCGAGGGAGTCTATCCCCTTTTCACTAGCGCTAGACCAAGGAGATTATCTTAGTGTCTGAGGTGGAGCGCCACACCTACCATCACCTCCTTACTTTACTGCACAGATCCCTGTGCTACTCATACGCTGAGTTGGCGAGGACCGGTATCGAACTAGGAACCTTGTGGTTTCTAGCCGAACGCTCTCTCGGCTGAGCTAACCCGGACACAAAGAGAAACTAGGAGATACATATATATCTATACATTAATACTCGTGTTCCTTAAAAGTACAACCATTATCATTTTGCAACAACATCCGGTTAAATATGTAACTGTCTTTTGTGTTGTGAGTAAGTAAGCAAAGTCGGTTGTGGTGGCCTATAGTCGGTATCAGCCAATCAGCAAGGGAGTCTATAACCTTTTCACTAGTGCTAGACCAAGGAGATGGTTTTTGCATCTGAGGTGGGTGCCACACCTACCATCAGCTCCTTACTTTACCGCACAGATCTCTGTGCTACTCATATACGGGCCAATTACTCATACACAAAGAGAAACTAGGAGATATGTATATATATATATATATATATATATATATATATATATATATATATAAAGTCGACGGGGCGGCCTAAAGTCGGTATCAGCCATATATATATATATATATATATATATATATATATACATTAATTTCTAGTTTAATTCCTAGACGGAGCTGTTGGAATTTCACATAGCACTAATACCCTTGGGAAAGGTATGAATCCATATATTCTCCCTCCAGCTTTGGGTTAAATAGTAGGGCAGACTGGGCCCTTCAACCTTGGGTAGGTAACCAGTCTAAGAGAGGGATAACTCTGAATTCAAAATTCCTGAGGTCAGTCGTTGATTGGGTTTGTTGCAACCCTTGATGCACCAATTCTTTCCTATCGACTGTGCCAAAAAGTATGGATGGTCCAACACAAGCTTTCACCACTATAAACAAATCACTGTGTGGGTGTTCATTGTGTGTGTGAACCCTCATGCGTCGAAAATCGATGAGAGAGTCCATAATATACATTAATACGCGTGTTCCTTAAAAGTATGACCATTATCATCTTGCAACAGCATCCGGTTAAATATATGATTGTCTTTTGTGCTGTGAGTAAAGGCGGCCAATTACTCATACACAAAGAGAAAGTAGGAGATATGTATATATCTATATATTAATACTTGTGTTCCTTAAAAGTATGACCACTATCATCTTGCAACACCATCTGGTTAGATATGTGACTGACTTTTGTGTCATGAGTAAAGGCACCCAATTACTCATCCCTTGCACTGATGTTGTCGCATAATCTATGGGTAGCATAGATTATTGACAAGCACCTGTAGAATAGGGCTTTCAAATCAGCACGTACACAGCAGTTTCCGTGGAAAAATACAAGACATTGGTAAAAAATACAAGACATTGGTAAAACCGGTTTTACCAATGTCTTGTATTTGTTGGGTTATTTTATGCCAAAGAAGTTTTGTTTTAGGTTTGGTTTGTTTTGTTTTACGGCATATCAACCCCGGTGGGTCATTTAATGCCAACAAAATTGTGAAATAAATTCATTCTTAATGCATAATACAATTTTGTTTATAAACTCATGTTTTTCTATTTAACCCAGAGATGGGACCCTAACAGGTACTTCCACTCTGGGTCAGAGTGGACCAGAGAGCAATGGTGAGGAAGGGGTGCTCCACATTCCCTAACAGGTGAAGTTTTGTTTTATTCGTTATTGATGAGTACTTAATTTTCTTATTCAACTCCTTTTTTTTTAAACACAATTTTTAAAAACTCATTTTTTTCTATTTAGCGTATAGATGTGATCCAAACATATATTTATACTCCAGATCAGGGTGGACCTGGGAGTAATGGCTATGAAGGAGTACTATATTCCCCAGAACTGGAAATTCACCATCAGATAGAGTTCAATGTCATACCCAGGACATTACAACCCTCAGTCACTGGCTTCAAGCACATATATAATAAAAAGGGTTGGGGCTTGCCACATAGGCAATAGGGTTGGGAAAATCATATAGGTGCTAGGACTTAACGTGACCACCCGATTGATCAGAGGGGGCCTCTCTGACTGCTCGTCTAGCCTAAGTAAAGGCCAGAGTGGAGTGTTGCATGTCATGGACTGCTTAGTCACCAGGGTTTCAACCTAAAGTATTACAGGTCACCACCCATGACTAACAGATGGCCCATAGTGTGTGTGTGGGGGGTCTTACCCCTCTGCAGAGGTGCAGTTGGTGTAATCTAAAGCCCCAGCTGACAGAGCTGCTGAAATTTATGTTGGCTCTGGAAGGACAATTCAAATTCAGGAGTGCAGCCCCATAAAATGCCCTTAAGAAAAGCAAGAATCCACTCTCCCCCATACCAACATTGGGTGAGTAGCAGAATGGTGGGCATGGAGCTAACAATCCCTCCCATTAAAACCTACTTACAAAGATGAATTGAGAGTTAACTGAAGGACTGGTTGAATAAAGGATATTTATTTGTAATTAGATAAGCCAGTTTTTTTATTTTCACAATATAAACAATAGTTTTTATTTTGTTTTCCTGCATCTTTTTCTCTTTCTCTTTCCATTCATAAACAATTGTCTGTCATCACCAGCTTATCAACACTGTATCACATTTCCTATATTTTCCCAAAAATAATTGAGTGTCACAAGTTACTTTCCTCACCATGAATTAAGAAATTCTGTCGACAGAGAGAAAGAAAATTGTGTATGTTATTCAGAAGCAATCTATATTCATAATTGGGGAAGATTTCTTTGCCTGTCTCAATAGATAGACAATTGATGTAGAGCTCTCTAATTGGCAATGTTGTTTTTATAGCAAAATTAATGGCAATGCAATTTAAAAAAATAGTTTCTAATGCATTTTAACATAAAATCTTTTTAATGCATTTTAACATAAAATCTGTTTAATGCATTTTTAACATAAAATCTTTCTAATGCATTTTAACATAAAATCTTTTTAATGCATTTTTAACATAAAATCCTTTTAATGCATTTTTAACATAAAATCCTTTTAATGCATTTTAACATAAAATCTTTTTAATGCATTTTAACATAAAATCTTTTTAATGCATTTTTAACATAAAATTTTAATGCATTTTTAACATAAAATCCTTTTAATGCATTTTAACATAAAATCTTTTTAATGCATTTTTAACATAAAATCTTTCTAATGCATTTTAACATAAAATCTTTTTAATGCATTTTTAACCTAAAATCTTTTTAATGCATTTTCATATATATCTTTTTTTATTTGTCTGAATTTTTGAGATGAGACTTGTTAATATATATTATTTTGATAAGAGAGTTTTATAATTTGCTTGAAGCATTGTGTATATATTGGTTAGGAGGTTGATTTAGAAGGCTATCACAATGCAGGTGTAAAGAAAAAATAATAATACGGTAACAATGATGTTGTGTGTTATCCTGTATTTAATTCTTGAATTTTTGAGATAATATCTCTTTTTCAAAAGATCGCTGGAACTGAAGCAGTCTAGTTATGGCATTTCCTTTTAAATGAATTTTTTTTTTGAAAATGATGGTATTTTTATATAACTGTATTCTCGTGTTGTATGTTTACGTGAATGCATTTTTTTTTTGTACTTGTGCGTATGTTGTCATGCGCGTATGTTGTCATGCGCGTGTCCATGAAAATGCGTGTTGGTTGTGACGTTATGACTGTATCATATATATTATTTTGATTTTTCAGACTGTTGTCCTCATCTTTAATGTTATATACACAATATAGTGCTGGTTTAGCTCTGTTGGTAGAGCGTTCGCCTGGGAATCACAAGTTTCATATTTCGATACCGACCCTCGCCAACTCAACATATGAGTAGCACAGGGATCTGTGCAGTAAAGTAAGGAGCTAATGGTAGGAGTGGTACTCCACCTGAAATGCTAAAAAACAATCTCCTTAGTCTAGCACTAGTGAAAAGGGGATAGACTCCCTCACTGTCTGGTTGATATTGACTTTAAGCCACCCCGATGACTTTACTTACTCTTTTACTTATTATTTCCCAATAAAGATGAGGACAACAGGTTGAAAAATCAAAATAATGCAAATTATCAAGCATCATCTCAAAAATTCAGACAAATAAAATGAAAAGTTTTTTTTTAAATATAACATTTTACATTTGTCTGAATTTTCAATAATACATATTATTTTGATTTTTCAAACTGTTTCTGATGTGAGCAAAAACCCTGCATTCTGTGAATAAATGTGTTACATAATCTATGCATAGATTATTGTCAACCCCCTGTATTTCTAAAGGGATGGCCCCTTTTCATATCATGGGCGGGACTTTCCATGGAATATTACAGAAAGCCAGCGAAATATGTGAAGTCATGTGTGACCGAGTTAACACACAGTTCCAGCTTGGACATCCAGGCAGAAAGCATGTATGCCTTAGCTGGGCTCAAATGCACACACGCGCGTTGTGTTAGTTAGAAGAAGAAGTTTAAGCAATAAAAGTTTAAAGAAATAATATGGAGTTCTTGCTTGATGAATGTCTTGGCAAAAAGACTGACCAAGAAGAAGGAATGCATCAAAGATGAACAGCCAACAAGAATCTAGAAATAGAATTCAACATGGAGAGAAAGAATAGAAATGACTAGAGATCACCAAATGGCCAAAGAAATAAGTAATGCAAAATGCATAAGCATCTCTCTGTCTACCTGTCTATCTCTCTCCTGTCTCTCCAGTAAAAGAACACTTGTGTATATACCCAACATGGGTATATGTATATAAGTATGTAACAAATGTTTAACAGTCAAATGTGTTTAACATGTTTCACACTGTGGTTGTTGTTCTTGTTTGACTATATAGGAGTGTGTTAGTCTTGTGCGACCAATGTGTAATCGGGACATTATTGTGTTCCAACTCTAAAACCCTGATAGTTATTGCGACTTGGAACATCAGCTCGTTTTTCCAACTGAAATAACCTTAACGGCCCAACGTCCTGATATTGTCATTAGGTCTATTAATCAAAATAAATTTTTTATCGTTGAATTGACAGTTCCATTTGAAGAAAATCTTGATTGGGCCCATCAGCAGAAGTTGGAAAAATATGAAGACCTACGTGAACAATGCGTCAGAAACGGATGGATAACAGATGTATTTCCCATTGAAGTCAGATGTCGGGGATTTATTACCAACTCAACCTCGGCATTTTTGTTTAAACTTGGACTTTCTCTACCAGACAAGAGGAAATACTTAAAAAAGATTCAAGAGAAAGCTCTAACCGCATCAGCGTGGATATGGCAGTCCTATATTGTGACATCAAACTGACAAAGTCTGGTGGTATCGTGAGATACTGCTGGGGCGTTCTGGGTTAGTGGTAATGATGCTTCGGCCCTGAAACCATGCCTGAACCCAGAGTCATCATCTGATGAAGGCTTTGTTGGTTGCAATGCTACTGTGTAAATAGCAGTCATTGTATGAAGATTAGCTGGGTCAAATAGACTCTATATTTAGTTGAGTCGATGGAGTAATCTCCATTAGAAAGAAATTAGGAGGGGGGAAAAACAAAAAGAGGAAACTCCAAGGTTAATTTTAACAAATTTTCCTATTTTGAGCCTCTCCCTTTATTGGGAAGATCAAGAATTGTCTTCTTCTTCCTTTAGGCAGCATTTCCTTACAATTGGAAAAAAAAAAAAAGAAAGAAAGAAAAACAAAACTAACAGAAAACAAATGAGGGAGAAAATTTCTGTCAAGATGGAAACAAAAATTCCACAGAAGATTTTAGGCCAATTTATTTTAATGAATGTTCACTCTGTGAAAATGTCTCTTCATTGGAATGTTTGCAGGCTTTAGGTATGGGATCAAAATGAGGGGGGGTGGAAATAGATTTTGGTTTTGCGGAATCTGCAAAAACAAAGAATATAACAAGACAAAACAAAAAGTTTGGACCATATGACCTTTATCTATTTATTTATTTTTAAAAACTTTTATTTGACTTTTATATGACCTTTAGGCACCCCTTCCGTGATCTCGACTCACAAGGACACTTTTCTCATTCACACCGTCAAAGTCTGGTTGTTTGGGTTAGGGTTAGGGTTAGGGTTGAGGTTAGGGTTAGGGTTAGGGTAAGGGGTTAGTTTTATAATTTAAAAAAGAAAACTCTAAAAATCATGTTAACAATTAACCGGATTTTGATGGTGTAAATGGAAAAAATGTCCCCACGAATCGCGATCGCAAAAGGGGTGCCTAAAGGTCATATGGTCCAAAAGTTCTTTGTTTGTTTTTTTTATTTTGAAACTCGGTGGGTCATTTAACGGCAAAGTTTTGAAAGATTTGTAGCAATAATTTGGAAGACATTTTTTTAACTCAATTTATAAAAATTTTTTCTATTTAACCCATAGATGGGACCCTAACAAGTACTACTACTCCTGGGAGCAACGGTGATGAAGAGGTGCTCCACATTCCCCAGACCTCCAGAACTGGAACCTTGCCATCAGATAGAGTTTAACATCATTCCTAGGACATTAAGACCCCCAGTCACCGCCTTCTAGCACCCATATGATAAAAAGAGTTGAGTCTTGCCATAACGGCAATAAGGATGGGACAATCATATGGATGCTAGGGCTTGACGTGACCAACCAATTGACAAAAAGTTCTGGTAAAGTTGTATATCAGATCAGATCAACTTTGTGATTTACCAAGACACCTTCAATGATTAGCTAACTAGATGTTCTGTTCATCATAAAGAATGCTTGAAATCTCATGTTATAGCAGATCTGCAAGTTTTTTTTTGTTTTTTGATAGTGGTTCTAATTTGAATTTGAATTTGTTTCTTCTTTTTGTAATCATTTCTTTGCTTGTTTATTTGTTTATTTTCCTTTCTACTTTTAACACTTTGTAATAAGTAATAGAGAGTTACCTCCCCTGTTTTATGATTCACCTCCCCGAGAACTCTCTAGTGAATACTAGACTATATAAACTCTCAAAAAGTGTACCAATTATTCTAAGTAGAATAAAGCTTTCCAAAGTCTATCAGTGTTATCATCCCCTATTTTATGATTACCTCCCCTTTGGAGAACTCTTTAGTGAATACTAGACTATATGAACTCTCAAAAAATGTACCAATTATTCTAAGTAGAATAAAGCTTTCCAAAGTCTATCGGTGTTATTATCCCCTATTTTATGATTACCTCCCCTTTGGAGAACTCTTTAGTGAATACTAGACTATATAAACTCTCAATAAGTGTACCAATTATTCTAAGTAGAATTAAGCTTACCAAAGTCTATCGGTGTTATCATTTGTCATTACAAACACTTCTTTCCTCTTGTCTTTCTTTTTTCTTTCTTTAAATTTTCAATTTTTCTTTTTAATTCTTTCTTTCTTTCTTTTTTTCCTTTTTCTTTCTACTTTTCAGTGCTTTCTTCCTCTTAATATTTTTTCTTTCTTTTTCTTTCAATTTTGATTTAAAAATTTAAAAAAAAAATGTATTTCTTTCTTTCCTTTTCTTTCTTTCTTTCCCTTTCTTTCTTTTAGTACTTCCTTCCTCTTTATGTTTCTTTCTCTCAATTTGAATTTTCATTCTTTTTCTTTTTAATAATTTCTTTCTTTCTTCCTTTCTTTAACATCTACTATTTAGCACTTCTTTCCTTTCTTGACTTTTTCTTTCTTTTTTTCTTAACCTTTCTATTTTTAGCATTTTCTTTCTCTTTGTCTTTCTTTCTTTTTTCTTTCTTTCAATTTTAATTTCTTTCTTTCTAATAATCTCTCTTTCTTTCTTTCTTTCTTTCTTTCTAATAATCTATCTCTTTCTTTCTGTCTTTCTTATAATTTATCTCTTTCTTTCTTTCTTTCTAATAATCTATCTCTTTCTTTCTTTCTTTCTTTCTAATAATCTATCTCTTTCTTTCTTTCTTTCTTTCTTCTAAAATCTCTTCTTTCTTTCTTTCTTTCTTTCTTTCTTTCTAATAATCTATCTCTTTCTTTCTTTCTTTCTAATAATCTATCTCTTTCTTTCTTTCTTTTTTTCTTATAATCTATCTCTTTCTTTCTTTCTTTCTTTCTTTCTTATAATCTATCTCTTTCTTTCTTTCTTTCTTATAATCTATCACTTTCTTTCTTTCTTTCTTTTACTTTCTACTTTTTAATGCTTCCTTCCTCTTTTTTTGTTGATCATAAGTGACTTACTCATTCTGAAACATTTTCATTGGCTAGAATTTTCAGCACTGAATCTGATAGGTCAAAAGTATTGTCTGCTGCACACTCTCATATCTATGATCATTTAAGTCCAGATTGAAAATGAGCATTGGATGAACAAAAGGTCAAATCATCCCCTTTTTTCAATCAGCAGCTCAAAAGACGAGGCATAAACATGCCTTGAGACATTAATACCAGCAAAAGTATTCAGCATCCGGTTCTCGATAACTCAAAAACTAATGCATGAATTCATAAGGAATTTTCTATTAAACTTTCCCCCAGCGTTATTGATTGAAATCTGCAGCCTTTTTATAGCAAATCACTATTTATGGATTGGTAAGATCCTAAAAGGCTAACCTTGAAAAAGAAAGTCAAGTAATACTGTTAAATCTTTTTTTTTATGTTTTTTATTTCATGTGCATGTAATGAGAAACGATAACACCGATAGACTTTGGAAAGCTCTATTCTACTTAGAATGATTGGTACACTTATTGAGTGTTTTTATAGTCTAGTATTCACTAGAGAGTTCTCCAAAGGGGATGTAATCATAAAATAGGGGATGATAACACCGATAGACTTTGGAAAGCTCTATTCTACTTAGAATGATTGGTACACTTATTGAGTGTTTTTATAGTCTAGTATTCACTAGAGAGTTCTCCAAAATGTGGAACAAGGTCAACTGTAATGACAAACGATAACACCGAAAGACTTTGGAAAGCTCTATTCTACATAGAATGATTGGTACACTTACTGAGAGCTTATATAGTCTAGTATTCACTAAACTTTGGAAAGCTCTATTCTACTTAGAATGATTGGTACACTTATTGAGTGTTTTTATAGTCTAGTATTCACTAGAGAGTTCTCCAAAATGTGGAACAAGGGCAACTGTAATGACAAACGATAACACCGTTAGACTTTGGAAAGCTTCATTCTACTTAGAATGATTGGTACACTTATTGAGAGTTTATATGGGGAACATTCTTGTCGTAATCGGGGGCCATCATAGAACTTTGAACCTAACCCCTTATTCAGTACACAGGGGTATCCTGTTCTCATTCCACTAACCATAGCTGGGGTTGAGGCGTTAAGCTGTGTTAATTATTATTCTATGTTACTGCTGCCCCTGACCAGGACTGAACCTACAATTTAGAGATAGCTGTCACTTAGAACTGTCTTAACCTAACTCCTTTATCCACAACTCTATGTGTCCAGGTGGATATTTTTGTGAAGGCAATGGTGTTGCAACGAGGAGGACTGAGGAATCGGCTGAAAGCGTCATCATTAAAGATTCATGTAAATAAATTGTCAATTTCTCATTCAACATTGTTTTGGTTTTAAGAGAGATAATCGCATTTGAATTCATTAAATATTTGTGAACAGAAAAGAATCTGACGGGGAAAACAATAAAAAAAGAAAAAAAACAACAGCGTTTCTGCCAATTAGAATTGACAAAAAATCAATAGGAACAGATTTTTGCCAATATTTCCAAAATTAATGGTCAAATATACTGACAGATAATAACATTGCAACAACTTCAACTTGGATAGTATATATATATATATATATATATATATATATATATATATAACAGAAAAATTGCAGAAACACGCACAACCTATGTATATATGTATATCAATATATGTATTGATCAAAGCCTGAAGAAGATACCAGAATATCTGGAACACGTGTTGCGTATATAAAATAAAAAGAATAAAACATTTTTTCTGAGAACAATACATTTTGCGGACTTCTTCTTTTTTACAAAATATTAAATTTCCTCCCATTGGAACCAGAACAACATTATATATATATATATATATATATATATATATATATATTATTTTTTTTCTCAACAATTCCAACCTACGTACAACCTGCTATCAATGAATTTCTCTGATGAGAATTGACCGAAAAAAGAATATTTATTTTAGATTATACATCTAATTATAAGGGTACCCTAACTTTCTTTTTAGAAATTTTTTTCCATCGCTCTCAAGATGAATACGCTTTTACGTGTCCTAATAAAATTTTGTACTGCTAAAAAACTTTATATATATATATATGTCTCTTCCAACATATACTAAATGATAAACATAATTTCGATTTTGATAATGCGTATATGTTGGCTTATATCCATGACAAAAGATTTAGACAAATTTTCAAAGCTAGTGCTATAAGCATGCATAGACATATCACGTTGCATTGTTATGACCAGGGTTTGCAATCTTATAGCCACCGATTACTGATTTGCCTATGTGTTTGGATATGTTAAAGAAACCAGGTCTATAGTTAACATTATCATCAGCACGCTTTGAAGCTACGTGCTATAAGTATTGAAGTTAGTCAGTCAGTCAGTCAACAATTGGTTTGAACAATGTGACTGGCCAAGCACCGCTGAACCAGTGTCAAGACACTTATGGGAATTCAGAACAGTCCACTCATGCATTTGGGTGAAACCATTCCCTGAGTTCTGATTGGCTGCTTGGTTTCTATGATCCTCTGAGGCTCCATAAATCCTGCCACTTTGCAGTGGTCTTTACAGCATACCAGAATCATATTGGGTTACGACTGCTTGCTGTCTTGTCTTGCCAATTTGACGGTAATTGGACTTAGTATGATTATTCTACAATAAGCAACATTGATAATGTTAACTATAGACCTGGTTTCTTTAACATTTCCAAATACATAGGCAAATCAGTAATCGGTGGCTATATGATTGCAAACCCCAGTCATAACAATGCAACATGATATGTCTATGCATACGTATATATATTTTGTATATATACATATATATATATATATATATGTCTGTTATGGTTATATATTGATCTCTGTATATATGGATATATATGTGCTTATGTATTGTTTTGTCTGTATATATATTAAACGTTTTATCTGTTAACAATTTTCTTATTTTCTAAACATTAATATCCATATGAATATCCATGAATACATCATATCAATGTTAACATTTCCTCTTGGCCTATTCAGGTTCTACATACGTCATCTTATGATTTTCATTTTCCGTTGTTTCACATGCAATGATCACATCATCGCTTTCGTATATAAACGCACATATAAAAAATAATGGTAAATAACATTATATTCACACATTCACCATACACTTAACATTTTTCATTTTTCTCCCTTACAAAATTTATTTTGCATTGTCCTGATGATGGTTTATCATAAACCGAAATACTTAAGTATAGACATATAAAATTTTTCCTTTGATCATAATATCCTATTATATTTTTGAAAACATTTTCTTCACATATGTAGTATAGTAAGAAATTTGAAAAAACACAGGTTTAAATAAAATAAACAAGGACTATCGCAGTTTTTCTCGTTATTCTGTGATAAAATTTTTTTTACTGTTCCTTATATCAACAAATGCTCTGAAGAAGATCTACTTAACAGATCGAAACACTGCAGCGTTGGCTAATAAACTTACCACTCATTTTTATTTAAACCTGTGTTTTTTCAAATTTCTTACTATACTACAACCGTCAGATTCACTCCCATCTCTTCACACATACACACACACACACACATATATATATATATATATATATATAATTAATGGATATTATGATTTCACACTCCTCAAAAACCAGTCATGTTAAAATCAAATGTTTTAGCGTTTATATGTAGCGTTTTTCACGCGATGGGAAATGTAAGCACACTGTATTCACGTGATGTAATGTCATGACGTTAAATTTGTATTTTAAAAAACATTATAATCAACAAACTTGCATTGGTGTTAATGCACGCGGTGTTCAGATGAATTTTTATTTTTTTAAATTTAAAAAAAAAATTTTTTTTTTATAAATAAATAAAAGGAGAGCGAAAATTCAGGGATCAATTAGGGTCAGGTGGTAAGTGACACAGTAAATATTTGTTATATATATATATATATATATCACAGTTAACATTAAATCCACCAAGTAAACAAATATAAAATACTATTTACTTCTGGATTAAAAACGATTTAAAAGTGCTCAATATAAAGAGCTAAATATATGTTTAAAATCGAATGGCTTAAAATTACTAACTATAGTTTCTTGCCGTAGCGTGAATCTTCAGGCGAGAAACTATAATCGGTAATTTTAAGCCATTCAATTTTAAACATATATATATATATATATAATTGAAATAATCACAACAAGCAAACTTGGCTAATACAGCATGTGACGTGTGAAACACCGTACAGCTGTTTCGACCTAATTAGGTCTCATCAGCAGTGCATACCTACGATCTCCCCCCCCCGATAGAGATCGAACTGGAGAACCCAGAACACAGAGTCAGAGATTTTACCTCTAGACCACCAACCACGCCATCAACATCTTCTTCTATATAATATAGATATAATATAAATAATGTATTTATATATCTAGATGATAAACTAAAATAATTTATAATTAATTATTTCATTTTCTTTTAATGCATGTCATCAAAAATTAATGAATGGAACGTTATTTTTTTCCAGAATACAAGGTGTGTCAAAAAGTACAAAAAAATCTCAATGTTTTTTGACACACCTTGTATATCTTTTTTTAAATACTTTGTTGTTTCTTATTATTATATATATATATATATATATATATGGATAAAAATATCCAATTGACAGATAAATTGAAGATGATTCTATTTGGGATCTTCTCTTTCTTCTGTATATCTATGATACATACCCATGCAGATGCACAACTATAGATTTATTATTTAGATGTAGATATAATATAAATAATGTATTTATATATCTAGATGATAAACTAAAATAATTTATAATGAACTAGAAGTGGCCACCCGGCATCGCCAGGGTAGAGGGGAGATTGTTTTAAAAGTTAGTCCCACGGATCTATTATTACTCAATCATGAGTTGAATCCTCGTCGGATGTCCCATTAAAATTCCCCATGTAAAAAAAAAACAACCTTGCATTGATCCAGCCACTCTGAAAATAAACGCTAATGTCTACTATTCAAAATATTAAATGCAAAAAAATATTCCATTCTGTTATCATTTAAATTCTATTTTTTTAATCATTTCACAAATATAAATCAAATCTTTATTATTGTTGATCAAAAACCAAGCCCTGGTGATATTTAATATGTATCTATTATTTCATTTTCTTTTAATGCATGTCATCATGTTATTTTTTTCTATTAACTTTTGATGTAATGAATATGTAAATACCTTGGTACCCCCTCACTATAATCTGATTGGACAGTGTCCTCTATAAATATTTGACACTGTGGTGGTACAAGCGGCTAAGCTTACTCACCTACCAGCCTACTAGCCTACTAGTCAGAATACCACCACGACTGCTCGTAAGACGTATTGTTATTCGACGCACCAGCTATATGATATACCTGCGATGATATACCTTACTACCAACTTCATAATATATCACTTAACTCGGATATATCAACTTTTTAACTTAACTAATCAAATCATTTTAGAATTCAGTAAAAATAGACAGCTCATTCAACAATGGAATTCATTTAGACTGTAATGGAATTATCACAATAAATTAGAATAATTCTATTTATTTTGTTATTGTCAAAAAGAAGTACAATGGTTAAGTTACAAAAATACTAAAGGTACTGGGTACTCGTTTGGTTACCTTCTTTTAGGAATGCCCTTTTCCCTTTAGAGTTACCAGGTACTTTTTACAATATGTCCACCCATTTTCGACATACATGTCCAGTACATAAACTTTGAGGCCCCCCCCCCAATGAACACACAAACTTTTGACTCGCTCCAGTATACGGTCAGTTTAGCTCAGTCAGTAGAGCATTCAACTAGGAACCACAAGGTTCCTAGCTCTATACTGGCCCTTGCCTACTCAGCGTGTGAGTAGCATGGGTATCTGTCTAGTAAAGTAAGGAGCTGATGGTAAGTGTGATGCTCCATCTCAAAAACAATCTCCTTGGTCTAGCGTGAGTGAAAAGGGGATAGACTCCCTCACTGTCAGGCTGATACCAACTTTAAGTCACCCCAACAACTTTACTTTTACTTTATTTTTAAACATTAAAACATCAGGTTCCCTGGCAATTTTCCGTGAAGTTGACTCCAACTGTGTGCCACCATGTAGATACCAATAAATTAGTTGTCGGGGTGGCCTAAAGTCGGTATCAGCCAATCAGCAAGGCAGTCTATCCCCTTTTCACTAGCACTAGACCAGGGAGATTGTTTTTGCATCTGAGGTGGAGTGCCGCCACACCTACCATCAGCTCCTTACTTTACCGGACAGCTCCCTGTGCTACTCATACGCTGAGTTGGCGAGGGCCGGTATCGAACTAGGAACCTTGAAAAAAATGTTAGTTATTAACTCCTTTCCAAGAATCTTTGTCTGAAGAAAAATGATCGCTGCACCTACCTGTATTTTTAACACATCAAAGTGAACGCTTGGAAAAGAGTATTTACTCACCTGCAAAACAAAATGAATAAAAAATATTAATATGTATTGTACATATATATTATATAATAATAATAATAATAATAATAATAATAATAATAAAATAATAAGAAGAAGAAGAAGAAGAAGAAGAAGAAGAAGAAGAAGTCATAGAAATGTAAGCAGGGAGGAGACAGAAGAAGAAGAAGAAGAAAAGAAGAAATAGAATAATAATAATAATAATAATAATAAGAATAAGAAGAAGAAGAAGAAGAAGAAGAAGAAGAAGAAGTCATAGAAATGTAAGGCAGAGGAGGAGACAGAAGAAGAAGAAGAAAAAGAAGAATTGATAGTATAATAATAATAATAATAATAATAATAATAATAATAAATAATACAGCCATTGATTTCTTCAAGAGAAATCCCACCCATCACACCTACTTTTATAATCAAAAGCCCAGAGATGGACTTCATTGACACAAATCCCAGAGAAAAGACCATCAAAAGAGGACATCAAATGTCCGCTAATATCAAATATCAAATTGTGCACAATAATGAAGGACATCTGGAAATACCTTTAACCCTCCACGTACATCCCCATCTCTCAAAGAATAAACATTTGGCTGAAGTTTGACTAAAACATCTTGAAGCCAAGTTGGGAAGTTCAATGACTTGAAGAACTTCAAACTAGTCAAAATTCAAAAACTAGTTGTCCTGGTCAAGAACAATTTGAATATATATATATTTTTAAAGAACAATTAATTAATAATTAATGAATTAATTAATTTTCAAAAATTGGGTACAACTTCAATTAAGCACATATTCTCCCAAAAATTGTCGGCTAAAAAAAGCCATATCAAAAACACATCGTCTGTTTGTTTACATATATATATATATATATATATATCATTGGCATTTCAGTCTCAGAAGACTATAATAAAGTTTTTATGTGCCCCTGAAGTTACTGTGACTGTGAAATATATATTTATATATACATATATATATATACATATATATATATATTTTTTAAATTTTTATCTTTAAACTCCGACAGTATATATATATATATATATATATATATATATATATATATATATATGCATCTGTGTCTATTTTAGTGTATTTGTGTCTTTGTGTGCATATATATGTATGTGCGTGTTTCTAATATGTGTATATATATATATATATATGCATCTGTGTCTATGTTAGTGTATTTGTGTCCTTGTGTGTGTATATATGTATGTGTGTGTGTTTCTAATAAATATATATATATATATATATATATATATATATATATAAATAAATATATTCATTTTTATTTCTAAACTCTGGCAGTATATATATATATATATATATATATATATATTAGAAACACACACATACATATATACACACACAAAGATACAAATATACAGACATAGACACAAATGCACACAGACATGCGCACACCCACACACACACATATATATATATATATATATATATATGAATGGAGCACTCTGTGACGGCCTTTGCACACAAAGCGATGTGTGTATTAAAACAGTTAAAATCCCCTTCCCATTCTGACAGCCTAATGGTTAAGGTGCCGGACTGACACCCAACCGACCAGAGCTGTTGGTAGCTTACAAAATGTCTAGCCACACTGAAGAGATTTGATAAGTCGAAACACGTGTCTGTCTATGACCCTATATATATATAATCTGCTAAAAACATTAATAAATGAAAACACACACACACACACACAAATAAAAAAGACACAATTGCACACATATAAACATTTTTATATAATCTACTAAAAACTTTATGAAACAACCGTACACACACACTTATATATATACATATATGTACGCTTGTGGCGTAACGGTTATTCTTGTTAGAAATTAACTCAAGTCAAATCCTCGACAATGCATTTCACAGGAGGAGAACAAACAGACACTAAGTCTTCTTAACAATTATATAACTTTTATTACTGGTCTGGGTTTCAAATTCACATTAGGGGCGTTCATTTAACAAAGTCATTACTTACTGTTATATGTAGTATATTAAGAAAAATGTAGTATATTAAGAAAAATGAAAAAACACAGGTTTAAATGGGTTAAGTGGTGAGTTTATTGGCCGACGCTGCAGTGTTTTGATCTATTAATTAGATCATCTTCAGGGCATTTGTTGGTATATGGAAGGTAATAAGAAATTTTTTTTATCACAGAATAATGAGAAAAGCGAGTGGTAGTCTTTGTTATTCAGTCTGTTTAAAAAATTTTTTGAGGTTTGAAAAAAGGGGACAGTTTGAAATATGACGTCAAATATTCTTTTTTTTTTTATGAGCATGGGACGGTGTAAGTGTGTGTATCGAAAGGAAACATTATGCATTTTTTTAGGTGTATGGTTGCGTGTGTGTGTGTGTATATAAATCTTTTGCAATAAACGACAGCGGAAATAAACCTCAAGGTTGTGTGTTGTGTGTATAAGCATGGTTACCATTGATAAACGATGTATGTTTAGGTAGCAAGAGAATATTCTTTAAACTTTTTTGAGTTGCTGTATGCATTTGATGTGTACGAGGTAGGGGGAGAGATGTCATTTGCGCATCAAAAGAAATTTTTATTTTTATAGTAAGAGAAGAGAAGGAAGTCGTGTGTGTGGGGGGGATAAAAAAAATTTATAATAAGAGTTCTGTATTTAAAGTTTTAAATATTGTTGTTTTATGGTACTGTTATATACGTTAAATCATTTTTAATTTGGTCCCAACCTATTTATGTAGATACCTTTTAGCCTCATAATGCTTTCCTATTCTAGCTGACTTTAATATATTTTTGAAATTTTGTAGACTAATGCTTAGAAACAGAAAATTATTTCGTACTTTAGAATCTGAGTTGTGCATTATTCTGGTCTTTTCAAAAATAAAAAAAGCTAACAAAATACAGTGGTACCTTGACTTAAGGAATGCCGCAACTTCGATTTTTCACTTTGTCTTGAGAGCTAAAAATTTGAAGGGAGTTTCAGATACGCCTATCTTAATAAGTTCACAAAACCATTTAAGTTTCCAAATTTATTACACCAAAGAAAAATCTTATTTTGAAAAAATAAACATTGAAACATATTACAGCACATAAGTACGTACATTCTATTTTATTACGTTTTATACAATACAGTATTAGTTTTTTTAATATAAAAAAATAACGAATTTAGGCCAGTCATTCGGATGAGAAGAAGTTGCAATTGATTCTAATTCTACCCTTTTGGTTATTTGGTTGGTTTATTTTATGGCACATCAACCCTTTTTGGCTTATTTAATCCTTTATTAGCATTCCCAGTTGATTTTTTTATTTGTGGTTATTGTTATCTAATCATATTAGTTAAATAGAGCTTGTAAATAGAGTTCAAAACTGTTTGAATTATGCAAATATCCCCAGTGGTTAAAAAGTTATGAGAAGTAAAGCCCCAAAATTGGGGGTAAAAAAGTGGACATGATTTTGTTAAAAAAATGTCAACTCATAGACTAATTCAAAACAAGAAATTCAGTAATTTCTTCACCATTTCTTTATTTTTGGAGCAATTTTGATAAAACTTGTAATTCTTATGTAAAATTGTATATTCTTTCTGATAATGCACTCAGATTTTATGTATCTCCATGCTGGAACCCATTATTTGGGGAATAAGAAATAGGGATATCAAGTTTTTTTATTTTTCATCTTTACAAGATTATTAAACATTTTCATCTTAATATTTATCTACCAAATCGCCCAATCAAAATGCCTGAGATTTAGAAAATGGTTTAGAGTTAAAAAAAAAAAAAAAGAGAAATGAGATTAAATCGAACTTAACGGACCTAAATTTCACCTTCGTATGTCACCCCGCCGAAAGAAAAAAATACCATAAAAATCAGGGAATTAACCAAATTTAATGAAATTTTCACTATTGATATATTAATGAATGAAAGATATAATGCATCATTTTTTTTTCTTTTGGTGGGGTAATGTACGATGGTGGAATTTAGGTCCGTTAAGTTCAATTTAACCAGAAATGAATTAAATGAATACATTTCTATTCAGTAGTAAAGGATCAGCGATATGATACTATCTTGTCAACCATTTCACCATGCTATTGTGGATGGCAGTGGTAGATAAAGTCATTTTGATATTTGGTTTCTTACAGTACTTGCTGTTGCTTAAATAGTCACCCATCTAAGTATTGAACAGGTGCATGGCTGTTTAATTTTGGTGATCTAGTGTTACATAGTCTATGTGGTTGCATAAGATTATTGTCAATCCCTGCAATTCTGAGGGGATGACCCTTTTCATATCATGGCCAGGTCCTTCCATGGAAAATTACAGAAGCCCGCCAAAATACGTGAAGTCACGTGGGACCTTTTGAGTCCCAGTTGCAGTTGGACGTCAGGCAGAGCAGTCGGCCATTATATGCTCTGCCTAAACTGGAACTCACCCGCGCTATGTTAGTTAGCAGATGTCTGGGTTGGGGATTGAAAATAAAGTAACATCAAAATAAATCAAAGTCTTGTGTTTATTATTAAAAACTGACAATGACACAGGGCTTCTGATAGAGAGAAATCCCTAACAAAAACCAGACCGAAGTCCCCAAGTCAACTCCAGACGCAAAATCTTAGAAGATGCCAGACTAAGTCAAGATAGATGATAGAAATACCAAAGACGATCAGAAGCAAAGCCGGACAGAAGAAAATACGACCAGATATAGAAGAAAGAAAGAGATATATAACATTATAATTATTTATTGCCAGTGAAGAAGGCGCTATGCAACACTAGCAGAAACCAGTGCTTTCAACATGACTATAAGTCTTCTTCTGTGTTGAGACCCTTCTATCTAGTTCCTATCATGTGCCACTGTATCTACAAAAAGATACATATTATCTTATTATAATGGAGATTGTGGGTTTGTCTGTCTGTAACCGAAACTATATTACTATACAAGTCACAATTCCCTTAGTTATTGACATCACATTCTCCATGAATTTGTGTTTATTTAAACCTCAATTATTAATAAAATTGTTTTACATCATTAAGACTGTTGACCATATCTACATATTAATGACATGCAATTGTATTTATATATACAACAAAATAGCGGTTTACAGTGTGAAAGGGAAGGCTAATTTGCATATTGATATTAAAAATTTGATTTTAATAAATATTTTTAATTTTGATATTTAATAAATATATATATATATATATATATTATATAACTGTAATATTATTCTTTACTTCCTAATTTAACTAAATAATTAAATTAGGAAATTTTACCAATGAAAGATGGGAGTAATGGAAAATGATGGAAGAGTTAGTTTCAAAGTAGTTCTATTTTTCAATCATACCCCCTCTGTTCCAAATCTTTTTATCTGCATTCTTATTCAGTAGCCTTTCTAATTCAATATGATATTTTATTATATTAAAACTTAAATTCTTGCACCCGGAGGGTGCATATATTTGCTAGTTTAACTAAAGGGAGAACACATTATTTACTAAATGGAGAAGATAAAGATATCTTCAAGATAAAGTTAAAATTGAAGGGTGGTTGTTTCAACATTATAAAGAATTAGGGCTGGTCAATTGCTGTACAAAATATTTCATTGGAGAGGAGTGGCCAAATTTAAATAAAACTTTTCTCAAAAGTCCTGGAACTTTTTATCACATAATTGTTTATTGCTTTTATTCTTTAGTAAAACTTTTTTGTGATGTAAATAAAACATTTACTAGTATTATCTGCATTATTCAGACTATTGTCCCCATCTTCATTGTTATTTGTACAACGTTTCGGCTGATATGCCCTCTGGCCTTCTTCAGGTATTTCTTGTCGGACTTGGAACCTACTTGGACTCGGGAACCTTCTTTTAGAATTTGGGAATTTTCTTGTCATAATTGGGAGCCATTACAGAACTTCGAACTTAACCCTTTATTTAGTCCACGGGAATATCCTGTTCTCATTCTGCTAACCATAGCTGGGGTAGGAGTTGTGTTAATTATTTTTCTAGTTCCCAAGTCCGACAAGAAATACCTGAAGAAGGCCAGAGGGCATATCAGCCAAACGTTGTACAAATAACAAAGAAGATGGGGACAATAGTCTGAATAATGCAGATAATACTAATTATCAAGCCTCATCTCAAACATTCAGAGAAATAGTGTAGATAACAATAAAGATGAGGACAATTATCTGAATAATCCAAATAATACTAATCATCAAGCCTCATCTCAAACATTCAGAGAAAGAGAATAGATATATTCCTACTTTTCTGAAAGGTGTCAGCACTATGTGAAATGCAAACAGCCTTGTCCAGGATTTGAACACGGGTCGCTGAACAAATAGACTTGTTTATTGTTAGATTCTAATGGTTCTTATTTCGGTTAATAAATTTTATTTTATTAAAATTGGTGGTTAAAAACTGCAATTATCTTTGCCCCCCAACCAAATACTTAATTCCTGCCAACAGAAATTGGATTAATTATGATAAATGAAACTTTGTTATTTGCCTAGAGTAATCGCATAAAAATACTTAATAATTAAATCATATAAAATGGTGCATTTTTAAGCGAGTCGACTAAAATAGCAAAAAGAAGAAATACTGCCAATCAATTGGTTGTACTGAGAGCTAACACTTCACTGGCTTCTCTCGGAGTTCGGAGGGTTCAGTAATATAACTAGAGAAATAAATGATGCATAGCCATATAATATCATCATATTAACAATCTGCCAAGGTCGACTATAGTTAATAATGTTCTGTTGGGTTTTTTTTTTTTTTTTGTGTGTGTGTGGGGGGGGGGCAGGTAAAGTAGTTACAAGAGAGTGGTTTGCTCAAGTGCTTACACACCGTCTCTTTTCTGCATTATCTACCATGGCATGCCAGTGACTTTTCAAGATATCTAGTGATGAGACAGAATCCAGGGAGAAATGGATTTATGCCTTTCTTAATCTCAGTCAGAATTTGAACACACACACAAACGCGCACACACACACACACACACACACACACACACATATATATATATATATATAATGAATAGTAATGGTATTATGGATGATTTGGACTCATAACTTAAAGTTTCATGGTTATGCAATCCTCAGATGAGTCAAATGGTTGAGATCGTAAAAACCAGTAGTTTTTAAGATTTCAACCATTTGACTCATCTGAGGATTGCATAATCATGAAACTTTATGTTATAAGTCCAAATCATCCATAATACCATTACTATTGATTATAAATCTGCTCTGCTTTATTAGCATTGAGCACCTTTTCATGTCTATACTTTACTCATTTATTCTCTATTCATCTCTCTCTATATATATATATATATATATATATATGGAAATAAGATGAGGAAATTAATCCGACAATATGTGAAGAAAATATTTTTTTTTTAACAAACACAGGATGTTACGATCAGAGGAAAAAGTTTTTATGTGTCTATACTTAAGTATTTCGGTTTTAAACCATCATTAGGACTCTGCAAAATAAATTTTTGTGGGGGAGAAAAACTTAACATTTTTCATTTTTCTCCCTCACAAAAATTTATTTTGCAGTGTCCTGATGATGGTTTAAAACCGAAATACTTAAGTAACACATAACAATTTTTTCCTCTGATCGTAACATCCTGTGTTTTTTATTTTTTGAAAATATTTTCTTCATATATATATATATATATATATATATATATATATACACACAGTGATGCTGATAGCTTTTTGATTTCTGGGATGCACATATTTGCTTTGAATGAGTCCCCGGGAATATTTATGGGTCCCAATTAAAGCCGTCTAACTACTACCTTGTAATCTATCCTGTGCAATTTGTTTCTAAGAAATTATTGAAATGTATTTACAGTTAGTATTTACAAGAGAGTATTTACCTTGCATCCCACGTATGCAGGTATGACACAAGGTCCTTTAATGTGAGACCACCCACAAGCTGAAGCTCATGTGATGGTGGGTGCAAAAAATGAATATATATATATATATATATATATATATATATATATATATATAGAGAGAGAGAGAGAGAGAGAGAGAGAGAGATGCTGATAGGTACACTTCCTGCATCCCTGACGCACAAAAATCTAATGTGACGCAGTAAAATCATATCCATGCATCCCAGTGTTTTTCTTTTTTCTTCTCTCACCATTTCAAGCTAACTGTAAATACGTTTCAATAGTTTCTTAGAAATGAATATTTGTATTTGTACCATAAGCATTTATCATCTTTAATCATATCTTTAATGCTCTGCCTACTTTAAACCACTCTCAGTGGCTCTCCCACCACTCCCACAGAGTAATAAGACATCCCATTATAATATTAACATGAGAAATTTTAGAAATGCAACTCTGATTCATATTTAACTCTTTGCCTACTTTAAGCTGCTCTCAGTGGCTCTCGTACCACTGTAATCCTACTATAACAGTACAAAAACTTTATTTGAATAGAATGAATTCTGAGGTGAATAGATAGTGAACTTTAAAATATCCCATCATACAGGTAAAAAAAATACCAAGGAAATTTGGTCCAGCCATGAGGGAAATTTGGTAGGCAAAGTGTTAAGATCAGAGATAAATTTACTGAAAAACATGCTTGAACTCTTTGCTTACTTTAAACCGCTTACAGCAGCTCTCCACCACTGCACAAAAACTGATGTTTAGTTCATTATAATTGAGCAGAAGGACTCAGATTTCAATAATGATAAGACTTTATTTGAACAGAATGAGTTGTGAGGTGAATAGATAGTGAACCTTGAAATATCCAAAATACCAAGAAATTTGGTATGTAAAGAGTTAAAATGGTTGTAAATACACATTTTTGGGCTGATTTCTTATTTAGGTCTGAAAATTAAAATGGAAACTTTTTTGGTGATCCCCCATGACAGTTTAACTAGTCTATGAATTAACATTTTGCGAATTGGGTTATGGTTTTAGGGGATTAAGGTTGTTTCTAATTACATATTGTTTTAAAAAAATAAACAACAAAAAAACCCAAATTACTATACAATACATTTAATGTTGAAAAATATCTTTTAAACTAAGTTTAATTGAAATTATACATTGCAATACTAATACAAACAACTGTCTCAATAATAGATTCAATAATTAATTTCAATGGTTAATTAAATATATAGTAATTTGTTTTTTTTTTGTTTATTTTTTTAAGCAATACGTAATTAAAAACAACCTTAATCCCCTAAAACTGTAATCCAATTCGCAAAATGTTAATTCATAGACTGTAGTTAAATTGTCATGGGGGATCACCAAAAAACTTTCCGTTTTAATTTTCCGACCTAAATCAGAAGTCAGCCCATTTTTGTTATGTATATAATTGGAGATCATTATTTCTGAAAATAACTTTCGTATAAAATAACACAAGGGTTGACATACCATTAAACCAACGAACCAACCAACGAACTATCCAACCAACAAAACCAAATGACATTTATCTGGAAAACAGTTCTATACAAATGACACAGTTGTTGCAGACGAGTAAGTATGGCTCAAGGCCACATTCTTTGAGGAGAGTATTTAGGTCAACGTGCACCTAATGGACAAGTACATCAATCTTAGGTGTGACTATGTGGAAAAGTAGCATAGTAGTCCTGGTAACATACGCACAATGTTTATACGTATTTGTACAGTGGTGGGAGAGCTGCTGTAAGTGGTTTAAAGCAGGCAGAGTTAAAGCATGTTTTTCAGTAAGTTTATCTCTAATATCAACTCTTTGCCTACCAAATTTCCTCCATGGCTGTGCCAAATTCTTTTTGTATTTTTTACCTATATGATGGGATATTTCAAAGTTCACTATCAATTCTCTGCAGAATTCATTCTATACAAATAAAGTCCTATCATAGTTGTAATCCGAGTCCTGCTCAATTATAATGAACTGACCATCAGTTTTTTTTTTACTTTGCTTAGGTGTGGTATGTGTAGAAACAGAGTCACTGCGAGCAGTTTAAAGTAGGCAAAGAGTTAAATGCATTGCTCTGTATATAATTCCTCAATTATTATGCTTTGAGCTCTCAAATGGACTATACCAATTTTTAAAACAAGTCCCCATAAAAAACTTATCTGGTTATGTATATACAAGGTGTGTCAAAAAAGTATGGAGATTTTTTGTACTTTTTTGACACACCTATAATGGTATGTCAGCCCTTGTGTTATTTTATATGAAAGTTACTTTCAGCAATTATGATCTCAAAATTATATACAAAACAAAAATGTTTATTCACAACCATTTTAACTCTTTACCTACCAAATTTCTTGGTATTTTGGATATTTCAAAGTTCACTATTTATTCACCTCACAACTCTTCTATTCAAATAAAGTTCTATTATTTATTGTAATCTGAGTCCTTCTGCTCAATTATAATGAACTAACTATCAGTTATTGGGAGAGACACTGATTGATTGATTGATTTATTGATTTTAATGGCATATCAACCCGTCTGGGGTTATGTCATGCCTAACAGTTAGGAAGTAATATCTCTAATATCAACTCTTTGCCTACCAAATTTCCTCCATGGCTGTGCCAAATTTTTTTGTATTTTTTACCTATATGATGGATATTTCAAAGTTCACTATCAATTCTCCGCAGAATTCATTCTATACAAATAAAGTAATAGATCTTTCATATTGTTTGCTTTAAAATAACGGTTTCTGATGTTAGCAAAAACCTACATTCCATGAATAGGTGTTTGACTTGTTTCACATTGTGGTTGTTGTTCTTGTGTGAGACACTGTCATGCCTAACAGTTAGGAAGTTATACATATCGTGTATTTATATTTATACTTTTTAGTAATTGGTTTTAACAATGTGTTAGCATCATTAGGGATCATGTTGTATGGTATTGATTAAGTTCATGTCTATATTCTATGGTATAATTTTATTTTCCTCAAAAAGGAGAGAATATCCTCCATGTTGACATTTTCAAACAGATCTTCATATTGTTTGCTTTAAAATAACGGTTTCTGATGTGAGCAAAAAACCTGCATTCCATGAATAAGTGTTTAACTGTCAAAGGTGTTTGACTTATTTCACATTGTGGTTGCTGTTCTTGTTTGAGACACTGTGAGTGGTTTAAAGTAGGCAAAGAGCTAAGAAGTGTATAATGTCTATATTCTATGGTATAATCTTATTTCCCTCAAAAGGGAGAGAATATCCTCCATGTTGACATTTTCAAATACATCTTTCATATTGTTTGCTTTAAAATAACGGTTTAACTGTCAAAGGTGTTTGATATGTTTCACATTGTGGTTGTTGTTCTTGTTTGAGACACTGTGAGCGGTTTAAAGTAGGCAAAGAGCTAAGATGTGTATGATGTTATATATTTTATAGCAAGTTGTAGGCTGTGAAGTGTATACGAAGCGTAATAACCACCCCCCAAACACTGACGACTATTGATTTAGTTGATACAGTTGAGTGCTGGCTGCTGTTTTCCTCCAAGTCTGTTCAGGCCAGATCTATAAACATCACCAAAAATAAATAAGTAAATAAAATAAAATAAATACAACAAAAGTAAAATAAATAAAAACAAAAAAAAAATCCCTTCTCTCTTCTGCATTGATTATGTCTTAATCAAACAAGAAGCCAAACAAAAACATTTCTCTCTTTATATATAACGAACAAATGCATCAGCTGAAGAGTATGAGGAAGAGGTTGGGACGGGAGGGAGTAGGAGGAGGGGGGGATGAAGAAAAGAAAAGAAAGTTGGAATGGGAGGGGGTAGGATGATGGAGGAGGAGGATACGAGAGGGTGGGAGGAGGAGGAGGAAGAAGCATTGTTAAACATTTCAGCTAAGAGAAACGTTTCTCTTTGTCTACCCACCTCTAACCACCACCCCCACCCTTGCTACCATGTTAACCAAACACATAACCAAAGCTTATGTTTCCCCAATTCTGTACAGTGCACACAAAAGCACCCCCCCATCTCCAAACACATTGACTCTACTCTTAGAAGCAACCTTACTACCCATGGATCTGTTACAGATTCTATTTGTATGCTTAGTAAACCTTTTCCCCTATCCTTGATACTCATTATGTTTTTTTCCTATTTCAACCCCCCTCTCCATCAATATAATTCCAAAAACATTGACTCTACTCTTAGAAGCAACCTTACTACCCATGGATCTGTTACAGATTCTATTTGTATACTTAGTAAACTTTTTCCCTATCCTTGATACTCATGTTTTTTCCTATTATTTATCTATTAACTCTGATACTCAAGTCACAACAGTGTCATACCCAACATTTTGGGGAAGGTGGCGGGGGTGGGGTTTTACCCCTCTGCAGGGGATACATCATAATCATCATCATTATCATCAATATGCCACGCTAGCAGCACGGATATCCATGACAATCTCTCACCAACCATCCCTATCATTCATTGCCCCTGGGAGGTCCTCTGTGCAGCATTCAGGATCCATTCAGAGTTGCTGAAGATTATTAGGAAAGAAACTGTCAGTAACCAGGCACTGTTAACTCCATGCCCATGCTACCCTAACTTAGATATAAATGCTCTATCCATGATATTGAGCACTGTTTATTTAGAAATATAAAGCACCCATATTATCTATATAAAAATATCATATATATATATATATATATATATATATATGATTATATATATATATATATATATATATATATATATATATATATATGTTGGAGTTTTTTGGGTATATATATTTACCAACCCCTCCACATGAGCAGGATGTGACACAAGATCAATTTCTTAAGCGGAGTTTAACAAGTTTGAATTCAGAGTTTTTCCTTCTCC
>CM042163.1:74474795-74552879 GCA_023376005.1 Doryteuthis pealeii
TTGCCCTCCCTTAATAATTGACATGGATTTTTTAACATATCACCATTTCTAGCTAAAATAGTTTTAAATAACTACAAAATACCAGGCTTTATTTAATTATTTAGTTATCATTCCCACTTTGTTCCCTTTGTTCTCATAAAATCAGTCCATTAATACTTTTTCTTGTCTTTTGTTGAATGCATTTCTCCGAGTTACGTCACGCGTCATGATATCTTCGTGTGTGCGGATCGCGACTCGTCTTTCAAAAATATAACGCTGAACAAATACAGTTACACAACAAAAAAAAAATTTTATAAAGATTTTTTATCTCCTGTCATCTATAAAACATCCATCAATTTCTTCACCCCATGATACATCCTGATGAAGGTTTAAAGAAACCAAAACGTTTAAGCGTCGATAAATAAATTCATCTAATTTTGGAACACTTGTTTTTTCAAATTTCTTAATATTGTTGTATTTATTTCCATATTTACTCCCATATATATATATATATATATATATATATATATATATATAAAGTATGGGGCCAACAGGAGGAAATTAAATATTTTATTAAAAAAAAGGTCTGCAAAATGAATTCATCAACTATTCTCCCTCCAGCTATGGGTATATAGTAAGGCAGACTGGGCTCTTTAACCTTGGTATGGCGACTAATCTAGGAGATGGAAAACTAAATTTAAACCTGTTAGACTACACTTCAAATTTGACCTTGTGCTACATCCTGCTCGAGTGGAGGGGGGTAAATACATAAAACACTTTAAAAAAAAAATTAACTAAAACATACTTCCTGATAAAGAGAATCTAAAAAAAAATAAAAATAAAGATAAGTAAGTGAATGAATAAAACTAAAAATATCTTATCTAGAAGTATTTAAAAAGAAAAAAAGAAAAAATTAATCTGTTTTTATTCAATTATTTATCTTGACCTCAGTAAATTGTTACAAACTGTGAGAAAGGCCAGACTCAGTTCTGGTTTAAATGATTCCACTACAATTCTTCTACAACAGGGATCACCAAACTTTTTTCATGGTGGGTTGGATAATTGAAAAAAATAATGAGTGCAGGCTACATTATTATTGTGTTCAATACTTGTTAGCCAGAACGAAAGCTCTGAGAAAAAGATGTAAAACAAAATTTAATTTTCCAAGTTATATTCATGGATGAGTAGCGTAAGATGCACAAAAACAAATTTAACCAACATATTTATTTTCAAAACATTATCAATGAATGCAACATTAGCAGAAAGGTTTAGTGAGATTTGTGAAACTGAAGTTTGCATTTCAAGATATCGTCAATGTTTGGTTTGGAATTGCTACATTCAATCAAGAGAATGTTATTAAAATCTTATATTTATTAAAAATATAGGGTTTGCCCTTTCCAAAAATGTTTGTCTTATAACTTTTGACCTATTCATTGCTTCACAGTAACCCTTTGAAAATTACCTGTATTTTTCAAGCAGTCGTAACAAGTGAAAATTCGGGGTCGTGTAAGAAGAGGGGAGGGAGGTAATACTATAGAACAAAAAGAAAAAAGAAAAGAAAAAGAAAACTCTATTAAACTTATAATTCAAAATAGGAAATAGATTGAAGTTTTGTTGGTTCATTAGCTGGTTGGATTTTACGGCATGAAAAAAACCTTGGGTTATGTTAAGCCAAAGACGTTTTTGTTTTATTCATTGTTGAGTATTCAATTTTCTTTTTAAACCCAATTCTTTTTAAACACATATTTAAACTCATTTTTTAAATCTATTTAACCCATAGATTAGACCCTAACAAGTACTACCACTCTGGGTCAGAGTGGATCTGAAAGCAATGGATGAAGTGGTACTCCACACTCCCCAGAGCTCCAAAATTGGAACTTCACCACTAGATACAGTTTAACCCACTTTGGGAATCATTGGTCTAGAACAGGGATCACCACCTTTTTTTAATAGTGGGCCAGATAATTGAAAAAATAATGAGCACAGGCCACATTATTATTGTCTTCAATACTTGCTAGCCAGAATGAAAATATTCTGATCAATTATCATTTTATTAAAATCTTATATATATATTGAAAATATAGGGTTTGCCCTTTCCAAAAATGTTTGTCTCATAACTTTTGACCAATTCATTGCTTCACTGTAGCTCTTTGAAAATTACCTGTGTTTTTCAAACAGTTGTAACAAGTGAAAATTCAGGATAGCATAAGTAACAAGTGAAATGCTCACACACACAAAATTTTGTATCCTAACTACAGTAGTCAAGTCTATGAAGATTTAGTAAGATTAACATGATATTTCGAATTTAAATGGTATCAGAATATCTTGCGTCCCATATGTTTTAACAAACAAATTCGAGTACCGTCGGCAGGCCTGATAAAATGCCTGCATGCCGTAGTTTGGTGACCCCTGTTCTACAAAGATGGACAGGGCATTAAATAACCCACAAAGGTTGATATGTTATTAAACAAAGAAAGCAAACCAATAATATGATGATGGATGTAAGTATCAAGGGGTGTGCATGTGGTGTATTAGATATCGTATTGGACTCCTATATCTTAAGAAGGCATGAACCCCCTCATCACCGCAGCTATGGTTTGAATACTACAGCTACTGTTCTTCTCCAAGGATGGATTTAATGTTAAATCACCCACGAAGGTTGATATACAATAAATATATAAAATCTCCTCTTTTACTACCTCAATACTACCAAGCAAATAATTTGAAAAAACTTTTCACAAAAAAAAGACCATCCTGGATTTTACATTTCCTAAAAGAAGTGGGATTGGATTCAATATTCTAGTTATTCTAAGTATAAAATAAAATAAAATAGTAGAAACAAAATATCAGGCATACAAATAAGAGATCATCTTCAGGACTATTATCATCATTCTCTATTCTGAATATTTTATACTTGAAATAATTTAAACCAGGGGTGCCTAACCTTTTTCAGCTTATGGCCCACTTTGAAACCAGAATTTTTTTTGTGGCCATGAAATTATTATAATAGAAAAAGTATTTCCATTTTACATAAGATATTTATTCAATCAAGATACAACCATATTGAATGATAATATTTCCTTGGCCCACCTGAAATTTTCTGTGGCCCATTTTGGCCATAGATTGGGTACCCCTGATTTAAACAGAGTACTTTGTGTGTAAACGAATTTTGATCGAAACGTGTGTTGACAAACTACAGTAATAAATTTAATCCATACCAAAGTATATATATATTTTCTTCCAATCATTTTTAAACAGACACACACACACACATATCTATCTATCTATCTATCTATCTATCTATCTCTCTTTGAGAGATATCATATGGTTGATATGCCGTAAAACAAACCAAACCAAACCAAACTCTCCTTCATTATATATCCAAATGCAAAAAAAAAAAATCGTCTGTTGTTTGTAAATAAAAAAACGGGAGTTTTCCAGTGAAAAGCAAAGGGTGTTCCTTTCCAAACAGCTCCCAGCTGAGGTACTTATTGGTTACTTGGTCCCTAATATTAATAAATATATTTAATAAACTGTCTGTCTCCATCTCCACCATTATATACCCAAATCACGTTAGGAGTATATAACAAGCTGTATTTCTTGAATGTTAGCCTATTTGAATCCTTAACATCATCATTCACAAGAAATGAGTGATAGGTTAATTATAAAGATCCATTAATGAGTTGGTTAAATCACAAAAATGAATATATTTTCATATTCTGTGATCCTGAAAGCATAGAATTTGACATGTATATTTACAACCCAAAGACATGTTTTTATACTAAAATTGTTTTCAATTTTAATAAAAAAATTAGTTATTTCATGTTGTTAATTCAATAGGATTTTTTTTTTAATTTTAAAAATTTTAAACGTAAAACAGGTTTTTATGTTTTTTATATGAAAGACACATTTTTATATCAAAATAGTTTTCATTTAATCAGAAGAGAAATACAGATATGTTTATTTAAATGAAAATAGTTTTTATTTACAAAATATTTTTTATGTTTATTTAAATGAAAGTGTTATATATTGTACAAACGGAAATATGAACTTCCGGTTTTATTAAACAAAGAAGTTTAACAACTGCCCGTTATCAGATCAAGAGATAAAAATACATGGGAGTAGCTATGAATATAAAAGAACCGAGGGCTCGAGACAGGTCAGTCGTCAGTTAGCCCCGGAGGCAGTCACCCGGAGAGAGAGTGAGGTGATCGGGGTCAGTAGTCGGCCGAGTGGGACCTTGTGTAGTTGGTGTCGGAAAAGCTAGCCTTAATATTTACCAACTGAAAAAGCTTGTCGCCCAGAAATTTAATCGAAGGACCGAAAGTCTAAAGACTGAATATATTAATTAAACTGACCCTCTCTCTCGAAGTTAAGAAGCTTGAATTTATTTCAATAAACTTCTGGAGGATAACTTTGGTGTTATTGTCATCCCTTACAACGAAGATAAAACTATTGCAATTTAGTACAGTCGTGCGCTATGCAACAAAAGGATGTTGAAACCAAGTAACCAATAAAAAACTATTTTAGTATAAAAACGTCCCTTTCGGTTGTAAATATACATGAACAAACTTTTAAAAAATCTTACAGTGAAATTCTAATGCAAAAAAATTCCTCTGTTGTTTGTAAACAAACAACCAGAAGTTTACAGGGAAAAACAAAAGATGTTCTTTTCAAAACAGATCCAAACTGGGGTGCTTATTGATTACTTGGTCCCTATTATTAATAAATATATCTAACAAACTATCTCTCTGTCTCCCTCTCCTCCATTATATGTATTTACCAACCCTTCCACATGAGCAGGATGCGATACAAGGTCAATTTTTTAAGTGGAGTTTAACAGGTTTGAATTCAGAGTTTTCCTTCTCCTCGACTGGTTACCTAGCCATGATTAAAGAACCCAGTCTACCCTGCTATTTACACATAGCTAGAGGGATAATTGGATTAATAGCTTTTCCAAGGGTATTAGCGCCATGTGAAAAGCCAACAGCTTCGTCCAGGAATTGAACTCGGGTCGATGAGTCCATTTCCCACGACTCTAACCATTAGACCATGCGCCTTCATAATATATCCAAATCAAGTATATAACAAGCTGTTTTTCTTGAATGTTAGCCTATTTCAATCCTTAATATCATCATTCGCAAGAAATGAGAGATAAGTAATTTTTCTGGCCTGACAACCAGACAAATAATGTTGTGGGTAACGGCGCCCTTATGTCTTGTTATTCTAAAAGCTTCAGCTTTATAAAAAAAAAAAAAAAAAAAAAACTTCCTCCTACCAAATTTTGGAATAATGCCAAAAAAGCTTTTATTGAAAAAACAGATTAACATTGTTTCAATATTTATTACAAACATGTCGACTGGATGGCTTTCCTTCAGTTATCGATTGATCTTATTATAATGTTGATGGATATTTCGGTGGTGAGCATGGATCGTGTCATAAAACAGTTCAATCGCTGTGAAGGTTACAGGAAAATAAAACCAAGTCAAAAACTAAATAAGTTCGGTCGTGGGAAGATAAAATCGTTTTAAGCATTTATTTTTTTTTATAACTAGATTACTAGGTCAGATTTGGTTTGGTTTGTTTTGTTTTACGGCATATCAACCTCAGTGGGTCATTTAATGCCGATAAAGTTTTGAAATAAATCAATTCTTAATGGATAATACAATTTTTTTTATAAATACATTTTTCTATTTAACCCATAGATGGGACCCTAACAGGTACTACCACTCCGGGTCAGAGTGGACCAGAGAGCAATGGTGATGAAGGGGTGCTCCACATTCCCCAAACCTCCAAAACTGGAACCTCACCATCAAATAGATTTTAACGTCATTCCCAGGACATGTAGACCCTCAGTCACTGCCTTCTAGCACCCATATGATAAAAAGGGTTGGGGCTTGCCATAAGGACAATAGGGTTGGGAAAATCATATAGGTGCTAGGGCTTGACGTGACCAGCCGATTGATCCGAGGGGGCCTTTCCGACCGCCCGTCTAGCCCAAGATAGGGCCAAAGTGGAGTATTGCAAGTCATGAACTGCTCATCCATCTGAGTTCTATCCTTAAGCATCACAGGTCGCCACTAACGGCCAACAAGTGGCCCCATTTGGGGGAGTCTTACCCGTCTGCAGAGTTGCATTCTAACGCCCCAACCGTCAGGGCAGTACTGGGTCAGAATGTTCAAATATGCCATTTGATTATTTACAATATCACAGTCCTAATTTTCAATATTGCTCATAAATAAGTACAATCTTAATCATATTTTTAATAGAAAGTTCATTTTCCCAGTATTCAAACATGCCTTGATATTTAATCATTTAAATTATCACAATCTGATCCAAAGAAGTATTACCTGTTAGGGTACCATCTATAGGTTAAATAGAAAAAAATGAGTTGTCAGAAATTGTGTTTAAAAAAAAAAAAAAAATTATTTTGAATAAAAAAACATTTGAATACCCATCAAGAATGAATAAAACAAAACGTCTTCAACCTAAAATAACCCAAGAGGCACGTGCTCTCTGCTTCAATGTCAGTTTGAAACTAAAATCTAAATCTAGTCACGTGTCTCTCGTGACGTGTTCTCCAGGGGTCAGTAAGCTAAAACTGTTACTGGTAAATTCTACTCTCTGATTTCAAAGCCAACAACCCCCATATTCAGTTACAGGGTCTGTCAACAATTTATGATATTATAAATTGTAACACTTACACTATTTAGCCCATTCTTATTCGCTGCATGGGCGAGATTCAACCTCAGCAGAGAGAAGTATGTTCTCTCTGCTTCAAATTCCGGTTAAACTAAAATCTAAATCTAGTCATGTGTTTCTTGTGAGGTGTTCTCCAAGGGTCAGAGAGCTATAACTGTTACTGGTAAATTTCCACTCTCTGATTACAAAGCCAATAGCCCCCATATTCAGCTCCAGGGTCTGTCAACAATTTATCCTACCACATAAATTGTAACAGTGGCTTTGATTTTTTTTTTGTTTGTTTAAATGAAACTGACATTTTCATCCATCAATTTGAGCCCAGACTTTATTTTGAATATTTAAAACAACAATGAAACAAAGTGTTACATAATTTATGTAATAGCATAAATTATTGACAAACACCTGTAGAATAAAGGGCCATTGGCCTTCAAATCAGAGTGTAGGCGGGCAGGTTTCCATTGGAAAAATACCAGACCGTTGGTAAAGGCCGAAATCTCGCACGTCACGTGATTTGACTATTTAGGTAATCAGTTTTCAGCCAGACGTCAGGCAGAGAGGATATCTGTCTCTTGCTGAGGTTGTAACTCAGACCGCGCGGTGAATCAGGGCAATGCAGTAATAAAATCTTTGATCAAAGAAAAACAAAGTCTTGTAGTTAATTAATTGCACGACTTAAAAAGAAGCCCTTAGTTAGAAACAGCCAGACAAGAACTTAGAAAAAGAAGAGACAAGATGGCAACCGGCAAAAGAAAGAAGATGAAACAACCACTAGACAAAGAAGCAAGTAAGAAATTAAGAACTATCATCTCTTATCATCTCTAAACTCTCTCTCTCTCTCTCACACACACACACTCTCTCTTTCTTTCTCTCTCTCCCCCCTCTCTCTTTCTCTTTCTTTCTCTCTCTCTCTCTCACACACACACACTCTCTCTTTCTTTCTCTCTCCCTCTCTCTCTTTCTCTTTCTTTCTTTCTCTCCCCCTCTCTTTCTTTCTCTCCCCCTCTCTCTCTTTCTTTCTCACTCTCTCTCTCTCTTTCTTTCTACCCCCTCTCTCATATACCCAAGAACTCTCTCCACCTATTATATACACCTGAGTAAAAGGGGAGTATATAACACTTGGTTTAATTTGAAACAATTTGAAGTAAGCGTTCCATAATTTATGTGGTAGCATAAATTACTGACAAACACCTGTAGAATAAGTGGCCGTTGGCCTTCAAATCAGAACGTAGGCAGGCAGGTTTCTGTTGGAAAAATACCAGACCGTTAGTAAAGGCGGGAATCTCGCACGTCACATGATACTTAGTTAGGCAATCAGTTTCAAACTAAATGGCATGCAGAACAGATGTGTTCTGTTGAGGTTGGCTCAACCGCATGGTGTATCAGAATGGGCAGTAATAAAGTCTTTGATCAAAGAAAAACAAAGTCTTGTAGTTAATTAATCCATGATTTAAAAAAAAAGAAGCCCTTAGTTAGAGACAGCAACATAGTAAGAAGATAGAGATGACAAGATGACAACCGAAACAAAGAAGTAAAAGAAACAGCACAAGACGATAATACCTGAAAGGAAGAAGATAGAAAGGAGAAAGAAGGAGAAAGAACAAGTAAGTCACGAATCTGTCTGTCTGTCTCTCTCTATCACCCGAAGAATCTCTCTATCACTGAGTCATCTCTCTCGATGTATATACCTAACGAGAGTATATGAGTATATAACAAAAGTTTTCTCTCTTCTTTTGTCTTGCAGTATCATATTCCATCATTTCCTTTGAATGATCAATAAGTCGCTATAAAAAAACAAAAAAACAAAATGGCCACGAAACATTGATTACATGCACAAGTTATCAATCTCATTTTTGTAAGTCGTTTCTATTATAACTGAATATGAAGAAAGCCCTGACAATGGTTTGCTAACCTAACCAAAACGTTATAACGTTGGCTACTATGATAAAATATCATCTTCTGAACACCTTGTTTTTTCTTATTCTTATATACTTTTACATACATATGTTTCAACCAACCGACAGAGAACTACAAGTGGACCACTCAGTGAGGACCAACCTCACTAACAATGAGACTACTTTGCTAACCACTGCCTTACCACCAACTCAGTTGTCAATTTTCTATAAAACAGATCAACCAATCAACAACCAACCGACAGAGAACTACAAGTGAACCACTCAGTGAGAACCAACCTCACTAAGAATGAGACTACTCTGCTAACCACTGCCTTACCACCAATTTTCAGTTGTCAATTTTCTATTAAACAAAACAACTATCTGACAGAGAATTACAAGTGTACCACTCAGTGAGAACCAAGCTCACTAACAGTGAAGACTACTATGCTAACCACTACTTTATAGAAGCCTTACCACCAATTCCCAGTTTTCTGTAAAATAAAACAACCATCCAACTGACAGAGAACTACAATAGGAGCACTCAGTGAGGATCAAGCTCACTAACAATGAGACTTTGCTAACCACTGCATTAGCACCAATTTTCAAATTGTTAATTTTCTATAAAACAAATCAACCAATCAACAACCAACCGACAGAGAACTACAAGTGGACCACTCAGTGAGGACCAACCTCACTAACAATGAGACTACTTTGCTAACTAGTGCCTTACCACCAATTCTCAGTTGCCAAATTTCAATAAAACAGATCAACCAATCAACAACCAACTGACAGAGAACTACAAGTGGAGCACTCAGTGAGGACCAAGCTCACTAACAATGAGACTTTGCTAACCACTGCCTTACCACCAATTTTCAAATTGTCAATTTTCTGCATTCCAAATCTGAGTTGAATCAATATTTCTTGATTAAAATTTTAAAAAAGTTTTATTTAATTTGCATTTGTTAATTTTGTTAAAAAAAAAAAAAAAGAAAAGAAAAGAAAGAAAAACCAAAAATTAAAAACAAAGAAAACTAAACAAATTATTTTTTGTCTTGTTTCAACTTGTTTGTGTTGTTTCTTCTTTCAATTACAATTTAATATGATTAAATTTTATGGCTTTTTTATTTTTTTTTTATTATTTATTTCTTCATTTTCTGTTGATTTTGATTTTTTAATATTTTTTTTCCTAATCCTAATTTCTAACACCAAAGTCAAATTCTGGTTCATTTCTATTTTTTCTTTTGTTGGATTTAAACTGTTTTCTTGCACATCTGATTGGTTATTTCTGTTTTCCTTTCCACCAATGGGAATGCTTAACCTGCTGCTCATACAACACTCTGATTGGCTAATCTGATTAAAGTACAAGATGAATAATTGGTTACCTTTTGTTTGATTCAAAAGATTTTCATTGGTTAGTAGCACAATGTTCTAAAAATAGTCAACTTCTTATTCTTATAATTCATCCTTTTAGTTGCTTCATCTGCAAATTCTTTACAAAAATTCTTTGTCAATTTTATTAATTTTTCTTTGACAGAAATTTAATTTTCATTTATCTGAAATTAAAATATTTAAAGAAAAGGATTGGCCTGTCAGAGGAAGAATTTGCTGTCTTTGATTGGATTGAAGATTTTACGGAAGATTTCATGTTTTATTTCTCTGAGTTTTTGAGATGAGGTTTGATGATTAGTATTATTTGGATTATTAGGACTATTGTCCTCATCTTTATTGTTATCTACACTATTTCTCTGAATTTTTGAGATGAGGCTTGATGATTAGTATTATTTGGATTATTCAAACTATTGTCCTCATCTTTATTGTTATCTACACTATTTCTCTGAATTTTTGAGATGAGGCTTGATGATTAGTATTATTTGGATTATTCAAACTATTGTCCTCATCTTTATTGTTATCTACACTATTTCTCTGAATTTTTTAGATGAGGCTTGATAATTAGTATTATTTGGATTATTCGGACTATTGTCCTCATCTGTTTAAATCTTACTTAACGGACATAAATTCCACCATCGTATGTCACTCCGCTGAAAGAAAAAAAACTTTTAAAAATCAAGGAATTAACCGAATTTAATTAAATTTTCAGTGTTGATATATTAATAAATAAACAATATAATGCACTAGTTATTTTATTTTTGAGGTGTAATACAGATTCACAAATATACGTGATTCAAAGTTAACTGACCTGAAAAATGTAAGAGTTCCAAATAAAATAACTGGTGCATTATATCTCTTATTCATTAATTTCAAAATTTCATTAAATTCGGTTAATTCCCTGATTTTTTAGTATTTTTTCTTTCAGTGGGGTGACATAAAATTGTGGAATTTATGCCCGTTAAGTAGAATTTAACCCCTCACCTTTATTGTTATCTGTACAACATTTCGGCCGATATGCCCTCTGGCCTTCTTCATGTATTTCTTTTCAGACTCGAGAGACTTTTCAAATTCAGGAACCTTTTTGTCATAATCTGGAGCCATCACAGAACATTGAACCCAACCCTTTATTCAATTCACTGAGGTATCCTGTTCTCATTCTGCTAACCATAGCTGGGGTACAGGTGTTAAGCTGTGTTAAATATTATTCTATGTTACTGCTGCCCAGGATTGAACCTGCTGCCTAGAGATAACTGTCACTTAGGTCTAAACTAACTCCTTTATCCACTGGGCTATGTGTCCAATTTCATGTTGTATTCTGGATTCAACTTTTGGTTATTACACTTCAACATAGCCAACATCATTGTTGCTAAATTATAAAACTGCTTCAATACTTTATAAACACCCTATATATACAATAAAAAAAACTCTCTGCTTTCCGGTTAACGCAGGGGTCCAGCGAGCTTCAGCTATCTTCCCAGGCAATACCTGCCCCCTTGGGGGCAGGGCTGGGTTTATTGCCTAGTGCCTGAGGCGCCCCCCCCCTTGAGGGGGAATGCCGAAGGGATCGACGCAATTTTTGTTCTTTCCCACCCATGAGCTTCGGATTGTGGGTGGGCCCATGTTAAAACAAGGCCTTGTGTCCAGCCCATACAAGTGGGGTATGAGGCAAATACACCCTATATATACACACACACACACACACACACACACATATATATATATATATGGTGATTGCCACTTCTTCGCAGAATAAGGCCATTTCTACAAGTAGTTCGGATGTGAGCACGCCGAAGTTCTCCTGATCCAAATTTGTTTGTTTCCTGTCACACATGAACTCCTTTCTTGGTTTCCACTCACATGCGACCGTACATGACTGAGAATCCCAACCCTCGACAGACAGGCACTGCCACACAGGTCACATATGTGGTCAGTCTTAGATGTAGATGTGTCCATGCCGTCCTTCATGTGCCACTTTAGGATGGGGTGCTCGAGCTGCCTTATTATACTAAAGCTGAGTTAATCAACTTTTGCTTCCTAAAGGCTTTTTTACTGTTTAATATATTGACACGAAAATTATACTAAATTATTCCTTACTTTTAGGATTGAATTATGTTTGAAAACAATTCTGTTTTAATTGGTTCTAATTAGTCGTAATTTGCAATTAAGTCAAAAACCGACCAATCTCTTACTTTACTCTGTGTCTGTCTATTTCTTTCCCACTATGTATCTCTTGACTACCTCCTTGTTATATAATGTTAGTTTCTTGTAGAGGAGAGAGAGAGAGAGAGAGAGAGAGAGAGAGAGAGAGAGAGAGAGAGAGAGAGAGAGAGAGAGAGAGAGAAAATTCTTGTGAACAATAAACTGCTGATACTAGAAACTAAATTTTCCCGGGGAAAACAAGATGACCTTGCTGTTATTTAGTCTATCAATTATTCGATTGCAACAAAAGAGGAAAGAAGCAAAGAAGTTTATTGGTTGGAGAAAACAGAAACGAGATGATGAGGTCGATAAAGTTTCAATGGTAGAAGCTCTTGTGGCAAAAGAATAAAAATAAAAGAAAGAAAGAAATAAAAAAATAAAAAAAATAAATGAAAATAAAAACATTGAAGAATGATGGAAAGTTGTTCCTCGGAGGTTTATCAGCTGCGTTAGGATTCTGACAGAGAAAAACCGGTCTAAACATATTATGTATGCCCACACACGCATGTATATATATATATATATATATATATATAAATAAATGTTTTAGTTTATATTTATTTACATTGGAACAATTTTGCTACCATTGGTTTCTTGCTCTGTGGCAGTCATCGAAAGGTTTCTAGTTCGATACCGGCCCTCGCCAACTCAGCGTATGAGTAGGTATAGCGTTCGGCTAGAAACCACAAGGTTCCTAGTTTGATACCGGCCCTCGCCAACTCAGCGTTATGAGTAGCACAGGAACCTGTGCGGTAAAGTAAGGAGCTGATGGTAGGTGTGGCACTCCACCTCAGACGCAAAAACAATCTCCTTGGTCTAGCGCTAGTGAAAAGGGGATAGACTCCCTTGCTCTCTGGCTGACAACGACTTTACTTACTTATGCATCAGTGATGCAGGATACCTATCAGCATCTCTGTACGACAATACCCATCAGGCCACTTTCTACTTAAAGAATCGTTTGTATCATAAGTATTGAAATACGAGTTGCCTCTTCAAAATTTCTAATGGCTTGATTGAAGTAACTTTTATAAACAATGGGTTGCAAGGTCACTGGACATTGCCCGGTTATGAATTATTTCCAAGATCTCTATAAACATCTGTTGTGGCACACCAAACGTCATAGGAAATGGATTTGACGAGCTGAGTTCAAATCCTGGACAAGGCTGCTTCTGTATCATTTTTCAGGAATGTGTCCTTGTAAAAGACTTGATTTTATCCCTTAAAAAATGCTTAAAAGAAAAATCTCTTAAAATCTTTATATTTTTAAAACATATTTAAAAAATATTTAAAAAAAATATATTTCTTAAAAATCTCTTAAAAAAACATCTCTTAAAAATACTTATATGTTGTGTGGGGGTTGAAATAAAATTCAAATAAATAAAAAAAAACTCTCATAGAAGATCCCTCTGAGCATGTGTGGGAGAAAGGACCCACTTCCAACCCCCAAGAGAATCTCCCGGCCATTCTGACTTAGGCCTTACCTCAGACAAGACACTACTTCCTTGCCATGTGATGGCGATGACCCATGAATAAAGCCTAAATCATAAAACCACCTTTCGTCTTTGTCTCTTTCTTTTTCTTCCCTTGGATTCCCTCTTTTTCAGAGTGACTACCAATTGGCAGCTCTATGGGCTGGGGATGTAGAATACACTGCACCTCTGCAGAGGGATAACCCCCCACACACACACACACAATGCTGACACCTAGTGGCTATGGGTGGTGACCTGTGATGTTTAAGGATGGAACCCTGGTTGCTGAACAGTCCATAACATGTAACACTCCACTTTGGCCCTGACTTAGGCAGGATGGGATTAAAAGTAAACATTAAACCTCTTACCACCTCACAGGTATATATAAAAATAGGTATATGCTCTACTGACTGAGCTAAAAGTTTTTGATTTTAGAACGATGTCCAAAATGTAAAGTACAAACATTTATTTGTCTGAATTTTTTCAGATGAGACTTGATGATTTTTATAATTTAGATTTTTCAGACTGTTGCCCTCATCTTTATTGCTACATACAAAAAGTTTCCACAGATGTACCCTCTGGCCTTCTCCAGGTGTTTCTTGTCAAAGTCTGGGACCTTCATTTTGAACTCAGGAGCTTCACAATTCTGACAAGTTTGATAAGAAGGTTCGCAACTTTGACAAGAAAGGCTGAAAGGCAAATCGGTTGAAACGTTGTGTATATTACAATATAGATAAAGACAAGTATCCGAAAAATCTAAATTATACAAATACAAACATTTACTAAAACAACATGTTTATTAATATACATATAAAACATTGTGCGTATGTTACCAGGACTACTATGCTACTTTTCCACATAGTCACAACCAAGATTGATGTACTTGTCCACTAGGTGCACGTTGACCTAAATACTCTCCTCAAAGAATGTGGCCTTGAGCCACACTTACTCTTCTGCAACAACTGTATCATTTGTATAGAACTGTTTTCCAGATAAATGTCATTTGGTTTTGTTGGTTGGATGGTTCGTTGGTTCATTCGTTGGTTTAATGGTATGTCAACCCTTGTGTTATTTTATACTTAAGTTATTTTTAGCAATTATGATCTCCAATTATATACAGAACAAAAATGTTTATTCACAACAATTTTAACTGTTTACCTACTTTAGGTCGCTCACAGTGGCTCTCCCACAACTATAATCCTATGCATACCACTTCCAAGCAAAGTACAAAAACTGATGGTTAGTTCATTATAATTGAGCAGAAGACTCAGATTACAATAATAATAGGACTTTATTTGAATAGAATGAGTTGTGAGGTGAATAGATAGTGAACTTTGAAATATCCCATCATACAGGTAAAAAATACACAGAAAATACTTAGATTAGTGTAGATTAATATATAATAGTGATAAATCCTTATTTCAAAAATAGATGGGGTAAAAATTGAATTTTTATGATTAAATAAAATGATGATTTTTAACATGAACACCCCTGCCATTTTTATTTGAAGAAAATGAGTTGTGAGGTGAATAGATAGTGAACTTTGAAATATCCCATTGTACAGGTAAAAAATACCATGAAAATTTGGTACAGTTGTGGGGAAATTTAGTAGGCAGAGAGTTAACTTTTGGCAACCAGTCTAGTAGAAGGAAAACTCTCTCACCACTGCAATCCTACAAGGTAAGATGCTATTTTAAACAACAACATAATTGCACTTATAGGTATTTATTAAACTTAACAAGGCTTAATCTATAATTCTGGCTCAAGGACAAAAACATATGGGTCACTTTAATTTAATGCTATATTGTATCAAGTACAGAACCTGGTCAACCACCTGCAGTAATGTCTGACAGTTGAGAGTTCAGAGATTTTGAGCCAATATGTGAACTGAATGAAATAGGACAAATCCATCTCTCAACAAAATAAGTGGCTAATTTATACAACAACATAATTGCACTTATAAGTCTTTATTAAACTTAACAAGGCTTAATCTAAATCTGGCTCAAGGACAAAAACATATGGGTCACTTTGAATTAATGTGGTATCAAGTACAGAACCTGGTCAACCACCTGCCTGACATGGTTACTATTGTAGGAAATGGACACAACAAGATGAGTTTAAATCCTGGATGAGGCTGTTTGCATTTCACAGTGCTAATAACCTTTGGAAAGATTTGAATCCAAATATCCTCCCACCAGCTAAGGGTAAATAGTAGGGCAGACAGGGCTCTTTAACATTAGTTAGGCAACCAGTCTAGGAGAAGAAAACTCTGAATTCAAAGCTATTAAACTCTGCTTAAGAAATGACCTTGTGTCGCATCCTACTTGTGTGGAGGAGTTGGTAATATATATATATATATACAAGGTGTGTCAAAAAAGTATCGAGATTTTTTGTACTTTTTTACACACCTTGTATTCTAAAAAAATAATGTTCCATTCATTCTCATTTCTATCTTAGTAAATACAGCTTTAAACTCGGCACTTTTATGACACACCTTGTATTCTAAAAAAAATAACGTTCCATTTCATTCTTCATTTCTATCTTGGTAAATACAGATTTAGACTTGGTACATTTTTGATGCACGTTGCATTTTGAAAAAAATTAACGTTATTTTTTTTTTTTTTCAGAATATAAGGTGTGTTATTTTTTTTTTTTCAGAATATAAGGTGTGTCAAAAAGTACAAAAAATTATTGATACTTTTTTGACACACCTTGGTCTTTTTTTTAACCAGATGGGGTTGTAAGATAATAACACTGGACCATATTACCTTTAGGCACCCCTTTTTGATCTCAATTAAGAAAGGACATGTTTTTCATTTACACCGTCAATATTCGGTTGTTTGTTAGGGGTTAGGTTAGGGTTAGGGGTTAGGTTAGGGTTAGGGGTTAGTTTTAAAATTTTCAAAATGAAATCTAAAAATTGTCTGTTAAAACAACCGGATATTGACGGTATGAATGAAAAACATGTCCTTTCATAATCGAGATAAAAAGGGGTGCCTAAAGGTCATATGGTCCCTAACACTCATACAATTAAGGAACACAAGTATTGATATATAGATGAGAGAAGTGAGAAACATCCGTTGAATGAGTTTTTCCCCCATACAACACTGCACACATATTTTATACACACATTCTTTCCTTCGTTTATTATTAATTTATATTGACTCCTTTTGTCCATTTACTTTGGCCTACACTATGAATCGGGTTTTTAGGAATAATTGTTCTTATCCTGCCCATGAGATGTAGTTTATACTTCAATCTGACCCACAAAGCCAAGCGAGTTTGACACCCCCTGGCATAAAGTATGCTGACAAAAGAAATATGAAATCAATATTATTGTCAGAACTTGCAAAGAGAATATCTTCAAAGCAAATTCACAGAGAATACAAAATAGCAACTTGGTAAACACCAACGACTAAATTGGTAAGAATAGTTACTAAGGGCATATCAATGAGAGGTAAAGATTGAATAAAGACTTATAACAAGATTCAGAGCAATATTTTAACTCTTGACTTAGCTACAATTGATGAAAAAAAGAAACAGCCTGTTGAAAGCAGATTTGCATCTTATCTATTAATAATGGAGATTGTGTGTTTTCCTGTCTGCAATCGAAACTATATTCCTACTCAATCACAATTCCCTTAGTTATCTACATCACATTCTCCCATTATTAATACTGTTGACCATATCTACATGATATTTACCGCGGAGCTCATGGAGTGGCAGGTGAAAAAATCCCGTCAGCATTGGGCAATAAACCCATCCTTGTGTTGCCTGGGGGATGGCCCCCTGGGATCGACGCTGTTAATTATAGCAAACTGTTGACCATATCTACATACTAATAACATGCAATTGTATTTATATATACAGCAAAATAGCGGTTTGCAGTGTAAATGGGAAGGCTAATTTGCATATTGATATTAAAAATTTCATTTTAATAAATATCTGCTCAGTATTATTGATTTCTAATTGTTTGGTTTTATCTTAATGAATATGAGCAAAAATCTCTCCAATAAATCTTAAAAGAAATCCATTAACAATATTAACAGTAATTCTATTCTTTACTTCCTAATTTAACTAAATAGTTAAATTATGAAAATTTAGCAATGAAAGACTGGAGTGAAGAAAAAGCAAGTTTTAGTTGTTTCCCTTCTGTTTCTAATCTTTTTATCGGCATCTTATTTAGTTTCATTAGCCTTTCTAAGTTAACATAACATTTTATTACAATAAAACTTAAATGCTTGCACCCGGAGGGTGCATATATTTGCTAGTTATTATAATAGAGATTGTGTGTCTGTCTGTAACCGAAACTATTAGATTGTTACAAAAATAATGTCCGATTGAAGTGCTCAGTTTTGAAATGTCAAAATGTTGAAAGCAGGTTTGCATCTTATCTCTATTAATAATGGAGATTCGCTTCTGGTTTTTGTCTGTAACAAAAAGTACATCACTGCTTACATCACTATACCTGAAATCGTCATAACATAGAATAAATACACTCAAAATTTGAACATGCAACATTAGACAGTCCTCATTGTGTTTTTATCTTCAAAGCAAATTCACAGAGAATACAAAATAGCAACTTGGTAAACACCAACGACTAAATTGGTAAGAATAGTTACTAAGGGCATATCAATAAGAGGCAAAGATTGAATAAAGATTCAGAGCAATATTTTAACTATTGACTTAGTTACAATTGATGAAAAAAAAAGAAACAGCCTGTTGAAAAGCAGGTTTGCATCTTATTATTATTATATAATGGAGATTGTGTGTTTTCCTGTCTGTAACCGAAACTATATTACTACTCAAGTCACAATTCCCTTAGTTATCTACATCACATTCTACATGATTTTATTTATATTTAAACCTCAATTATTAATAAAATTGTTTTACATTATGAATACTGTTGACCATATCTACATACTAATAACATGCAATTGTATTTATATATACAGCAAAATAGCGGTTTGCAGTGTAAATGGGAAGGCTAATTTGCATACTGATATTAAAAATTTCATTTTAATAAATATCTGCTCAGTATTATTGATTTCTAATTGTTTGGTTTTATCTTAATGAATATGAGCAAAAATCTCTCCAATAAATCTTAAAAGAAATCCATTAACAATATTAACAGTAATTCTATTCTTTACTTCCTAATTTAACTAAATAGTTAAATTATGAAAATTTAGCAATGAAAGACTGGAGTGAAGAAAAAGCAAGTTTTAGTTGTTTCCCTTCTGTTTCTAATCTTTTTATCGGCATCTTATTTAGTTTCATTAGCCTTTCTAAGTTAACATAACATTTTATTACAATAAAACTTAAATGCTTGCACCCGGAGGGTGCATATATTTGCTAGTTATTATAATAGAGATTGTGTGTCTGTCTGTAACCGAAACTATTAGATTGTTACAAAAATAATGTCCGATTGAAGTGCTCAGTTTTGAAATGTCAAAATGTTGAAAGCAGGTTTGCATCTTATCTCTATTAATAATGGAGATTCGCTTTCGTTTTTTGTCTGTAACAAAAAGTACATCACTGCTTACGTCACTATACCCGAAATCGTCATAACATAGAATAAATACACTCAAAATTTGAACATGCAACATTAGACAGTCCTCATTGTTTTTTTAAAACAAGTTTTAATAGATAGATCCCCAGTATCATATATTTATATATAGTTTGTTTTATTTTAATAGATATTCAAAGTTAATAGAACTTAGTATTATTAGTGTTATTCGGACTATTGTCCCCATCTTCATTGTTATTTGTACAACGTTTCGGCCGATATACCCTCCGGCCTTCTTCAGGTATTTCTTGTCGGACTCGGGAATCTTCTCGGACTCGGGAACCTTCTTTTCAAACTCGGGAACTTTCTTGTCGTATTCGGGAGCCATCACGGAACTTTGAACCTTCCGATAAGAAATACCTGAAGAAGGTCGGAGGGTATATCAGCCGAAACGTTGTACAAATAACAATGAAGATGGGGACAATAGTCCGAATAACCCTAATAATACTAATCTTCAAGCCTCATCTCAAACATTCAGAGAAATAGTAATAGAACTTAGTTTCGATTTCAAATTGTTTTATTTTTTTTTTACTCCTTTAATAAATTTGATGATTTCAGGATTTATGGTTCAAACTCTCTGACATTTAATTTTTAACTTCCATCTCCTCAAGCAATATCTTTCAAAAATTTATTTTTTTAGGGCGTTTTTTTATTTTGCTAGTTATTATAATGGAGATTGTGTGTCTGTCTGTAACCGAAACTATTAGGTTGTTACAAAAATAATGTCCGATTGAAGTGCTTGGTTTTGAAATGTCATTTTAACATAGAATTTGTTGTTTATTTCAGGTGAATTTTTGCATATATAATAACTAATGTGTGCTCAAAAATAAAATTAATTTCTTTTCAGATAAAAAGTATTTTTGAAAAATAGGGGCCTTCAAAGATGAAAATGCCTAAACATGACCTTTGCCTTCTTTGCATCAGTTCAAGCTTGGGCACATGTTGCAAGATTGACTGTACAGAAACTCACAGACTTTGGATACGAGACTTACCACATCCTCCATATTCTCCCGATCTTTCACCTACTGATTATCATTTTTTTTAGGTACTTAAGCACATTTTTAAATGGTAAAACTTTTAGATCTAAAGAAGATGTGGAATCATCATTTAAAGATTTTGTTGCATCACAGCCAATAACTTTTTACCAACGCGGAATAAATGGCAGAAATGCATAGCTGCCCAAGGCTCGTATTTTACTAATTTTAACATTTCTACTGTTAATGTTTCAACAATAAATGAATGTATTTGAAATCGGCCATTATTTTTGTAACAACCTAATATATCACTACCTAAGTCCTAATTCCCTTTATCATTTACGTCACATTCTCCCTGATTTTATAAATGTCCTTTCTATATATAGAGTCAAGTTTGAGAGACCTACCAGTCTAATTACACTCAAGTCATCTTGAACACACAGGTTCCCACTAGATCACTGGAGTTAAGCAGTAATGAGCCTGTTCAATACTTAATTGGGTGACGACTTAAACAACAGCAGATACTGCAATTAACTCCTTTATAAAAATGGCTTAATTTGGCATTAAATGACCCAAACAGTGTTGATATGCCTTAAAATAAAATAACCATAATATTTTAGATATTAATAATAATAATATCTTTTTTCAGCTAGTATATTAGGTCTGAGACCTGTCAGCTGCTCCTTATAAACATTCATCTTAATTCCACAGAATATTTATAATCTTTCCACAGATTATCTAACATTGCCTTAAAGGAGTTTAGAGATGGGGTATTCACTATTGATGATGGTAGTTTATTCCATGTATTCACCACTCTGTTACTAAAATAATTTTGTCTTGCATTTACTTTACAAATTTTTTTCAAGAGTTTTAATTTATGACCCCTGGTATTGATATTTTGAGAAATGTTTAGTAGATCAAAGTTTGTTGAATAAAATCCATGTGTATATTTGTAGACTTCAATCATATCCCCTCTTGTACGTCGATAAACCAAACTTGGTAAGTCAATATTCCTAAGTATTTCTTCATACAAAAGGTCTTTTAAATCATTCATTACTAGAAGTAGCTCTCCTTTGAACTCCCTCAATGAGTTTTATGTCCTTGATTAGTCTTGGACTCCAAACCACATTAGCAAATTCCAAATGAGGTCTTACCAATGCAATGAATAAATTTTTCAGCATTTCTTTATCCATGTATTCATATGACCTTCTTATTAATCCTAATATCTTTTTTGCTTTATTTACTTGTATTTCTATGTGTTTAGAAAATTTTAATTCAGGATCCACATTCACACCAAGGTATTTTTCTAGCTCTGTATCTTTTAATATTTCTCTTTCATTAGAGACATTATTGACTTAGCAACAATTGATAAAAAGGAAGAGCCTGTTGAAAGCAGGTTCCCATCTTATATTATTTTAATGGAGATTGTAATCTTGTCTGCCTGTAACCAAAACTATATCACTACCTAAGTATAATTCCCTTTGTTATTTATGTCACATTCTCCATGATTTTGTTTTTATTTAAACGTTAATTATTAGTAAGATTGTTTCCCTTAATTACATTTTTTATTTTTCTCAACTACTCTTTGTGCTTCAGTGTTTCAGGGAATAGATATTTTTTTCTTTTTAGAGAATTCTGAATAAATTTCATAATGGAGATTGTTTGTTTGTCTGTCTGTCTGTAACTGAAACTATATCACTACTTAATATTAAAAATTTGATTTTAATAAATATGTGCTTAGTATTATTGATTTCTAATTGTTTGGTTTTATTTTAATGAATAAGAGCAAAAATTTCAGAGATAAATTTAAAAGAAGAAATAACTGAAATTTTGATACCATATAACTGGCGTTAGGACACTGCTGGAGAAGCAAGGACAAACTCATAATTGTTATTTATAGTGGAATATTATGACAATGAAAGAAACTAGGTAAATATGAATTTGTGAGAGAAAATCTCACTATAAAATCAATGAATTGTGTTAGTTCTATTATTAAAAAGACAATAGGAATTATACAAGATTCATTTTAAGTTGTACCAAACACAGGAAAAATAACAATAAGTTATTTTAGTGACTAAATTTTATTACTAGTTGAACAACATAACGTTAATGTTAAACTCTTTGCTCTGTTGGTCAAGAGAAGAAGGTTACCATTAAAAGCAACAATAAGTAAAAGCTGGTTGGTTGGTTGGTTTTTCTGGCATGTCAACTCTTGTTGGCTTATTTAATGCCGAAGAGGTTTTTGTCCTATTCATGTTTGATGGATATTAAAAAAACTATCTCCATTGATTCATATTTTAAAAATATCTATCAATCTATCTATCTCCATTGATTTGTATCTATCAATCTATCTATCTGTCCCCATTAGTTCACATCTTTGTGAATATCTATCTATCTATCTATCTCCATTAGTTCATATCTTTGTTGATATCTATCTATCTATCTATCTCCATTAGTTCATATCTTTGTTGATATCTATCAATCTATCTATCTATATATATATCTATCTGGGGATTAGTTCATATCATTGTTGATATCTATCTATCTATCTCCATTAGTTCATATCATTGTTGGTATCTATCTATCTATTTATTTATCTATCTATCTATCTCCATTAGTTCATATCATTGTTGATATCTATCTATCTATCTATCTATCTATCTATCTATGCATCTCTCTCTCTCTCTATTAGTTCATATCTATCTATCTATCTATGTATCTCTCTCTCTATTAGTTCATATCTTTGTGATCTCTCTCTCTCTCTCTCCTCTCTCTCTCTCTCTCTCTAGCTCATATCTTTGTTGATATCTATCTATCTATCTATCTATCTATCCCTAAACAAACCACAAGCAAAAAAGCCTAACAGTATTTACTGACTGATCAACCTGTGTATTTTATCCTCTCCTTCTCCCCCAATTACATCACTGGTTGACCTCTAAAAAAAAGAGGTCAGTTGTAAAAGCTGTGATCTAAATTCTTTCATGAAGGCCAATAAATCTGGATAATGCTTCTTATTAAATACTTAATAATCAATAATGGTTGTAGAATAATCAATAATCTATCAGAGATAAAAACGTCCTCCTATTGAGAGAGAGAGAGGGGGTGAAAGTGAGTGAGAGAGAGAGGGGGTGAGAGAGAAAGAGAGAGAAAGAGAGAGAGAGTGCACTCCATTCCCATTAAGAGTGTTTGGCCTAAACATAAACAGAGATCAACATGAATTGAGATTCACTTAATTATTTTGTTCTCTTCTGCTGTAATAGAAATCAGACTTTTTTTTATTTTATATTCAAGAGAATCTTCGCATTTATTTATTTATTCATTTTTTTTTTTTTTTTTTTGCCATTATTTTTATTTGGGTGAATCCGAGGAGATGGGTGTTGCTTTAAAATAGCTCAGACTAGCTGTCTGGATTGTGGCAAGGATTACTCTGATTTTTGGTGATATATTTTAGTAGCAGAATCCGAGGAGATGGGTGTTGCTTTAAAATAGCTCAGACTAGCTGTCTAGATTGTGGGAAGGATTACTCTGGGGTGGGTATACATTTTAGACGGACAATCTAAGGAGATGGTTATTGCTTGAACTAGCTCAGACTAGCTGTCTGGATTGTGGGAAGGATTACTCTGATTTTGGTAATATATTTTAATAGCAGAATCCAAGGAGATGGGTGTTGCTTTAAAATAGCTTGGGCTAGCTGTCTGGGTCGTGGGAAGGATTATTCTGAGGTGGGTGATAAATTTTAGTAGGACAACCCAAGGAGATGGGTGTTGCTTAAAATAGCTTGGGCTAGCTTTCTAGATCAAAAGCAAAATTACAATACATTAATCTATCTGACTCTTTAATCTATGCTTCGCCTATTCAAGTGAACTAAAAAAAAAAAAAAAAAATAGATGTTAGCTCTATAAAAAGATCCTGGTAGAAATCAAATATTTTTAATGGTACATTGTTAGTAATACGCTTTTTTAAAATTATTTTTAATGGTACATTTTTAGTGATATGCTTATTTTATCAAGTATTTTAAATGGTACATTTTTTAAAGATATATTTAATTAAGTATTTTAATGGTATATTTTTAGTGATATACCTATTTTATCACCTTTTTAATGGTATATTTTAGTAATGTGCTTATTTTATCATTTTTAATGGTACATTTTTAAGCTCCATTTTTAGAGATATACTTATTTTATCAAATATTTTTAATGGTACATTTTTAGAGATATTCTTATTTTATCAAATATTTTTAATGGTACATTTTTAGAGATATACTTATTTTATGAAATATTTTGAATGGTACATTTTTAGAGATATTCTTATTTTATCAAATATCTTTAATTGTACATTTTTCATTAGTATAGTTTTGAAGCCACAAAACAATCCCATCCAACCCTGGCCATACGTCAGCTGCAGTTGCTGCAAGCATGCCTGTTTGACCTGCATAGGCCTTATCAGCCATGAACATGCTTGCGGCCAATGTGGACCACTCCTTAATCCTCATTCACAAAGCCAAGCCAGGATGATAGATGTAAGTCGAGCACCACACCTACCATTAGCCATGATGATAGTTTTCAAATAACCACCTTTAATGATTTTATCGCAGATTTTAACTTGATTGAAAAATGAGTTGGGCTGTTATCATCATCATCATCATGTCATGCTGACAGCACGGATATCCATGACAATCTCTCACCAACCTTCCCTATCGTTTAATTGCTCCGGGGAGGTCCTCTGCACTGCATCTATTATCCCCGCAGAGCTGGTCAATGTATGTCTTTGCTGGTTGGCCCACGCTGGCATGCCCATGTGATGGCTTCCGCATAAGAGCGACAATTCTTCCAGGCCGTAGTTGTATCAGTGCTACTGTACGTTTGCACTACCTGGACCCTAACGAAGTGACTGGAAAATAAACTAGACAGTAGCCGCACAAGAATGCTGCATGCAATCTTAAACAAGAAGTGGCAACAAGAAAACAACTGTACGGCCACCTACCACATATTACACAAACCATCCGTTTAAGGTGAACGAAACACGCCGAACACTGCTGAAGAAGCAAGGACAAACTCATAAGTGGGCTGTTATAATCTTTGAATAATTTGTTCAATATGTAAATGGAGTACTACACCTACCATTAGCTTCTCACTTTACCACACAAATCCCTGTGCTACTCATACACTGAGTTGGGCTGTTATAATTTTGAATACTTTGTTCAATATGTAATGATATAAGTAATGGCATCGAGGAGGCCTAAAGTCAGTATCAGCAAGACAGCGAGGGAGTCTATCCCCTTTTCACTAGCGCTAGACCAAGGAGATTGGTATTCTTTTAGTGTCTGAGGTGGAGCACAACACCTAACATCAGCACCTTACTTTACTTCAGAAATCCCTGTGCTATTCTTTAGCTCAGTTGGTAGGCCGTTCGGCTAGAAACCACAAGGTTCCTGGTTCGATACCGGCCCTCGCCAACTCTGTGTATGAGTAGCACAGGGACCTGTGCGGTAAAGTGAGGAGCTGATGGTAGGTGTGGCGCTCCATCCCTGATGCTAAAAAATATCTCTTTGGTCTAGCACTAGTGAAAAGGGGATAGACTCCCTTGCTGTCTGGCTGATACTGACTTTAAGCCGACCTGACGACTTTACTTTTTTTACTTTATTAGTAACTGTTTGTATTTGTATAATTTAGATTTGAAATATCCAAAATACCAAGAAAATTTGGTATAGCTGTGGGAGAAATTAGGTAGGGGATAGGCTCCCTCGCTGTCTGGCTGATACCGACTTTAGGTCATCCAATGATTTAAAAAAAAAACAAACTTATACGCTGAGTTGGCAAGGCTCGGTATTGACCCAGGAACCATGTTGTAACATAATGGCCATCCCAGCACCTATATTTGTGGCCTTGTGCCAGACTCGGAGAAACCTTAAAACAAAAATGTATTCCGATTCTCTGATATTACTTGGGTGGCCTTTGTAGAATCGGCCGAAAAAGAAATAAAATCTTTTAACGAGATATTGGCGACACAATGACAGGTTTTAACAAAATCCTAGTATTCGTGACGGCCAGTCGTCCTTTGATAAAGAAGGCCGTGAACTCTATTTGACCAGAATGATTCGAAGGAATAGAACATTCTATTATTTCTAGAAGGAACTAGATGGTCCAAGAAAAGAACTTTCACAAAGATTCTTTTTGACATACTATATAAGAAACCGTAGCAGTAGATTTGGGGTCAGTCAGTTAGAAGAGTCAGAGGAGATCAGAGCCGTCCGGAGAGGGTTAGTCAAGGCCGTACGGAGTTTGGTAAACTGTTGTCGCTGAAGACGATAAGGGATGGCCTGTTATTGTTAAGAAAAGCTTGTCACCGAGAAGTTTATTAAGGACTTAGACCCTAAGTTGAATCCAGTTAAAATACACCTCTTGTTAAGACAGAGATTATTAGGGACCCACTCTCTCAAAAATTGCAGTGAAGTTTTTATTATAATAAACTTCTGAAAAATAAACAGTATTATCAGCCTTCTTCACTACGACGAAAGATACTATGATAGTATCGTGAATGGGACGACCACTAGACACCCGTGGAGAAAGCCAAATTGACCGTGACTAAAAACCAACGGTCGTGAAACATGATACCTCTTGCTGGACGATAAATGAAAAGGCACACGGCATGCGTAAGGTGATACTCATCCGCTGACCGACCAAAGAACTACTGGATTCTGGGAGTCATGTAAACAAGCGCTGGAAGTTTACATGCCTTGTAATCATCAAGCGACTTGTGTGAATTTAATAGTGCCGTGCATTTTGAGGCACTGAAGATGCGGTAAAAACAACCCTGTAACGTTACACATGTGTTTTCTAGTCTGATACTCTGACCTTAAATAATAGATTTAATTATTTTTAATTCGCTTTTAAAACTTGTAGAAACTGAATTCTGTGCCAGTCCCTATTGTATTTGTATAATTTAGATTTGAAATATCCAAAATACCAAGAAAATTTGGTATAGCTGTGGGAGAAATTAGGTAGGGGGATAGGCTCCCTCGCTGTCTGGCTGATACCGACTTTAGGTCATCCAATGATTTAAAAAAAAAAAAAACTCATACGCTGAGTTGGCAAGGCTCGGTATTGAACCAGGAACCATGTGGTTCCTAGGCTGACAGTCTACTGACTGAGCTAAACTGGCCCTTGTAATGACATAGTGGATCTGTTTTCTCACCGTTTGTTTCATGGAAAGGAAATAAGAAAAGCTTAGTTGGAAAAATGTCCTCTTGGAAAAGGTCATAGCACTTGAAATGGACATTTTTATTTTCTTTTGTTTTTGCTTTCTTCCTTTTATTTTTATTTTCTATAAAATAGTCAAGATTTTCCACTTATGTGACGTTACAAATTCTTTCAGACAAATGCTAGTCTATAATTATTGATGGTAGGAAAATCAGTTGACCTTTAGGAAGTAAATTGTCAATAAAATCCTTCTCATTAAGAGAAAATATTAAAGAATACTAGCAATAGCTCAGTCGGTAGAGCGTTCGGCTAGAAACCACAAGGTTCCTAGTTCAATAACAGCCCTCGTCAACTTAGCAGATGAGTTTTTTTTTTTTAAGTTGTCGGATGACCTAAAGTCGGTATCAGCCAGACAGCGAGGCAGTCTATCCCCTTTTTACTGGATATTTTTTTAGCACCTGGGATGGTATGCCACACCTCAGCGTATGAGTAGCATGGGGATCTGTTTTGATGGTAGGAAAATCAGTTGACCTTTATGAAGTAAATTGTCAATAAAATCCTTCTCATTAAGAGAAAATATTTAAAAATACTAGCAAATATATGTGTTACAATTTATGGACAGTCAAAAATTGTGAACATACCTGTAGTTAGAATTTTAAATAAAATTTGTTAGATTCAAAAGCAGAGTTGGGTAATTTATATAAGTTTTATATGAAATTAAGGCCGGGTTAGCTCAGTTGGTAGGCATTCAGCTAGAAACCAAAAGGTTCCTAGTTCAATACTGGCCCTCGCCAACTCAGTGTATCAGTAGCACGGAGATCTGTGCTGTAAAGGCACTCCACCTCAGATGCAAAACAATCTCCTTGGTCTAGTGCTAGTGAAAAGGGGATAGACTCACTCACTGATTGGTTGATACCGACTTTGGGTCACCCCGAAGAAAAAAATAATATTTATGGACAGTCATAAATTGTGAATGTACCTGTAGTTAGAATTTTAGATAAAGTTTATTAGATTTAAAAGCAGAGGTGGGTAATTTTCCATACCCGTTTGGGATTATGAGTGATGTTTAGTTGTTCCCAACTGACCTCCGGTACAGACTTATTCAATCGTCATCAGGGAGGTATATGATTTGGTGTTAGTTCTTTTTTTCTTTTTCTTGTTCTTTTATCTATTTTGTTTTTAGATTAGAAGAGTCTATTATTTTAGAGGGTTGCTGTGATTAGTGTATTAGTTATTAAAGAGAAAAGGGGAAAAAAAGAACTAACACTAAATCATATACCCCCCTGATGACGACTGAAGAAATAGTCGAAAGTGCTCAGGCTGATAGTATGGGAAGAATCCTATTTCAAGTGGATCCTAACATTAGAAATATAGCCAGAAGACTGGAAAAGATACAAATCAAGATCATGAAAAAGAAATGTTCTATGTTGTTTAATAACACCTGCCTACAATGTATATATACATATGTATACATATATATTTTTTTTTTTTGAGGATATGTGCTTAATTGAAGTCATACCTAATTTTAGAAATTAATTAGTTGATAATTAATGAATTTAGGCAGGCATATATGTTCAAATGTAAGGCTAAACAAATCAAGAAAGTGTCAATCCCTGAATGTACAATTCGACCTATTAGGTCTCATCAGCAAGGTTATAGACATGGGAGACTGCTCCGTGTGTGACTCGAAACCTCGACTGTCAAGTTGACAGGTGAAGTCTCTAACCATTACACTAGCTTGCCAATTCCACATTCTTCGTTTGTTTTGAAACTTATTTATATTCCACTTTTCATTGACTCGTACTAACCTCATATATATATATATATAATAAATAGACAGATATTATTGAATAAGGAATCCTTTATTATTCAACTTTTTTTATTTTCAGACAATCGAATGTATATAAAGATTAAGTGACTGCAAGACATCTGCAAAGTTTTTTCTTTGATTCCAAGTTTTTTCGACCGTTCTTTGGCCATTGTCAAGGATGAGAATGGGACGTGGGTATTGCTGTCTTTGGACAAACTGAAGTGTTGAATAAGAAATTAATAAAACATTCCTTGCCCCCCCTCCACCCACATTCAATAAGATTTGCTTGCATGAAAAATTGCTGCCCAAGTATGTGTTCTTATATGCAAGTGTGCATGATTGTATGTGTGTCTGTATATATATTTACCAACCCCTCCACACGAGCAAGATGCGACACAAGGTTAATTCATTAAGCGGAGTTTAACAGGTTTGAATTCAGAATTTTCCTTCTCCTAAACTAGCTACCTAGCCATAGTTAAAGAGCCCAGTCTGCCCTGCTATTTACCCATAGCAGGAGGGAGAATTGTATTCATAACTTTCCCAAGGGGATTAGCGCTATGTGAAATTCAAACAGCTTTGTCTGGGAATTGAACTCGAGTTGACGAGTCTATTACCTACCACTCTAACCATTGGACCATGCGCCTCCATATTTGTGTCTGCATATATGCTTTTGAGTGTGTGAGTAATTGTATGTGCGTCTGTATATGTGCATTTGAGTGTGTGTACGATTATATGTGTCAGCATACATGTTTTTGAGTGTGTGTGTGATTGTATATGTGTCTGTATATATGTTTATGTGTGTCTGTGTTTGTGTTTTTGAGTGTGTACTTCATTGTACGCATCAGTGTTTTTCAGTGTACTCATAATTGTATGTGTGTCTGCACATGTGTTTTTGAGTGTGCATGTGATTATATGTGTCTCAGCGTATGTGTTTTTGAGAGTCCGTATGACTGTATGTGTGTCTGCATACATGATTTCGAGTGTGCGTAATTATGTATGTGCGTCTGCATATGTTTTTTGAGTGTGCACATGATTGCATGCGTGTGTCAGCATATGTATTTGAGTGTGTGCATGATTGTATGTGTGTCTGCATATGTGTTTTGGGGGTGCGCATGATTGTATGTGTGTCTGCATACATGATTTCGAGTGTGTGTGTGACTGTGTATGTGTGTCTGCATATGTTTTTGAGTGTGGAGATGATTGCATGTGTGTGTCAGCAAGTTTTTTTGAGTGTGTGCATAATTGTATGTGCGTCTGCATATGTGTCTTTAGAGAGTGTGCGTAATTGTATGTGCGTCTGCATATGTGTCTTTAGAGAGTGTGCATAATTTTATGTGCGTCTGCATATGTGTCTTTAGAGAGTGTGCGTAATTGTACGTGCGTCTGTTTTTGAGTGTGCATGTGACTGTATGTGTGTCTGCATATGTACGTTTTAAGAGTGTGTGCATGATTGTATGTGTGTCTGGCTAAATGTTTTTGAGCGTACGCGTAACTGTGTGTCTGTATACATGTTTTTGAGTGTGCACATGACTGTATGTGTGTCTGCATCTGTGTTTTTGATTGTGTGCGTCTGTATTAATATAAAATCATTAATTCCAGACATTTTCCAATTGGAATAATTCGCTTGTCACAAAAAGAAGATCCTCAGAAAAGTTCCATTCAAACTGTTGTTGCTTGTGTGAATGTGAATCAGACAACCTTTTGTGTCTTGTCTGCAAGTTTGGAAAAGGCTACAAAAGAACAACTGGGTGCCTAAAAGACTTTGCAAGGCTAAATTTATTTGGCTTATACACTGCCAGGTCACCTTTGGGCAGAATATTGCTATTTATTTTAAGAGGAATATGGTCTTTAGGGAGCTCTTATTCTCCCAGTTTTAGGCAATTATTCGTGTGTGTGACTGTGTATGTGTGTCTGCATATGTTTTTGAGTGTGGAGATGATTGCATGTGTGTGTCAGCAAGTTTTTTTGAGTGTGTGCATAATTGTATGTGCGTCTGCATATGTGTCTTTAGAGAGTGTGCATAATTTTATGTGCGTCTGCATATGTGTCTTTAGAGAGTGTGCATAATTTTATGTGCGTCTGCATATGTGTCAATTATTCGGACGAAAGAAGACAAACAACACAATGGAAATTAAACACGTATATTGACAAAGTGTACAAAAAATATTGTTGCAAATTTTGTTGGCATTTGCTGCAGACTTATCTGAGAGGTGAAATTACAGTTTGTTGGAGAATTGGCACTAGAAAGGGGATTCTGGTCGCTGTGGTTGTAGAATGCTGTTGAGACGTCTCTCTTAGAATTTCTTAGGAAGTCAAGCAGCAGGGGAAGATAATTTAACTATGAGATTTCCAACAATTTTCCAACAAGGCACCTTAGTTTTGGAAACAGCACCTCACAAGGAAGCAACTGTATGGCCACCTGCCTCCCATCTCACAAACCATCTGAGTGAGATGGACTAGGCATGCAGAACAGTAGTGGAGAAGCAAGTGGAGCTCATAAGCGACGTTCTCCTGTGGAAGCCAACACATGGACATGCTAATGTGGGCCACCCACCAAGGACCTACATTGACCAACTATGCGAGGATGCTGGTTGCTGCGCAGAAGACCTCCCAGGGGCAATGAATGATAGGGAAGGTTGGCGAGAGATTGACATGGATATCTGTGCTACTTGCACAACATGATGATGATGATGATGATGATGATGATGATGATGATGATGAGAAATGGCATTGAAATTCCATTTAAAAATGTCCAGTATTAGTAAATCTAAAAATAAACAAATCAATACACTAGGGTGTTTTCTGCCCTCTCCTTCTACCCAGGTGATGCTGGGTAGTTGCTTCAAGTCTATATATATATAAAAACAAGATTAGGCATTAAATAACCCAGAAGGGTTGATAGGCCATTAAAACCAACCAACCAAGAATAAAATGTTACTTTTTTAGATCACAATGGCATGTAGATCACATACCAAAGTATCAACATCAGCTCAGTTCCAGAGAGTCCTTCCCGATTTAAATGGGCAGGGCTGAGTTTATTGCCCAGCGCCTGAGGCGTCCCCCTTGAGGGGGAATGCCGACAGGATCTGCGCAATTTTTCTACCTACCACCCATGAGTCTCGGCTTGTGGGTGGTCCCACGTAAAAAAGGCCTTGTGCCGTACCTTGTACAAGTGAGGTACGAGGAAAATATACCTTCCCCTTAAGTAGCAACTTCCCTCTTGTTTAAAGGGGTAAGGGGTAGGTTTATTGACTGGTGTTTGAAGTACTTCTTCAGGGAATGCTATTTTTTTAAAAACTACTCTTCCTACACACTGGGAAGCTTGCTACATATGGGAGCCCCCACTTTAAACCAACCTTGTGTCACACCCAAACACTGTAGGGAATTAATTAAATACCAATTAACATTGTTATGTTAAAGTTGCAAAGATCAGAGAGTACAGCTGACATAGAAAGGAGATTACAGCACTGGATATTGGAACGCTTTGCATTTACAGTACATTCAAATTCAGATTTTAATTTAGCTTCAAGTGACCAGCCAATTGATCAGGGAGGGGGGGGACTCTCCGACTGCCCGTCTTGCCTAAGTAAAGGTCTAAGTGGAGTGTTGCATGCCATGGACTGCTCAGTAATAATGTTTTGCACATCTTATATTGAGAAATTTACAAAATTAAAACACTATGGAATAATGAATTTGTAAATAACTACAATAGATTTTATAGGAACTATTGATGCGCGTGGTGCGATGGTTAAAGTCATGGGAAATGGACTCGTCGCCCCGAGTTCAAATCCTAGATGTGATAATTGCATTTAACTTTGCGCTAATACCCTTGGGAAAGGTATGAATCCTACTCTCCCTCCAGCTATGGATAAATAGTAGGGCAGACTGGGCTCTTTAACCTTGGTTAGGTAACCAGTCTAGGAGAAGGAAAACTCTGAATTCAAACCTGTTGAACTCCGTTTAAGAAATTGACCTTGTGTCACATCCTGCTCATGCGGAGGGGTTGGTAAATATATATATAGGAACTATTGATTTTGCAGTTCCCACATCATTACGGCCAACCCAATCAAATTTTAGGAAGAGCCATAATCCTTCCATATCAAGACGATTATTATTTGTTTACACTAAGAAATCATTAATAAAAGGACTTTATTTAACAATAATCAGGCAATCTGTGTTTAGAATACAAATGTTAACACTTTAAAAAAGAAAACAAGAGATAGATAGATAGATAGACAAATAGATTGACAGATAGATTGATAGATAGATAGATTGGTAGATAGATAGAAAGAAAACAAGAGATAGATAGATAGATAGATAGACAAATAGATATATAGATTGACAGATAGATTGATAGATAGATAGAGAGACAGACAGAGACAGAGAGAACTACAAAGGAGATATTGGAACACTCTGCGTTCACAGTACATTCAAATTGAATCAAGATTTTAATTCAGATTCAAGAAATATCTTAATGCATACACATAAAAAGAAAACAGGAGATAGATAGACAAATAGATTGACAGATAGATTGATATATATATATATATATATATATATATATATATATATATATATATATATATATAGAGAGAGAGAGAGAGAGAGAGAGAGAGAGAGAACTACAAAGGAGATATTGGTGCACGTTGCGTTCACAGTACATTCAAATTGAGTCAAGATTTTAATTCAGCTTCAAAAAAAAATAATTTTTTTAAATGACACGTGCACACACATAATTAAGCAAACAAGATAGATAGATAGATAGAGAGAGAGAGAGAGAGAGAGAGAGAGATAGAGATAGAGATATATATAGAGAGATAGAGAGATAGATAGATAGATAGAGAGAGAGAGAGAGAGCTATAAAGGAGATTACAGTACATTCAAATTGAGTCAAGATTTTAATTCAGTTTCAAGAAATATTTTAAAAAAATGACACATGTACACGCATAATAAAGAAAACAAGAGATAGAGATAGATAGATAGATAGATAGATAGATAGAGAGAGAGAGAGAGAGAGAGAGAGAGAGTAGTATAGTGGGAGAAGAGAGAGAGAGTAGTATAGTGGGAGAGAGAGAGAGAGAGTGAAAGTATCAAAGTGAAAGTGAAAGTAAATGAGATAGAGAGAGAAAAAACACATGGGTGAAGAAGGGGAGGAAAGAGAGCTGAGGTTAAGTAGGGGGGGTTCTCTATGCCAAAGTCTTCCCACCTGTGGCTACCATAGTGATCAATGGTTTGCCTGTCTTTGGATCAATACATCACCTTCCCCCACCCCACCCCTTTCCTCATTTGTAGCATTTATCAATAAATACCTGATGAAGTAACAACCTACAACATTGCTGCAGTGCAGTTCATCTATGCAGGAAGCACTCAGCCGACAAATGACAACACACACTCGCGTACCAGGGGGGAATTCTTGAAGGCTTGTTCGCCATTTGATACATTTGCTGCCTTCTTCACAGTCACGACTGACGATTTCATTAAGATTAACAAAAGATTTCTTTTTTCTTTTTCTGGGCAATAAAAAAAAAAGAAAAGATTTCTCTCTTTTTCTTAATCTGAAAAAGATATCTTTGATAGAAACGAGAAAGACTTGATTCTTTTGTACACGTGGAAGATTTTATTATAGAGGTGAAATGTGCCCGACATTAATATCCATTTGAAATTGTAAATCATGCAACCTTTGGCTGGTGGCATATCATTCATATATATATATATATATATATATATATTTGATAATTTGCTTGAAGCATTGTTAAGTATATTATTATTTATTTATATTAAGAAGGCAATTACAATGCGTATAAAAAAATAAATAAAATAATGTTGTGTCTAATCAATTTCGAAGAAACTTCATTTTTGAAATGGACGTGGTCTTGTGTGTTTTTTGTTTTGGACATTACAAACTCGCATCTCATAGGTTGTTATAACACCACACGGAAGAGCTGTGATATCCGTTGTTCAATCAATTTCAATTATAATGTCCAAAACAAAAAACACACAAGACCATGTCCATTTCAAAAACAGTCTCTGAAGATGAAGTTTCTAACGAAATCGATTAGACACTGGACATTATTTTATTTTTTTATATGCATTGTAATTGCCTTCTTAATATAAATAAATGATAATATATATATATATATATGTTTTGTATAAACTTTGTTCTTGTGAATGTTGTTTTTTTTTTTGTCTTTTGAAGCATTGGAAAAAAAGAACAAAAACAAGAAAAACAGAACAAAAATCAGAATTTTAATATTCAATTGTTGTTCTGTTCCTGGTTTGATCAATTCCAATATTTCAGGTGAACATTCACCCTTTTTCAAGGTATATGATATGAGATGGTCTGGAGAAAAAAATGAAATGTTGTATATGAGAGCAAAAAGATAATTAAATAAAGTGAACAGATTTTGCATTTTTTTAGCCGTTATTTTTCTTTCGAAATTGTGTGACGTAACTCATCTGAAATACGATCATGGTAATCATTCGAAATGCGGCATGACTTTGATTGTGAAAGTCATGCGCAACTTAAAGAAAATTAAAGAATAAAATGAAAAAAGATAGTATTAGTATATTATTAGTATATTTCATATATATATATATATATATATATATATATATATATATATATATATATATATATATATATATATAATATACTAATCCTATTAGTAAACTCTAGCAGTAAGAAAAAAATACGACAAATAATTTGTTAGTAAAAATATACTAGCAAACTTTACCTGGGGAAAAAAATGAAAAAAAGAAAAGACCAAGAGGGTCACACTAACCAAAAATAATCAATTAACACTATAACACTTGGCCAAAACAAAAAATATATATATATATAAAAAATATATATATAAACTGCTCGAATTGTCTAAAGCTAAAATGTAAAAAATGCTTGATACCTAAGTAGAGCAAATAAGATTCTTACCCTGATGAGCTACTAAGTGAAACTCTTAGTAGGTATATCTGACTCATTAGAATTCATTTTATTATATATATATATATATATATATATAGTATCCAATTGCCGCTTTAACTTTTCCATTGCAGTGGCATCAGTAAATAATCCAAAAGTGCTCAATATATTAAAAATACAAAGCAGTAATAATACTAACAATAATATTATTAGTATTATATATATATATATATATATATATATATATATATACCTAGGGCCGGGTTAGCTCAGTTGGTAGTGCGTTCAGCTAGAAACCACAAAGTTCCTAGTTCGATACCGGCCCTCACCAACTCAGCCTATGAGTGGCACAGGGATCTGTGCGGTAAATTAAGGAGCCGATGGTAGGTGTGGCGTTCCACCACAGATGCTAAAATAATCTCCTTGCTCAGCATTAGTGAAAAGGGGATAGACTCCCTCGCTGTATGGCTCATACCAACATTAGGCCGCTCCGACAACTTATATATATATATGTTATTGTGGCAGCATTTACCTGGGCTGGTTTGAACCGGCTCCATCCATTCAAAAATGGAGCGTCATGAGAATAGGAACAATGCAAGTGGTCCCCAAAGCCTGTATGCAAACACTCTTATTTGCCGCAGATTATCCAGCAGACGCAGGAACGAGAAGATCACAAGTAAGTGCCAGTTTCCGTTGCAGGCACCTCTTGGAATTTTCACCAGAGCCCCTTTGGCTGGGTTGTGGCTCTAATACCACTGGGTACCAGACCTGTTCACCTTGGCTGGCCCTACCAGGAACTTAAATTCCTGACGGCATGGCTATAACACTACCACATTTACACCACCCTGCCGTGATGAGAAGGGCTGGGACTTTAGAAATAATGTGTTAGATGGCTGTTGAGTAAAGAACTTCCGCCACCCTTTAACAGGTCTTGTTTTTCATCCTGCAGGGTGTCTAGCCACCCTCCTCATCAGACAAAATCTGCGGAGTTACCGGTTTTGTCGCTGATGATCTGACAACGAAACAGGGAGTACAAGGATATATATATATATATTTATACATGTAGAATTAAACAAAAGACACATCTCCTGTTTAACAATTTTATTTTTGATCTTTTCGAGTTTTTAAAACTGGAACTCATCACCCCTGATGATGGCACTTCGAAGTGCTGAAAGTACTTGGGACCTGAACTTTAGTGGACTTATCCACGAATTCCACCCAAACATTAAAAAGTTTGCCAGAAAATTCGAAAAGATCAAAAATAAAATTGTTAAACAGGAGATGTGTCTTTTTTTAAATTCTACATGTATAAATGAAAGAATGCTGCCCAAATGCACACACACATATATATTATATATATATATATATATATATATATATATTCATGTATAGATCTAATTCTTAGGTGAAAAACTGGGGGTCAACCTATACATTAGTAAAAATGAGCTTAGAGCACAGTACAATGAAAAAATGCTGTGGTGCCCATATCTAATAACAATTTTTAAAAAATTCATCTATACATATATAAAGGTCAGTTGTGTGTATATGTATGTCCAGAGGAAACTTCAAAAATCAAAACAATTAACGACAAAGTAAACATATATACACATTAAATATCACCAGGGCTTGGTTCTAGAGCAAAAATAATAGAGATTTGATTTATATTCGTGAAGATAATTAAAAAATGAAATTTAAACGATAATGGCATGGATTTTTTTCTTCATTTAATATTTTAGATAGTATTCATTAACATTTCTTTTCAGAGTAGCTGGATCAATGCAAGGTCTATTTTTTTTTACATAGGGATTTAAATGAGGCATCCCACGAGGAATCAACTCACGATTCAGTAATAATGGATCTGCGGGACTAATTTAAAAAAATCTCCCTCTACCCAGGTGACGCTGGGTAGCCCCTGCTAGTTCTATTATAAATTAGCACATGGTAGCATGGCTTCAGTCTTAATTAGAATTAATAACCTGCCCAATATCATCATCAACTATAATAAAACATCACATGCATTTTCATATCTACTTTTTTTTCGGTAAGAACCCCAGATCAATTATAATTATCCCAGTGTTTTTCTTTTTTCTTCCCTCACAATTTCAAGCTAACTGTAAATACATCTTAATAGTTTCTTAGAAATAAATTACACAGGAGAGATTACAAGGTAGGAGTTAGATGACTTTAGTTGTTTCCCCAGATCATAAATAAAAACCTTTCAATTATACACACACACACACATGTGAATCTCTCTCTCTCTCTCTCTCTCTCTATATATATATATATATATATATTCATCTATCTATCTATCTATCTATTTAAATATATATATAATATAATGTATGTATATATATATAGAGAGAGAAAGATGCTGATAGGTACGCGTCCTGATGCACAAAAATCTAAAAGAACACAGTAAAATTGTATCCATGTATCCCAGTATTTTTCTTTTTTCTTCCCTCGCCATTTCAAGGTAACTGTAAATACATTTCAATAGTTTCTTAGAAATAAATTACACAGGATAGGTTACAAGGTAGAAGTTAGACGGCTTTAGTTGGGATCCATAAATTTTCAAAGCAAATATGTCCCAGGACACACTAAATCAAAATGAAAAGTAAAGTAAACCTCATTGCCTTAAAAAATGCCATTAAAAAAAATTACGCTGCATTGCACACTAACAATCTAATGGGTCACGGCCTGAACTGGAACTGATATAGAAATATAAGGGAGAAAGTAACCAAAATCGAATTTGAAAGATATTAAAATTATTAAGAATATATTTACCACCCACCTGTTCTGTTCTAAGATGTAGATATGAAATGGTTTGCTTACCTGAAAAGAAAAGAAATAAAACTTTGTTAGAGTCAGTCACAAAAAAACAAAAAGAAAAAAAGGTAAAAAAAAATCCAAGAAAAATTCAGATACATTAAAAAAAAAACAAATTGTGCTGATAAAGATTCATACAATAAAAATTTGAAAATGTTGCTGTAATAAGTAATTAAGAGTTACCTCCCCTATTTTATGATTGCCTCCCCTTTGGAGAACTCTCTAGAGAATACTAGACTATATAAACTCTCAGTAACTGTGCCAATTATTCTAAGTAGAATAAAGCTTTCCAAAGTCTATCAGTGTTATCCTCCCCTATTTTATGATTACCTCCCTTCGGAGACCTCTCTAGAGAATACTAGACTATATAAACTCTCTGTAAGTGTACCAGTTATTCTAGGAAGAATAAAGCTTTCCAAAGACTATCGGTGTTATCGTTTGTCATTACAGTTGCCCTTGTTCCGCATTTTGGAGAACTCTCTAGCGAATACTAGATTATATAAACTCTCAGTAAGTGTACCAATTATCCTTAGTAGAATAAAGCTTACCAAAGTCTACTGGTGTTATCTTTTGTCATTACAGTTACCGATGTTCTATATTTTGCTGAAGATTTAAAAAAAGATGAAAAACAAGAAAATGTTGATTTTAAAAGTCTTTCAATGTTGGGTTTTTCAGGATGGAATGATGTTCAAACAGAACAAACATTCCAGTTTAACAAACATTATTACCATCTTTCAGAAAAGTTAGTTTAAGATTCAAAAAATCATTATATATATATATATATTATATATATATATATATATATATGAAAAATAGATGGAAATTAATCCGACAGTATGAAATTTAACATTTTGAAAAAACAAATGATGTTTGTTATGTAATTGCTGACAGAATCTGTTTCGACCAAATCGATAAATTGGTCTTCATCACGAGCAACATAGACGGGAAAGAAAGATATCTGTTAAAAGACTGTTTTGTAAACAGTCTTTTAACAGATATCTTTCTTTCCCGTCTATGTTGCTCGTGATGAAGACCAATTTATCGATTTGGTCGAAACAGATTCTGTCAGCAATTACATAACAAACATCATTTGTTTTTTCAAAATGTTAAATTTCATATATATATATATATATATATATATATATATATATATAAAGAAAGATCCTGACTGTCCATCTTTTCAAACTTTTAGCTTGATAAAAAGAAAAGTTAGCTTTTTTAAAAAAATCATTTCATATACTGTATTTGACAGCATATAGGACACATTTTTTTTCCCAAAATTTTGATTCAAAAAGTTGCCCTGCGTCTTATACATTGTAGGTGAAGTTTGAGACCTCCCGTTGGCCTAGGCTAATCTTCTCTATGATGCTCACTAACCCAACTTCCACTCAGTACTTTTACCTACCCTAAACTCCATGCATCCTTATTTTATTGTATGTTTCTGCTTGTGTAATGCACAGCTAGACTGTTTTCAACAATATATGCTTAAATACACTAAAAACTTTTTTTTTCCTGAATCTGATCTGCTGAAATGGGGGGGGGGGTCTTATATGCCTGTACATCTTGTATGCCGTCAAATACAGTATATATATGTTTTTACTTATATATATGAGGAAAAGGGGATTGGAATGAATCCAACAGAATGAGGTAAATTAAGGAATGAAATAACAAAACTCAGACAAAAATGTGTAGTATATTTCGCTGGAGTTTAAATTCCGCTTCTTCAGCCTTTATTGAATCATTAGGATCATACAAGACTTGTATGATTCAATAAAGACTGAAAGCGAAATATACTACACATTTTGGTCTGAGTTTTGTTCTTTCATTCCTTATTTTACCTCATATATATATATATATATATATATAATGTAATCAAAATATCATTCACCTCCAACATCACAAAATCACATAGACATATCTTTAATATTTGCAAGATCAGTTTTGCCAAAAATTCTTGGAGAGAAGGAATTTTATCTTACACAAAATTTTTATTTTTAACAGTTTCCTCCTATTACATTGTGATGACTTGTCTCATGTTTAAAACATTTGAAAGCAGATGCATCTATATATAGAAATGAAAGATTCTGTATGTCTGTCTGTCTGTCTGTCTGATTGTTTGTGCAATGATGGACTGCATATTCCTTTTTATAAAAGAGAAATTGATGAGAAAAGACCAAAGTTCATTAAATCCACACCCTAGATAGGGTAGTGTAATTATTGTGGCCTACGGGGATTGAAAGGAGAAAGAGAAGAAAAATTAAGAACACCCATAGCCAACTGAAAAGCAGATGCATGCATATATATATATATATATATATATATATAGTAAATGAAGAAAAACTCTAAACTTGCTTCATTACAATAATTTATTTCAACCGTATTAATACGGCATCTTCAGGTAATCACAAGAACATGACTCTTACTGAGAATTTCCCAAAGTAACATCTCTTTTATATCTATCAATTTAGGGGAGGGAGGGTTGGTGTCTTATTTTGGAATGGGTGGGGTTAGTTTCTTTGGATGAGGCGGGGAGGTCTATGTTTTGGATGAGGTGTGGCTTAGCTTGGGGCATATTCCTTGGAGAAATAGTTGTAAGAGTGTATATACAAAATGAGCAGAATTTCAAGGCCAAAAATAATTAAAAATAATTAAAAAAGAGAAAAAAAGAGAAAAAAGAAGAGACAAAGAGAAGAAGAAAGAGAAAAATAAAGATAACAAAATGATATAGAAATAAACAATAAAATAAAAAAATAAAATAAAAAATAAAAATTAAAAATTAAAAAATTAAAAAATTAAAATAAAAGTAATTATATATATATATATCAGTGTATGAGTAGCACAGGGATCAGTGCAGTAAAGTAAGGAGCTGATGGTAGGTGTGGCGCTCCACTTCAGATGCTTAAACAATCTTCTTGGTCTAGCGCTATTGAAAAGGGGATAGACTCCCTCGCTGATTAGCTGATACCGACTTTAGGCCGCCCCGTTGACTTTACTTTTTTATATATATACTTTGGTGCGGTACCAAGATTCTTGGTACAAGGTGATTCTAGGTGGGTCCTAATTCTCTACCAGTAGTTTGTTGTAGAGTTCAGGTTCTGATTGAGAGCTCAATGTTTAATTATTGTAAACAGAGCAAAGTTATTTGGGAATAAAAAGGCCTTAAATACCATGGGTATCGTGGTTATGCTCAAGATATATATATATATATATATATATATATATATATATATATATATATATCTTGGTAATCTTTTGTTAGTATTAGAGAATTGAAAATAAAGTGCTCGATTATGTGTGTAAGAGCTGTATTTATTTATTTGTTATAGTGTACAATACATTTAAGGTGCCATTATTACTATTGGTTTCCAGGCAGGATGTTAGCCACCCTTCTTCAAGGCACGTTGTCTAGAAGAAGGGTGGTTAACATGCTGCCTGGAAACCAATAGTAACAAGGGAACCTTAAATGTATTGTACACTATAACAAATAAATAATTATATATAAAGTCATTTAATGCAGAATGAAGTCATTTTGATAAACAAAGGACTATTTTTTTTATAAAAAATAAATATGGCCAGACGAAACTCATTTTGTAGGCTAAGAAAGAAAATCTCTCTCTCTACTCTCCAGATAAACTAACATTATATAATATGAAGGTAGTTAGCTAATAAGTAAAAAGTGCTCAATACCTAAGTAGAGCAAATAATAAAGATAAATCTAATGAGTCAGACGAACCTACTATTAGTTTTGCTTAATGCTTTTCAGGGCTAAGTTCTTAGCCCTGAAGAGCATTAAGCAAAACTAATAGTAGGTTCGTCTGACTCATTAGATTTATCTTTATTATTTGCTCTACTTAGGTATTGAGCACTTTTTACTTATTAGCTATTCTCCTAGTGGTTATATGAATATATATATATATCTTATATACATATATATACATATAAATTGTTTTTTCTTTTGGCCAAATACTGTACCAATAGATTATTTTTTGTTGGTACGACTATCTTGGTCTTTTCTTTTTTTCAAAAATTTTTTCTCCCCGGTTGATGTTTGGTAGCATATTTTTACAATCAAACTATTTCCTGTTTTTTTTCTCACCGCAAGGATTTACCAACACGCTTGGTATATTAAATATATATATATATATATATATATATATATATATATATATATATATATATATAAGGGTTGGTTAGTGATTACCAAAAGTTTATTAATTTCTGAAATGACTGTGACATAGTTTTGGTTACAGAAAAATAGAGACCGAATCTCCATTGTTAATAGATTGGTTCTTGATGGCGTAAAATTTTCATTCATCCTACAAGAAGGTTTTATCTTTCCACATATCTCCTCTCAAGCCTCAGCTGGACATTACACCCCCCCACCCACACACACACCCGAGATCTGATATCCTTGAAATAAAAGTAAACCACTTACTAATTCATAAAACTATAGTGTCTCAGACATTTCTTGTAATGAGCTAACTCAATTGACTGCCAATTAATAAGTGAATTAATTGATATTTGTGTCCTTATGCCAAATGTTATTGTTACGTAGATATTAATTATGATAATAAATGTTCCTTTATTCAACAAAATATTATTCTCTCTTTTAGAGAATTACAAATGGACACTATTAGAACAATATGGCTCCATAACAATATGGTTTCTCTATATTAATTATGATAAATGTTCCTTTATTCAACAAAATATTCTTCTCTCTTTAGAGAATTACAAATGGACACTATTAGAACAATATGGCTCCCATAACAATATGATTTCTCTATATTAATTATGATAATAAATGTTCCTTTATTCAACAAAATATTCTTCTCTCTTTTAGAGAATTACAAATGGACACTATTAGAACAATATGGCTCCCATAACAATATGATTTCTCTATATTAATTATGATAATAAATGTTCCTTTATTCAACAAAATATTATTCTCTCTTTTAGAGAATTACAAATGGACACTATTAGAACAATATGGCTCCCATAACAATATGATTTCTCTATATTAATTATGATAATAAATGTTCCTTTATTCAACAAAATATTATTCTCTCTTTTAGAGAATTACAAATGGACACTATTAGAACAATATGGCTCCCATAACAATATGATTTCTCTATATTAATTATGATAATAAATGTTCCTTTATTCAACAAAATATTATTCTCTCTTTTAGAGAATTACAAATGGACACTATTAGAACAATATGGCTCCCATAACAATATGATTTCTCTATATTAATTATGATAATAAATGTTCCTTTATTCAACAAAATATTATTCTCTCTTTTAGAGAATTACAAATGGACACTATTAGAACAATATGGCTCCATAACAATATGATTTCTCTATATTAATTATGATAATAAATGTTCCTTTATTCAACAAAATATTATTCTCTCTTTTAGAGAATTACAAATGGACACTATTAGAACAATATGGCTCCCATAACAATATGGTTTCTCTATATTAATTATGATAATAAATGTTCCTTTATTCAACAAAATATTCTTCTCTCTTTTAGAGAATTACAAATGGACACTATTAGAACAATATGGCTCCCATAACAATATGATTTCTCTATATTAATTATGATAATAAATGTTCCTTTATTCAACAAAATATTCTTCTCTCTTTTAGAGAATTACAAATGGACACTATTAGAACAATATGGCTCCCATAACAATATGGTTTCTCTATATTAATTATGATAATAAATGTTTCCTTTATTCAACAAAATATTATTCTCTCTTTTAGAGAATTACAAATGGACACTATTAGAACAATATGGCTCCCATAACAATATGGTTTCTCTATATTAATTATGATAATAAATGTTCCTTTATTCAACAAAATATTATTTCTCTCTTTTAGAGAATTACAAATGGACACTATTAGAACAATATGGCTCCCATAACAATATGGTTTCTCTATATTAATTATGATAATAAATGTTCCTTTATTCAACAAAATATTATTCTCTCTTTTAGAGAATTACAAATGGACACTATTAGAACAATATGGCTCCCATAACAATATGATTTCTCTATATTAATTATGATAATAAATGTTCCTTTATTCAACAAAATATTATTCTCTCTTTTAGAGAATTACAAATGGACACTATTAGAACAATATGGCTCCCATAACAATATGATTTCTCTATATTAATTATGATAATAAATGTTCCTTTATTCAACAAAATATTCTTCTCTCTTTTAGAGAATTACAAATGGACACTATTAGAACAATATGGCTCCCATAACAATATGATTTCTCTATATTAATTATGATAATAAATGTTCCTTTATTCAACAAAATATTATTCTCTCTTTTAGAGAATTACAAATGGACACTATTAGAACAATATGGCTCCCATAACAATATGATTTCTCTATATTAATTATGATAATAAATGTTCCTTTATTCAACAAAATATTCTTCTCTCTTTTAGAGAATTACAAATGGACACTATTAGAACAATATGGCTCCCATAAAAAATATGATTTCTCTATATTAATTATGATAATAAATGTTCCTTTATTCAACAAAATATTCTTCTCTCTTTTAGAGAATTACAAATGGACACTATTAGAACAATATGGCTCCCATAACAATATGATTTCTCTATATTAATTATGATAATAAATGTTCCTTTATTCAACAAAATATTATTCTCTCTTTTAGAGAATTACAAATGGACACTATTAGAACAATATGGCTCCCATAACAATATGATTTCTCTATATTAATTATGATAATAATGTTCCTTTATTCAACAAAATATTATTCTCTCTTTTAGAGAATTACAAATGGACACTATTAGAACAATATGGCTCCCATAACAATATGATTTCTCTATATTAATTATGATAATAAATGTTCCTTTATTCAACAAAATATTCTTCTCTCTTTTAGAGAATTACAAATGGACACTATTAGAACAATATGGCTCCCATAACAATATGGTTTCTCTATATTAATTATGATAATAAATGTTCCTTTATTCAACAAAATATTATTCTCTCTTTTAGAGAATTACAAATGGACACTATTAGAACAATATGGCTCCCACAATATGGTTTCTCTATATTAATTATGATATAAATGTTCCTTTATTCAACAAAATATTCTTCTCTCTTTTAGAGAATTACAAATGGACACTATTAGAACAATATGGCCCCATAACAATATGATTCTCTATATTAATTATGATAATAAATGTTCCTTTATTCAACAAAATATTCTTCTCTCTTTTAGAGAATTACAAATGGACACTATTAGAACAATATGGGATGTTCTTATTCAATACGTATTCTTTTCTCTTTTAGAGAATTACAAATGGACACATTTCATTCTTGATTTTTCTAAATTAATAGAACTACCAGATCTCTTACAAATGACAAGAAATCAAATCCCACTCTTACACTACAACACTTCATTCTTCACTTTTCTCAAATGATAGAGCTAATCTCTTTTTTTTTTTACAGTTGATAGAAAATCAAATCTAACCCTTATACTTCTATACATCATTCTTCATTTATCTCAATTGATAGAACTACCAAATCTAGCACTTCATTTCATGAAGTGCTAGATTTGATTTTCTATCATTTGTGAAAGCTCTAGTAGTTCTATTAATTTAGAAAACAAAGATTGATGTGTAGAAGTGTAAGGTTTAGATTTAATTTTCTATCAACCGTAAAAAAAGATTCTGGTAGCTTTATCAATTAAGAAAACTAAAGAATGAAGTGCAATTGTGTTAGGGTTAGATTTGATTTTCTGATTTTCTGAATCAGTTGAGAAACAGGAAGAATAATGGGTAAGGTTTAGATTTGATTTTCTGATTTTCTGAATCAATTGAGAAACAGGAAGAATAATGGGTAAGGCTTAGATTTGGTTTTCTGATTTTCTGAATCAGTTGAGAGACAGGAAGAATAATGGGCAAGGTTTAGATTTGATTTTCTGTCAACTATAAAAAAAAAATGTCTGATAGCTCTATCATTATCATTTGATAGAGCTACTAGAGTTTACAAGTGTTATGTTTTTACATACAAATAAAATACAGAAAACTGAATAAAAATGCAAGACCAGGTTGTTGGAAATTAACAAGGTTTTATTTAACACAGGGTAAAGAATGCTTCTACCCTAAAAATAACTTAACTAGCTCAACAATGCTGTGCACGTGCATCCAGTCAGTACAAACCCCAATCCAAAAGTGTCATGGTGGAAATCCCACTTCCGGTTTCCATCAGCCCCCTCCCCCCTACTGATCAAAAAATGATGGGATTATTTACTTATGGAATGAGACTGGTGTCAGGGAACTGTTATGTTTTTACAAATGAAAATGCAAGACCAGGTTGTTTGGAAATTAACAAGGTTTTATTTAACACAGGCTAGAGAATGCTTCTACCCTAAAAATGACAACTAGCTCAACTGTGCTGTGCACATACGTTCACTCAGTACAAACCCCAATCCAAAAGTGTCATGGTGGAAATCCCACTTCCGGTTTCCCATCAGCCCCCTAATGATCAAGGGAAGCAACTCTAAATATCATTAGGTCTGAACCTAACAACAAGAAATCAAATCCCACTCTTGCATTTCATTCAACTGATTCAGCTACAAGAGTTTTTACAATTGGCAGAAAATCAAATTTCACACTCGAACTTGATTCTTCAATTTCTTCAATTGATAGAGCTATGAGCGTTTTGGCAGAAAATCAACTCTAACCCTTACATTTCATTCTTCAATTTTCTCAGTTGATAGACCATGAAATCTAACTCTTACACTTCATTCTTATTTTTCTCTCAATTGCTCGGCTCCACATGTGTTATTATTTTTATGTACACCCCGAGTAGGAATAGTAATATTATCTTTATCTTATTAGTTACTAGAAGCGACTACACAGCGTCAACTACCCTTTATATATGTATAGATTAGATGAAATATTATCAACCATTATTTTTTACTTGAATTTCTTTTTATCTCCATGAGCTAATGGAATAACTATTACTAAGTTTATATTGAACTAAAACTTAAAAATTTTTAAAAATTCAAATATCACTCAAAATTTCCAAGGCCTAGATACTTGCTGATAGGTCTAAATCTGAAAATTTTAAAATTTTAAAAAAATATTAAAATTTAAAAAAAAATTATTTAAAATATTTTCATGAATAACTACTCGTCGGGGTGGCCTAATGTCAGTATAATCAAGACAGCAAGGGAGTCTATCCCCTTTTCACTAGCACAAGACCAAGGAGATTGTTTATTTTGGGCAACTGAGGTGGAGCGCCACACCTATCATCAGCTCCTCACTACCGCACATATCCATGTGCTGCTCATACACTGAGTTGGCGAGGGCAGGAATTGAACCAGGAACCATGAGGTTCCTACCCAAATACTCTACAGACTGAACTAAGCATTGAACTAAAATTTTAAAATTTTAAAATTAAAAAAATATAACAATTTAAAAAAAATGTTTAATTTAAATAACACTCAAAATTTCCAATGCCTAGATACTTGCTCATAGGTCTAAACCTGCAAATTTGAAAATTTAAAAAAAAAAATCAAAATTTAAAAAAAATATTTAAATTTAAAAAAAATTAAAATTAAAAAAAAAATTATTTTAAATATTTTCTGGAATCACTACTACATGGTTTATATTGAACTAAAATTTAAAAATTTATAAATTAAAAAAAAATAATTAAAATTTTTTTTTTTTTTCAAATTTGAATAACACTCAAAATTTCCGAGGCCTAGATTCTTGCTCATAGGTCTAAAGCTGAACAAAACCACTTTCAACCTAAGCTCAGTCTATAACTTCTTGAATAACTACTACATGGTTTATATTGAACTAAAATTTAAAAATTAAAAAAAAATAACAATTAAAAATTTTTTTTTTTAAATTTAAATAACACTTAAAATTTCCAAGTCCTAGATACTTGCTCATAGGTCTAAACCTCGACCAAAGAACTTTTTAAAGATTGTTTATAATACGACCTTCTCTTGGAATGAATCAAAGTTATTCACAAAATCTCAATGTGGGCTTGTTGGCTTTTTTCGATATTTTCTGCTGTTATTGCAAAGAAAAGAACTACGCCGTTGCATAAGAATCCATAGTAGACAGCCTGGTTCATACGCACATCCATGCAGTGTGGTTTATTTTTAACAAGCAGTAATGTTTGAGGCTTGTAAAGAAAGAGATTAAGTTGAGGAAGAAACGAGAAGAAAGAGGAAAAGAAAGGAAACAAAAACAACTCAGCTGTATGAATGAAAGAATCAAAAATATCTCCATGAAAAAAAAAAAAAAGAAATGAAATAAAATAAAATGATTGAAACAAAAGATGATTTCTAAAAATGGAAAGATTTTGATTTTAACATGGCTAATAATAGATGGGTAATAGGTTTAGAGATGTGATAATGGAAGTTAAAATAAGAAAGGGGTGGGAGGGGCGGGAGGAAGGAAGGCGGGGGTGGAAAGAGGAGAAAGGCGGAGGTGGAAGGGGGAGAAAGGCAGGGCTGGATTAGAGAAGGTGGAGGGAAAATATGAGGAGAGAAGAGAAAAAAAGAAAGTGACGCTAAAAGAAGAAGAAAAAAAGAAAGAAAGAAAGAAAGAAAGAAAGAAAGAAAGAAAGAAAGATTAGAGGAGGTTAAAGAAAAGAAAAAATATTAAAGAAGAGAATGAAAGTGAAAAATAGTGGAAAGACAGGGTGGATTATGGAAGGGCGGGAAAAATATGAGGAGAGAAGAAATGGAAAAAGAATAAAGAAAAAAGAGAATTAAGAGTGAGGGAAGGAAAAAGAAAGAAAGAAAGAAAAAAGAAAAAGAGGAGGATAAAGAAAGGGAAAAAGAAGAAAGAAAGAAGAGAATTAAGAGTGAGAGAAGATAGAAAGAAAGAAAGAAAGAAAGAAAGAAGGATAAAGAGAGAATTAGAGAAGGGAAGAAAAAAAAAGGAAGTAAGAAAAAGAAGGTGAAAAAAAGGAAAGAAAAAAAAGAAACAAACAAATTGTAGGTTCAATATCAACCAATGAAAATCAACATTGAAATGCGCTTTTCAATTATCTTTTTTTGTCTCTTTATCTTTTTTGCCTATTTCAAAAATTAACAAAAATTTTCCATGAATGCTTTTATTTCATTAAAACAAAACAATTTACATGGGAATTTTATTCTCAATGAAATCAATCTTTGATTCATTCATTCTCATTCTCATTCTGATTATTATTATTATTATTATTATTATTATTATTATTATTATTATCATTATTATTATTATTATTATATTCATATTGCCTGTTCTTTCTGCCACTTTTCAAAAAATAATTCCTGTATTTCTTGCAAGCTTTCATTCCTGTCAGATTTGAATTCCTATTCTTAGATGGTTTCTGTATTTCAGCACATTTCAGCTGGTTGTTTCCCCACCCATCATCAGGTGATATCTTCACATACAAAGTGTGATCAAAAAGTATTAAGACTGAAGATATAGATGTAAAAAAAAAAATTTAAAAAAAAAAGTAATTTAAAATTCCTATGAAAATGATGATGTCTAAAGTACAAGTTAATGCAAATATGAGAAGAAACAAAATAAAGCAGTCTCAATACTTTTTGAACAGTAGTTGTAGGTGAAACACAGGATTGCGCAAGTGTGACACCTTTTATACACATCAAATCAAGCTCCATGTGATTTTTTTCTTATAAAATAAAGGGATGATGTTAATTCCAATCTTTGATATTTTTGATTGGCAGATTTTGGTGAAACACAGGATTGCGCAAGTGCAACACAGTTATACACACTAGACCAAACTCCAAGTGACTTTTTCTTATAAAAGAAAGTGATGAGGTATAGAAGAGTTGATTTCAAATCTCGATACTTTTTGATTGCCAGGTTTTAGTGAAACACAGAATTGCACAAGTGCAACACCCTTTATACACACCATACTTAGCTCTATATGACTTTTTCTTATAAGATAAAGTGATGATGTCTAGAAATGCTCATTCCAATCCTTGATACTTGTTGATTGGCATATTTTGGTGAAACACAGGATTGCACAAGTGCAACACTCTTATATACACCAGGCCAAGCTCCAGGTTACTTTTTCTAATAAAATAAAGTGATAATGCCAAGGAGAGTTAATTCAATTCCTTGATATTTTTTGATTAGCAGTTTTTGGTGAAACACAGGATTGCACAAGTGCATCACCCTTAATACACACCAGACCAAGCTCCATATGACTTTCTAAAGTGATGATGTTTAGAAGCATCAATTCCAATCTTTTGATTAGCAGTATGAATAAAATAAAACATCTTCAGCATAAAATATCCCAACAAGAGTTGACATGCCATAAAATCCAACCAACCAACCCATATACACAGAGGCACTAACACACAGACACATTCACACTGAGTCTTCTTTCCTTAAGAAATAAGTGTTTCCTCGTTGTTCTTAAATGATTAAAACAAAATGTTTTTAGCATAAAATAACCCAAAAAGGGTTGAAATGCCATAAAATCCAACCAATATACACAAGACCTAACACACGCACACCACACTGAGTCTTGTTTCTTTAAGAGCCAAGTGTTTCTTTCTTGTTCTCTACAAACAGAAAGACTAAAAAAAAATGTCTTCAGCATAAAATAACCCAAAAAGGGTTGACATGCCATAAAATCCAACCAATATACTCAGAGACACTAACAAACGCACACATACGCTGAGTCTTGTTTCTTTAAGAGCCAAGTGCTTCTTGTTCTCTAGAAACAGAAAAACTAAAAGAAAATATTTTTAGAATAAAATAACCCAACAAGAATTGACATGCCTTAAAATCCAACCAACCAACCCACATACACAGAGACACTAACACACGCACACACACTGAGTCTTGTTTGAATTAAGAGCCAAGTGTTTCCTTATTCTTCTCTACAAACAGAAAGATTGTTTGATAGAAATTAAAAACCAGTTTTGTCAATGAGACAATAACAATGGTTTTTCCAGAGAATCTCCTTCATTGCTAATATCCATGAAAAATTTTCATCAGCTTCAAGATGAGACTCTCTAAAGAGAAGAGCAACTGATGACATTTGGACAGGGAAGCCTTATAAGGTTAATGTCATTAGATTATGAGGCCATGCAAGAAGGGGGGGTGAAAGAAACCCTTAAAAAGAAGCTGTAAAAATGGCGCTAATGTCTTTCTAAGCCAAGACTAAAAATAGAATGAAATGATTTGGATAATGAATGGAAATGAGGGAAATATAAGGTGTGAAAAAGAAAGAAAGGGGAAGAGGTAGAGGGAAATAGAAGGTGTGAAAGAGAGAGAAAGGGGGGAAGGAGGAAAGAAAGATAGAAATAGAAGGAATAAGTAAGAAAAGACAGAAAAAAATAAGAAAAGGTAAATAGAGATAGAGAAAAAGAAGAGGAAAAGAGATGGGAAAAAGAAAAAGATATGGAGAAAGAGAGAGGAGAAAGAAGAGAGAGAGAGAGAGAGAGAGAGAGAGAGAGAGAGAGAAAGAACAAAGAAAAAGAGGTATAAAAGAAAAAAAAAAAGAAGAAGAAAAGAGATGGGAAAAGAAAAAGATATGGAGAGAGAGAGAGAGAGAGAGAGAGAAGGAGAGAGAGAGAGAGAGAGGAACAAAGAAAGAGGTATAAAGAAAGAAAAAAGAAGAGGAAAAGAGATGGGAAAAGAAAAAGATATGGAGAGAGAGAGAGAGAGAGAGAGAGAGAGAGGGAGAGGGAGAGAGAGAAGAACAAATAAAAAGAGGTATAAAGAAAAGAAAAAAAAAGAAGAAAAGAAATGGGAAAAAGAAAAAGATATGGTGAGAGAGAGAGAGAGAGAGAGAGAGAGAGAGAGAGAGAGAGAGAGAGAGAGAGAGAGAACAAAGGAAAAAGGTATTAAGAAAGAAAAAAAGAAAATCATATAAAAACTGTAGAGAACGAGACAGAGAGAAGAGGGATTAATCAGACAGAAGGGGGAGGAAGGAGAGAAAAAGATATGGACAGAGAGAGAGAGAGAGAGAGAGAGAGAGAGAGAGAGAGAGAGAAAGAGAGAGAAGAACAAAGAAAGAGAGGTATGAAGAAAGAAAAAAAAAGAAAATCATATAAAAATTGTAGAGAAAGAGAGGAGAGCATAAGATTCAGGGATAAATTAGACGTAGTCATTGAGATGATAGAGAAGATGCTGGAAAGAAATAGGTAAGTAAAATTATTGTAATTGAAGAGTAGAGAGACAAAAGAATAGAAATGATATTTATTCCACAAAGTTTGGTACAAAACTAAAAGAGTTGGATGCTGGGGAGCAACATGTTGGCCCTCAATAGTGTACAGAAACTGCACTGACCCATGGAAAGGGTCAATGTGTTGCTCACTTGACCCCTTCCATGGGTCAGTGGAGTTTCTGTACACTATTGAGGGCCATGTCTTCAATGAAACATAGGTTTATGCGAGTGCAACACTCTTCATACACCAGGCCAAGATCCAGGTTAAAATTCCTATGAAAATGATGATGTCTAAAGTGCAAGTTAATGCGAATATGAGAAGAAACAAAATAAAGCAGTCTCAATACTTTTTGAACAGTAGTTGTAGGTGAAACACAGGATTGTGCAAGTGCGACACCTTTTATACACATCAAATCAAGCTCCATGTGATTTTTTTTTTATAAAATAAAGGGATGATGTCTTGAAGAGTTAATTCCAATCTTTGATATTTTTGATTGGCAGATTTTGTTGAAACACAGGATTGTGCAAGTGCAACACAGTTATACACACTAGACCAAACTCCAAGTGATTTTTTCTTATAAAAGAAAGTGATGAGGTATAGAAGTGTTGATTTCAAATCTCGATACTTTTTAATTGCCAATATTTTTTGATTAGCAGTTGTTGGTGAAACACAGGATTGCACAAGTGCAACACCCTTTATACACATTAAATTCAAGCTCCATGTGATTTTTTTTCTTATAATATAAAGGGATGATGTCTAGAAGAGTTGATTTCAATCCTTGATACATTGTGATTAGAAGTTTTTGGTGAAAAACAGAATTGCACAAGTGCATCACAGTTAAACACATCAGAATACTGGGGAGCAAAATTTTGGCCCTCAATAGTGTACAGAAACTGCACTGATGCATGGAAGGGGTCAAGTGAGCAACACATTGATCCTAGACAGAGTGCACAGATACAATACCAATCCAAGGAAGTGGACCATGGAGCAACACTTTGATCCTAGGTTTGTTTTGTTTTGTTTTGCGGTATATCAACCTCAGTGGGTCATTTAATGCCGATAAAGTTTTGAAATGAATTCATTTTTAATGGATACTCAATTTTTTTTTATAAATACATTTTTCTATTTAAGCCATAGATGGGACCCTAACAAGTACTACCACTCCGGGTCAGAGTGGACCAAGGAGCAATGATGAAGGGGTGCTCCACATTCCCCAAACCTCCAGAACCAGAACCAGAACCAGAACCTTCCCATCAGATAGAGTTTAACGTCATTCCCAGGACATGTAGACCCTCAGACACCACCTTCTAGCACCCATATGATAAAAAGGGCTGGGGCTTTCCATAAGGGCAATAGGGTTGGGACAATCATATAGGTGCTAGGGCTTGATGTGACCAGCTGATTGATTGGAGGGGGCCTCTTTGACCGCCCGTCTAGCCTAAGAAAGGGCCAAAGTCGAGTATTGCAAGTCATGGACTGCTCAGCCATCTGGGTTCTATCCTTAAGCATCATGGGTTGCCACTCACAGCCAACAAGTGGCCCCATTGGGGGAGTCTTACCCCTCTGCAGAGGTGCAGTAGGTGCATTCTAACGCCCCAGCTGACAGGGCGGTTGATCCTAGATAGAGTGCACAGATACTACACTGATCCAAGGAAGTGGACCATGGAGCAACACTTTGATCATAGATAGAGTGCACAGATACTACACTGATCATTGATGGAGGGCTGGGGAACGGTACTTTGTTTCTAGAGTACATAGATTCTACAGTTATCCTAGTCAGGTGACTGGATAGTAACACTTGGTTTCCAGAGTGCACAGATACTACACTGATCCTAGGCAGAGGGCTGGGGCACAACACTTTTACATAATGTACCATGAACAAACAAAGTGTAAGAAAAGGTACAAGAAAATTATGAGAAAAGACAAACTGTGACTTTAATGGTTTTCATGGCAAGGCATTAATGAAAGTCGGAGATAAATTGTCTCTATTCTTTTCTACAAACAGAAATAGATTAAAAGAATAACCTATTTGCTCCACGGGCGAGGTCTAATACAATAGGTCTTATTCATTCAATGAACGGTGACAAAAGAGAAAGATTTAAAGGACTGAATAATCATGTGACCAACAGACACGTGATGTGTGAAGCCACCTCCACAATCTAAGAGAATTTTGTCTCCCTACATTGGTATTTTTTTATAATTATCTGTGCAAAAGGGTTTTGTTTCCAGGTGTTTTTTTTTTTTTTATTTTAGTCCTTGTGTTTATGCTTCTTTTTTTATGTTTTTACTGCATTTATTGCTTTATCTTTTATGTCTACTAGCAAAATAAAAAGACACCCTCCGGGCGATGTAAAAATCATTTTTTGAAAGATATTGCCCGAGGGGATGGGAGCTGAAAATTCAATGTCATAGAGAGTGTACTATAAGTATGTAAAATTGTCAAATTTATTAAAGGAATAAAAAAAAGAAAGAAAGAAAGACAATTTGAAATGGAAACAGTTCCGATAACTTTAAATATTATATTAGAATAAAACAATCTATATATAAATATATAACGCTGGGCATCTATTTATTGAAACAATGAGGATTGTCTAACGTTGCATGCTCACGTTTTGAGTATATTTATTCTATGTTATGATGTTCGATTATGTGTTGGGTAATGTGACGTAAGCAGTGACGCAGTTTTTGTTACAGACAAAAACCGGAAGCGAATCTCCATTATTAATAGATTTCTTTCGATGTGAAGTCGAGTTATTTAGCAGATGTATTGTATTGTTTACTAATTTTGTCTCTCTTATGTTTTCTAAGCAGTTGTAATGTCTAAGTATTTATTTAACCCTATAGTGGTTGTTTTGTCGATCATTTCTTATTGGATTAAACCTCTTCCACCATTTTCACTCTTGATGTAGAGACGTTATATATCTGCTCTTGGGTGGTGCATTCTGGGGCAAGCTTTTTAACTTTTGTATCCATATTTCTTATTTCAGATAACGTCCACTTTATCATATTAAAATAGAGTGCACAGATACTACACTGATCCTGGATGGAGGGCTGGGGAGCGGTACTTTGTTTCTAGAGTACATAGATTCTACAGTTATTCTAGTCAGGTGACTGGATAGCAACACTTGGTTTCCAGAGTGCACAGATACTACACTGATCCTAGGCAGAGGGCTGGGGCACAACACTTTTGCCCTAGGCAGTCCAGGGAGCAATACTTTGATTCTTGGCAATATGCGCAGGTACTACACTGTTCTTAGCCAGAAGACTAGAGATCAACACATTGGTCTCTAGAAATACTGCACTGATTCTAGGCAGAAGGCTGGAGAGACACATTGATCCTAGGCAAAGTGTACTGGTCTGATGTTTGGCCGAGGACCAGGCAATGATACTTTGAGCCTATACAGAACACGCACATACTCCAATTCTTGGCAAACATTATATGATCATTTTTGCGGGGTACTATGCAAATAAAAATATAAAGACAGGAAGAGAGAAAGAAAGCAAGTTTTGAGAGGAAGAGAAACGAATTGTGGGAAAAGAGAATCTTTAGGAAAGAAAAAAAGTAAGGAAGAGAGAGCAAATAGTATTTGTAGGAGAAATTGGTTATAATTGCAAATTGTCGTCAAAATTAAAACAGAAAAATTTGGCTTGGGCATAGATTTTAATGAATTTAATTATTACTAAGAACACGATTTATGTTATTTTTGATGATTTGCAATTTTAATCGAATAGTATTTGTAGGAGAAACTTTATCAGTTTTCTATAGGATAAAAATCAACAAAGACATTTATACATCGAAGGTACTAAAGTACCAACAATTACTTGAAGATCTTTGAAGTACAAAGTACAATCTGATGAATGCAATTTTGGGTATATTCACAGAGTTCCATCCCAGCCTCCTGCCTCAAAAAGCCAGTGGCTGCTGAAAAAAAAAACACCAGCTAAAATTGAAGTCCGTAGCTGAAGCGGTGTCACTAGAAAAAAAAAAACTAATTTAGGTCGTTTTTCCCGAAAACCCCTGTATACAGGGTGACCCAGAAAAAACAGAGACCAAATTATTTATCTATTTTCCCATTAGCCCAACCCCAACCCTAACCCCTAACTCTAGTTTTTTTTCAAGTGACACCACTTCGGCTACAGACTTCAATCATAGCTGGTGTTTTTTTTTCAGCAGCCACTGGCTAGTGGTTTTTGAGGACAAAACTCAGCGAATATACCTGCAATTTCTACCAGACTGAAAAGTTCAATGAACCCGTTGTACCCAAGGAGGATTGAGGTGTGTGCAGTGTATTGGTTACTAATACAGAAAATGTTATTGGTAGGTTGAGTCCAAATCCTAACTAAGGGTATTTTCTCTGAATTTTTGAGATGAGGCTTGATAATTAGTATTATCTGTATTATTTGGACTATACTCATCTTCATTGTCATCTGTACGTTTCGGCCAATGTGCCCTGTGGCCTTCTTCAGGAATTTCTTGTCGGACTCAGGAACCACATGCGGAAGTAAATAAGTTAGATACTACAATATTTCACATAATATGACAGTGTTTTAATGTTGAGAATATACATTTGGCACAATTGATAATATCAGTTTTTGTCACTTTTGCTCATCCATACTCCAGCTTTTCCATGAGATACTTGAAACAGTTTTTCATCAACTATGGGTAAAGAAAACTAAACTATTCCCTGGGTATGACATCTGGTGGTGAAACTCCAGTTCAGAGCATTTCAAAGTCCCCACTTCATTGCCATTACTCCCAGGTTCACTCTGACTCGGAGTGGTAGTATATGGTAGTGTCCCAGTCCCATCTATGGGTCAAATAGATCTGTTTGAGAGAATATCTAAAATGATTGGGAACCTTATTAATACATTGGGTCTTAAAACATTGATATTATCACAAAGTATTAGAAGTTTAACTGTTTAAAACGATTGTGAAGATATATTTTTGAATTATATATGACTAGCAGCAGCTACCCGGCATCGCCTGGGTAGAGGGGGATTTTTTTAAGTTAGTCCCGCAGATCCATAATTACTGAATCGTGAGTTGAATCCTCGTGAGATGCCCCATTTAAATCCCTATAAAAAAAAAATAGACCTTGCATTGATCCAGCTACTCTGAAAGAAATGTTAATGTCTACTATCTAAAATATTAAATGAAAAAAAATTCATGCTGTTATCATTTAAATTTTATTTTTTAACTATCTTCCTAAATATAAATCAAATCTTTATTATTTTGCTCAAACACCTAGCCCTGGTAATATTTAATGTGTATATATGTTTACTTTGTTGTTAATTGTTTTATTTTCAAAGTTTCCTCCAGACATACATACAAGAAAGAAAAGAAAAAGGGCATGCTATACAGAAAAAAATATAATAAGAAAGAAAGAGTAGGGGAAATAGAGAGAGGGGTTGGGCGAGTGGAAGCGATAATGCTAATCTGTTTCAATCAAACATAAAGAAAATAGAAAAAAAAAAATGTGCGAAAGAGAGTTAAATCAAAATTATTATACTTTTTACATATTGGCCTATATTGAACTATTTCACAATAGCTCTTAAGTAAACATATCAAACGTTGTAACAATTAAATTATCATACTGTGATATATTAAGATTAAATGCAATATTAACTATATTCACACAACTGCCCTTTTATATATGTATAGATAGATAGATTAGTGAACATAATTGTTAAACTGGATTCAGCATAAAATAACCTAACTAGGGTTGATATGCCGTAAAATAAACCAGCCAACCAATCAACCAAACCAGATCAAACCAGAAAAACTACCACTGTATTTTGTATTATTTAGATTTTTTGGACTGTTGTCCTCATATTTACTGATATATACACAATGTTCATGGAGGCGCATATGGTCTAATGGTTAAAGTTGTAGGAAATGGACTCGTCAATCCGAGTTCAATTCCTGGATGAAGCTGTTAGCATTTCACGTGGTACTAATACCCTTGGGAAAGGTATGAATCCAATTATCCCTCCAGCTATGGGCAAATAGCAGGGCAGACTGGGCTCTTTAACCTTGGTTAGGCAACCAGTCTAGGAGAAGGAAAACTCTGAATTCAAACCTATTAAATCCACTTAGGGTGGTCAATACTAGAATAGGCTCAATCCTAATTAGTGATCTAAAAAATCTAAAAAAAAAACAAATAAAAAAAAAAATCTGTGTAGGTACCTTTCTCAGAGATTTTCTTGGTGAATAAATTAAATTTAGATAATTAAAAATTTATTATAGGCATGTTGGCAATTCCAAGAACATTAACAATATGATCATTTTGGTTGGTTGGTTGGTTGGTTGGTTGGTTGGATTTTATGGCATGTCAACCTTGTTGGGTTATTTTATGCCAAAGACATTCGGTTTTATTCATTCTTGATAGGTATAAAAAATTTTCTTTTAAACTCAAGTTTTTTTTTTAAACAATTTAAAAAAAACTTATGCTTTTAAATAATAAGTAAGTATAAATTTAAAGATTCTAGATTAAAAAGATTAGGTTTATAGGTGCCAAAAATTCACTTTGGATTATCCAGTTGGATATATAGCGCAATGGATATAGGGGTTGATTTAATACAGTTCTGAGTGATAATCATTTGTAGGTTCAATCCTGACTATGGGTGAAAATAACATAGAATACTTAACATAGCTTATCACTTGTATCCAGTCATGGCTAATGGAATGAGAATAATCTACCCTAATTGAAGGGTTTGGTTCAAATTTATGAGAAGCTTGCCAAGAAGGTTCCCAAGTTCAACAAGAAGGTTACAGAGTTTGACAAGAAACACCTGAAGAAGGCCGGAGGGCACTTAGGTCAACACATTATGTATATAACGATAAAGAACAGTCTAAATAATACAAATTATCAATCTTTATATCAAATATTTAAACAATTACTTTAAATACAATTTATCAAAAAGACAGTTGTGTCCTTTTATTTCTACACCCTGTATAGAATATAAATAAATAAATTTATGAATAAATAATTTATCTTTCACTAGACTCTTAATTTCTTTCTTTTTTTTTTTTAAAGAATTCCTCCAAGAATATCTATTTGGTAAATAAAAATGATGGAACCAAATTAAGAAAATCAGAGCTGGATTAAACGTAAAAATAATCCAAAACATATTTTTCAAAGTGAACTTGAGCTGTTTTGATATCAAACTTACGTTATTTATATTAAAAAAAAGATAATTTTAGGAAAAAAGAAAGAAAAAAAAGAAAGAAAGAAGAAGAAAAAAGACTCCCCCAAAACAATGGATGAATATATATATATATAAACATAAGTCAAATAAGTTGTTTTTTTAATTACTCCATTTTTTTCCCTCCTTTTCAAACAGAAATATTTTACGTAAGAATCAGGCATTTTTAATTTTTTGCAGTTATTGTTTTCAATTTTTATTTTTGTTTGTTCTTTAAATATCTCTCTTCTTTTATGTAATTCTAAATTTATTTTTATCAATCTGTACATGTATATAAGTCTACATACCCATGAGTATATCAATATCTATATCTATATCTATATTATATAAAATATATATATATATATATATATATATATATATATATATGTTATTATATATATATATATATATACATACACACACATATTTATATGTGTTTATGAGTATTTCATAGATATGTGTGCATGTGTATGTATGTATGTATGTGTGTGTTTGTGTACACCCACTCATATAAGACTTTAGATTTAAATTCTCTGCAACTCTTATGTAACAATCTTTGCTATTTTATCTATCTATCTCTCTCTCTCTCTCTCTCTCTATATATATATATATATATATATATATAATCAGAATTTAATTTCTGTTTGTTTTTTTCCAAGGTTTCAATATCCGATGAAGAATTGTTATAGAAGGAACTCTCAAAGTAGTTTTGACTTACAAGAAGAGAGTCCCTTTGGTTTGAATTCAAAATGTCTCACAAATAACACAATAGCAGTGATGCTTATAGATTTTTGGATTTAGTGCATCCTGGGATGCACATATTTGGTTTGAATGAGTCCCCGGGAAAATTTAAGATCCCAACTAAAGCCGTCAAACCCCTACATTGTAACCTATCCTGTGTAATTCATTTCTAATAAACTATTGAAATGAATTTACAGAGCCCAGTCTGCCCTACTATTAACTCATAGCTGGAGGGAGTATTGGTGGATTCATACCTTTCTCAAGGGTTTTAGCGTTATGTGAAATGCAAACAGCTTGTCCAGGAATTGAACTCAGGTCGACAAGTCCATTTCCTACAACTCTAACCATTATGCAATGTGCTTCCATAGGTTTAAATACATGACCTATTATATCTCCACCAAACCCAGCGTATATGACCCAATGACAACCTCTTTCCACGCCAAAACATCCCTAACCTGACTAGATACAACATAATAACAAACTTTCACACTCCTAGTAGCACCAGCAATTGATCAATATGAGAACAACATCCATTGGAGCAAGAACTCAATCCAACGTCCTGAAGAAGGTCTAACAGACCGAAATGTTATAATGTAGACATCACTACCTACAATAAACATCCATCTTGTACAACATTCCATGTTTGTTTACCTTTCCCCATGTATGAGTTAAGGTAAAAAAATAACTGAAGTGTTGGCATGCTGTAAAAACCAACAAACCAAGCTAACCACCAACCAATCAAAAGCGTCTTCAGCATAAAATAACCTAATAAGGGTTGACATGCCGTAAAATCCAACAAACCAACCAAACCACCAACCAATAAAAACGTCTTCGGCATAAAATAACCCAATAAGGGTTGACATGCCGTAAGATCCAACCAACCAACCAACCAATCAAAAACGTCTTCAGCATAAAATAACTCAATAAGGGTTGACATGCCGTAAAATCCAACCAACCAACCAAACCACCAACCAATAAAAACGTCTTCGGCATAAAATAACCCATAAGGGTTGACATGCCGTAAGAACCAACCAACCAACCAACCAACCAACCAATAAAAACATCTTCAGCATAAAATAACTCAATAAGGGTTGACATGCTGTAAAATCCAACCAACAACCAACCAACCAACCAAACCACCAACCAATCAAAAATGTCTTCAGCATAAAATAACCCAACAGGGGTTGACATGCTGTAAAAAAACAACCAACCAACCAACCAACCAACCCAATATGAAAACTAAGACTGCATTTGAGTCGTCTGTGTTTGGGATTAATATACATAAGGTTCAACTTTGTATAATCGTTGCTTATATTATTATTTTCTTTTTTTGTGGTAGCATCATCTATCATAATTTCCAGGAAATTTAACCCACCTCTGGGTCTTTGGATATTTCTTTTAATCAAATCTTTTTTTCCCTGGAGAAATCTCCATTTTTGTGTAGGTGGGATTATCTGGAAATCAGATTAACATCAAGATGAACAAATGTTCTCCAAATTCTTTGAGCTTCTCTTGCGGATGACACTAAACTGGGAAAGTTCCAATTCTGGAACTCTGGGGGAATGGGGCGTCAACCAGGGAGGTGTGGGTCAAAGTTTAAGTACCAGACATGTATGCCAAAAAAAGTGGGGGTACCTTAAGAAAAAATTGTTATATAGTAAAAAGTACCTAGTACCTATTACTTAAGCATAACATTTATTACATAGATGTAGATATAATATAAATAATTTATTAATATTGATGTAATGAATATTCATATACCTAAGTACCCCCCTCACAGTAATCTGATTGGTTAGTGTCCACCATAAATACTTAACACTGTAGTGGTACAATCGCCTGTTACTACTATGCCTACTATAATGATGACTACTCTGACATACTACTATTACTGCGATGTACCAGCTTTATGCTTCCTTGCGAGTACACCTCCCTACAACTTTTACTAATATATACCTTACTCCGGATATATCATATATATATATATATATATATATATATATATATATATATATAGCTTATTATAATAGAGATTTGGTATCTGTCTGTCTGTCTGTAATCATGACACTAAACTGGTAAAGTTCCAGGTCTGGAGCTCTGGGGAGTTCAGTATATTACAGTACCTGCTGCTGCTTAAATGGTCACCAAAGTAGTGAGTAGGCTCATTGCTGCTTAACTTTGATGACCAAGCGGAAACATGATTGTAAGCCGTGTATGTGTGTGGGTGTGTATACCTTATTTATATACCTACATTACATATATGCACACATATATGCAAAGGTGCATACACATACACACCAGTAATTCAATGCACATATTTGTCATTATTTGAATTATTCAGACTATTGTTCTCATCTTTATTGTTTCAGCCGATGTGCCGCCGACCCTGACCTTCTTCAGGTATTTCTTGTCAGACTCAGGAACCTCCTCAAACTGGGGAACCTTCTATTCAAACTTGGAAACCTTCTTGTTGTAATCAGGAGCCTTCATGGTTCCCAAGTTCGAGGAGGGGGTTTCCAAGTCTGACAAGAAATACCTGAAGAAGGCCGGAGGGCACATTAGCCGAAAAGTTGTGTAGATAACAATAAAGATGAGGACAATAATTCAAATAATCCAAATTATCAAGCCTCATCTCAAATTCCTCAGAGGTGTATGCATGCGTGTATTGTTTTTGGTTAAATTGAACTTAATGGACCTAAGTTCCACCATCATATGTCACCCCGCCGAAAGAAAAAAATACCAAAAATCAGGGAATTAACCAAATTTAATGAAATTTTCAGTGTTGATATATTAATGAATAAAAGATATAATGCACCAGATATTTTATTTAAAAACTTTTACATTTTTCAGGTGAGTAACTTTGAACCATGTATCTTTGAGAATCTGTGTTACACCTCAAAGATATATGGTTCAAAGTTAACTGACCTGAAAAAATGTAAAAGTTTTTAAATGAAATAACTTGTGCATATATATTTTATTCATTAATATATCAACACTGAAAATTTCATTAAATTCGGTTAATTCCTGATTTTTAGTATTTTTTTTCTTTCAGCGGGTTGACATACGATGGTGGAATTTAGGTCCGTTAAGTTCGATTTAACCGATATTTATATACATACATTACATATACATACACACACGTGCATACACATACACACCTGTAATTTAACGCACGCGTTTATCAGTTTTACAACCAATTTGTTCAAACATCAGGTGTTCTTCAAATCAATAAATCTTTCAAATTGTTTCATTCCGATAGCGGCAAATATTTTTAATTCCATTTCTCGAAGACTGCGCTTATCATGTGACGCTGTCCTTGGCGGCAAATCCTTGAAGGTATGAGTGGGTGTCAAGTCATAATCAACTCCAATATATTAACAAGACACAGCCAGAGGCCAACAAGAAACATTGACACAATACATGTTTGTAAATTCTTCCCTCTGTAATACGACACCTTGATAAAACTGTTTAGCATGGCACCCTCCACTTTATTATTAAATGTATGAGCTGAAGCGTGCTTTATCGTTTGAATGCATCTCTCTCTCTCTTCCAAAAATAAAGTGCTAGACAAAACAGCAATAAGATATTATAATCTCTCTCTCTCTCTCTCTCTCTCTCTCTCTCTCTCTCTCTCTTTACCCCTCTTATCTCTCTTCTTTCTCTCTCTCCTCTTTCTTTCTCTCCCTCCCTCTCTGTCTCTTTCTTTCTCTCTCTCTTTCTTTCCTCTCTCTGTCTCTCTTTCTTTCCTCTCTCTCTCTCTCTTTCTTTCTCTCCCTCCTCTCTGTCTCTCTTTCTTTTCTCTCTCCCTCTCTGTCTCTCTTTCTTTTTCTCCTCTCTTTCTTCTCTCTCTCTCTCTTTCTTTCTCTCTGTCTTTCTTTCTCTCCCTCCCTCTCTCTGTCTTTCTTTCTCTCCCTCTCTCTTTTTTTCATTGTCTCTTACTAACAAGTCCCTATCTTTCTTAAACTTTCTATCTCTCACCCGAGACAGTCTTTTTCCTAACTTCTTGCCTCCCAGTCCCATCTCTCTTCTCTCTCTCTCTCTCTCTCTCTCTCTCTCTCTCTCTCTCTGATTCTATCTCTCTTTGTTTCTCTCAACTACTTTCCCCCTATTTCCAGTCTTAATAAGAATCTTTCTCTTAATTTTCTCTCTTAAACATCACCATTCTAAACAGGGGTGAGTTCCTGATAATTTTAGTCCCTCTCCTATAATTGTAACTCTCACTCTTCCCCCTCTCTCTCTCACACAAAAATAGTCTCTCTCTTTATATATATATATATATATATATATATATATATATTTGGGCAGCATTTTTTCATTTATGCATGTTGAATTAAACAAAAGACACATCTCCTGTTAAACAATTTTATTTGTCATCTTTTCAAGTTTTCTGACCAACTTTTAATATTTGGGTGGAATTCGGGACCTGAACTTTGGTGGACTAATCCACGAATTCCACCCAAATATTAAAAAGTTGGTCAGAAAACTTGAAAAGATGACAAATAAAATTGTTTAACAGGAGATGTGTCTTTTTTTAAAATTCAACATGCACATATATATATATATAATATATATATATATATATATATATATATATATATATATGTATGATGTTGTTATTTCTTTACTCATATATATATATATATATATATATATATATATATATATGAGTAAGAAATAACAACATCAAGAGCACACATTGAGCTTTCAAACTACGACTTGGTTTTGTTTAAATAAAACTCTTGTGTCATAAGGAAGATTTCTTCTCTGGGCTTTTGGTTTTTCCGTGGTGAATCGTCGGCCCGTTCATCAATTGCCTTCTAATTTCTATTTTAAACACATACGTACAATGCTTCAAGCAAACAAAAAAAAAAAAAAGCGAGGCTGAAATTGCCATAGTCAATGAATTTTTTTAAATTTCGAAGATCCATATTTGAAACTGCACGCGCGCACGCACGAAAAGGCCGACGATTCACCACGGAAAAACACAAACATTTTCAAACATCCGGCGTTCCTTTATTTAACTTAATAAACAACAAATGTTTACACCAGCGCCGTAAGATAAGTACTAAAAAAAAAAAAAACAACAAGTACTTCTAAAACCTCTGAAGATGGGATTTATCCTGAAAATATTTAGGAAACAGGTAAATAAACATCGTTTTCATCACCTATTCCATTGCATTGTCAATTGCCTTATAATTTCTATTTTAAACACATACATACAATGCTTCAAAGCAAACTAAAAAAAAACTTTACATATATATATATATATATATATACACAGTGATGCTGATAGCTTTTTGATTTAATATATTTGCTTTGAATGAGTCCTCAGGAAAATTTATGGGTCCCAACTAAAACTGTCTAACTCCTACCTTGTAATCTATCCTGTGTAATTCATTTCTAAGAGACTATTGAAATGTATTTACAGTTAGCTTGAAATGGTGAGGGAAGAAAAAAGAAAAACACTGGGACCCATGGAAATGATTTTATTGCGTCCTTTTAGATTTTTGTGCATCAGGAATGCAGGACGCATACCTATCAGCATCTTTGTATGTATATAAGTTGAAAACTGGAAATGAATCTGACAATATGTTGAAAAGATAAATAAAGGAAAGAAAATGTTGAATGGATAAAAATGGTTTAATGAAATACCAACACATGTTTCAGCCGAGAGTTTGTCCATGTACACATTGTATTCTATTTATTACTATTTTAAATATGAAATGAAATAATAATAATAGAAAAATATTAAATTTTTAAGTGTACAAAGAAAACGGCTTTCTTCAGGGCAAGATTAATATTTAAAGTTAAAACGGTCAAAATACAGAGAATTTAGAAGTGTTAAAAAATCACTTGATATCAAAATATCAAAATTATTTAAAATATCAAAATATTTTTACATTTGTATGCCTGTATGCATCTGAATTTATGTGTGTGGGTTTGTATCTGCATGCAACAAGTGTGTGAATCTGTCTACATGTATGTGTGTGTGTGTGTGTGCTTGCATGAGTGTAACTTGTGAGTGTCTTTGTATATGTATGTGCATCTTATGTGTGTGTATGTATGTCTTTTATTCCATTTTCCTCCCCTACACTAATTTTTTGTGGGTTTTAATTTTTTCTGGTTTTCTATTTACTATCATTTTCTTAAACCCTTCTTCATCTTCATCTTCATCATCATCATCATCATCATCATCTTCTTCTTTTCATCATCATCATCTTTTTCTTCATTTCATCATCAACATCATCTTCTTGATTTCATTATCTTCTTCTTCTTCTTCTTCTTCTTCTTCTTCTTCTTCATTTCATCATCATCATCATCATCTTCTTAATTTCATTATCTACTTCTTCTTGTTCTTCATTTCTTCTTCTTCTTCTTTTTCTTCATTTCATCATCATCATCATCATCTTCTTAATTTCATTATCTACTTCTTCTTCTTCTTCTTCATTTCATCATCAACATCATCTTCTTAATTTCATTATCTACTTCTTCTTGTTCTTCATCTTCTTCTTCTTCTTCTTCATTTCATCATCATCATCATCATCATCATCATCATATTCTTCATTTCTTCTTTTTCCTCTTCATTTCATCATCATCATCTTCTTCATTTCATCATCATCATCTTTTCTTCATTCTTCCTCCTCATTTTCTTCTTCTTCTTCTTCTTCTTCTTCTTCTTCTTCATTTCATCATCATCATCATCATCTTCATTTCATCATCATCATCATCTTCTTCATTTCATAATCATCATCTTTTTCTTCATTCCTTCCTCCTCATTTTCTTCTTCTTCTTTCCTTCCTCCTCATTTCTTCTTTCTTCTTCTTCTTCTTCTTCTTCTTCTTCTTCTCTTCTTTCCACCATTCTTGCCTGTATGCATCTGTATCTATGTCTTTCTTGCTAATCATTAAGAAATAAAGTTTGTTTTGAAGAGAAAGAGGGAAAACTTTTAAACATATTTGACAACATCCGAAGTAAAAGAATTCTAAAAATGCACCACTTATCATGTTGGTCTCCCAAAAGTGCAGCCTGTTATTTCAAATAGTCTCACTCAACAAATTCCTCAGATCCGTCTTATTAAGCAATGAAACCCGTCAACTTTGCTCCTCTTTTACTTGATTCCTTCAGGTGACATGACTCTGCCCCCATTGTAATAGCATTCCCAGTTGATGTTTTTATTTGAGGTTATTGTTATTTAATTACATTAGTTATATAGAGCTTTGTAAATAGAGTTCAGAACTGTTTGAATTATGCAAATATCCCCAGTGGTTCAAAAGTTATGAGAATTTAAAGCCCCGAAATTGGGGGTAAAAAAGTGGACATGATTTTGTTTAAAAAAATATATCAACTCATAGACCAATTCAAAACAAGGAATTTAGTAATTTCTTCACCATTTCTTTATTTTTGGAACAATTTTGATAAAACTTTGCATTCTTATGTAAAATTGTATGTTCTTTCTGATTCTGTACTTAAATCTTATGTATCTCCAATGCCAGAACCCATTATTTGCCTTGTGGTACAGGAATTGCTTTTCCCTTGTATCAAATTTAGGGTTCACTATAGACACTTAGTGTAATCACTTTTCAGCCATGTCATTTTGGATGTGTATGAATTTGCAATGGTTTTGTCAATACAAGAGACATTTCGGTAATCCTTAACTTGTTCCTCATAAATTCCTACCATGATATAAACTGAGCCCTCATTTTATGTCCGTGTTTTTGCAATAAATGTTTTATTTTTCTTGCACCCGTTATTTTACAATACTAAATATATTTTCTTTATTCTTTATTCTTTGTTCCAAAAAAAAAAAAATTGGAAAACATCCCCCCTGATGATGGCACTTCGAAGTGCCGAAAGTACTCGGGACATAAACTTTGGTGGACTAATCCACGAATTCCACCCAAATATTAAAAAGTTGGCCAGAAAACTTGAAAAGATCACAAATTAAATTGTTAAACAGGAGATGTGTCTCTTGTTTAATTCAACACACACAACACACACACACACACATATATTATATATATATATATATATATAATATATATATATATATATAAAATTTTTACTTGAAGGCACTTTACAACGCATGTATCGCATAAAATTCGATACTTTTTCTTATAGAAAATGAACTTGACAAGTGTTATCCCAGCAAAGGATGGCCAGGTGTGTAGAATACCGTACAGACTGTTTCGACTTTATTAAGTCTCATCAGCGGTATATACTAACGATTTCCCTCCGACAGAAATCGAAACCGGGACTTCAGCAGACACAGTGAAACACTAGTGAAAAAAAAAAAAGTCCCGGTTTCGATTCTGTCGGAGGGAAATCGTTAGTATATACGCTGATGAGACTTAATAAAGTCGAAACAGTCTGTACGGTATTCTACACACCTGGCCATCCTTTGCTGGGATTACACTTGTCAAGTTCATTTTCTATAAGAAAAAGTATCGAATTTTATGCGATACATGCGTTGTAAGTGCCTTCAAGTAAAAAATTTAATATATACTTTATCAGCAATGTTTCTAAAATAAACAAACATCCAAAAATCATATATATATATATATTTATGTATAGTTAGGCAAATTTTGTTCATGGTCCTTTTGAGTTGCTGGATTGATGTAACTATATCAGGCGAATATATATATATATATATATATATATTATATATATATATAATGAATAGAGAATAAATGAGAAAAGTATTGGCATAAAAAGGTGCTCAATGCTAATAAAGCAGAGCAGATTTACAATCAATAATAATGATATTATGGATATTATAAACTCATAACTATAAGTTTCATGCTTATGCAATCTTCAGATGAGTCAATCTGAAGATTGCGTAAGCATGAGTTTATAATATCCATAATATCATTATTATTGATTGTATATATATATATATATATATATATATATATATATATATATATATATATATATATACAGAGATGCTGATAGGTACATGTCCTGCGTCTCTGATGCATAAAAATTTAAAAGTATGCAGTAAAATCATATCCATGCATCCCAATGTTTTTCTTTTTTCTTCACCATTTCAAGTTAAATTTAAATAGATTTTATTAGTTTCTTAGAAATTAATCACACAGGATATATCATAAGGTAAGGGTTAAATGGCTTTAGTTGTTTTCCCATATTTTTATCATAAATAAAAACCCTACAATCTATTAAGAAACTTTAAATTAATTTTTCCGGGGACTCATTCAAAGCAAATATGTATGTCCCAGGATGCACAAAAATAAAAAGCTTTCACAACATCACTGTATATATATATAGATATATATATATAATATATACATGGGAGTAAATATGGAAATAAATCCGACAATATTAAGAAATTTGAAAAAACAAATGTTCCGAAAATAGGATGAATTTATTTATCAACGTTTAAACGTTTCAGTTTCTTTAAACCTTCATCAGGATATTTTATAAAGATTTTCATCTCCTGTCATCTTTAAAACATCCATCAATTTCTTCACCCCAAGGCAAATCCTGATGAAGGTTTAAAGAAAGCGAAACATTTAAACGTTGATAAATAAATTCATCCTATTTTCGGAACACTTGTTTTTCAAATTTCTTAATATATATATATATATATATATATTCTTATTATAAGGAGATTGTGTGTTTTTTCTTTCTGTAACCGAAACTATATTACTACTTAAGTCACAATTCCCTTAGTTATTGATATCATATTCTCCATGATTTTATTTTAACCTTTTTAATAATTAATAAAATTGTTTTACATTATTAATACTGTTAACCATATCTACATACGAATAACATGCAATTATATTTATATATACAACAAAATAGCGGTTTACAGTGTGAACGGGAAGGCTAATTTGCATATTGATATTAAAAAATCGAATTTAATAAATATGTGCTCAGTGTTATTGATTTCTAACTGTTTTTTATTTTAATGAATATAAGCAAAAATCTCTTCAATAAATCTTAAATGAAATCCATTAACAAGACAAAATAACTGTAAGTTTATTCTTACTTCCTATTTTAACTAAATACTTACATTAGAAAAAATAGCAATGAAAGACGAGAGTGATGGAAGAGTAAGTTTCAGTTGTTCTATGTTTCAAATCTTTTGATCTGCATTCTTATTTAGTTTCATTAGCCTTTCTAATTTTATATAATATCTTATTACATTCAAACTTAAATACTTGCACCCGGAGGGTGCATATATTTGCTAGTATATATAAAATATCAAAGTTACTGTGTGTAGTAAAATAGCTCTCAGTCTTAAATAGCAGGCTTATGAGTTTAAAGGGTTAAAACCTGTTTATTGTGTAATCCTTTCCAACTGATGATTTTAGAATGATTATTTTACTTACCAATTCAGCTCTAAGCAAAAGGTATAAAATAACTCACCTGCAAAAAAATAAAAAATATATAAGTATATGAAAAATATACATTAACTATATACATAAAAGAAAGATTCTGTATGTATGTCTGTTTGTCAGTATGTTTGTTTGTACAATGACCAAGTGCATAAAGGGAAGGTTAAATCCTACTTAATGGACCTAAATTCCACCATCGTATGTCAACCCACCGAAAGAAAAAAAATACTAAAAATCAAGGAATTAACCGAATTTAATGAAATTTTCAGTGTTGATACATTAATGAATAAAAGATATAATGCACCAGTTATTTTATTCAGGTCAGTTAACTTTGAACCATGAGGCGTAACACAGAGGCGTAACAAACATCCCTAAAAAGAGCTCAATGTATAATAATCAATAAATTAAATTATATACAGAGCAATATTTGACTTTCAAAGAAAGAAAAACATAATAAATGGAAAAACAAACGTTTATTTATATAAAAGTAATTGGTAATTTGCTTGAAGCATTGTTAAGTATGTTATAATATATTAATAATTTGAAGGCAATACAATGCGTATAAAAAAATAAAAACAAAAAGATGTTTTTTTTGTCTTATCGATTTCAAAGAAACTTTATCATGAGAGACGAAAATCAGAAATGGACGTGCTTAAGTTTTTGTTTTTTTTTGCGTGGTGATACTTTCAAAGAAAGAAAAAGAAGAAGAGGGAAAAAAAGAAGGAAAAAAAAAAGAAAGTATCACCACGCAAAAAAAAACAAAAACTTAAGCACGTCCATTTCTGATTTTCATCTCTGATGATAAAGTGTTCTTTGAAATCGATAAGAAAAAAAAAAAATCTTTCTGTTTTTATTTCTTTTATATGCATTGTATTGCCTTCAAATTTTAATAGTTTATTTATATATATATTTTTTTTCTTGAAGAGTTTTTAACCAAAATGAGCAAAACAGAAGAAAAAGTTTAAAAAGGAATTGTAACAAAAAAAACAACAAAAAAAACAAAAATCTCTGTAATAAAAAAAATATATATATATCAACCAATAAACAAAAACAAACAAAAATAGAATTTCTTCAATGTACCTAATTATGCAACCTAATTCGTGCGGCTTTAAATCCTGGAATTGGGGGATTGCAAGCAATTAATCTTGTTGCCGTGACAACACAAAGTAAGTCAAGCTTCTTACTTCCCCCGTGTAAAACTAAATGGGTGGAGGGATTTATCTTTAGGGTGGAGGATTTTTACCCAAAGGTCACATGCTAATCAGATCAAAACTGGCCCTCAAGCTGAGCAGATCAATGAGATACCTTCAATGGTTTGTCAACAATGCCTGTATATCATAAGAATCTCAAGATCAGTTAACTCTCCCTTATGAGAGAAACTTTTCATGGCTTGCCAAAAATGCGATTGTTCATTATATATATTTACCAACCCCTCCGCACAAGCAGGATGTGACACAAGGTCAATTTCTTAAGCAGAGTTCAACAGGTTTGAATTCAGAGTTTTCCTTCTCCTAGACTAGTTGCCTAACCAAGATTAAAGAGCCCAGTCTACCCTACTATTTATCCATAGCTGGAGGGAGAGTTGGATTCATACCTTTCCCAAGGGTATTAGCGCTAAGTGAAATCCAATTACCACATCCAGGATTTGAACTCGGGGCGACAAGTCCATTTCCCATGACTTTAACCATTACACCACGTGCTTCCTTATAAGATGCTAAAACAAAACAGTTGGAGGTGCACGGTGTAATGGTTTGAGATCATAGGAAATGGACTAGTCATCCGAGTTCAAATCCTGGATGAAACTACAGTTCACATAATGCTAATACTTTTGAGAAAGGTATGAATCCAACTACTCCCCCTCCAGCTGTGGGTAAATAGTAAGGCAGACTGGGCTCTTTAACCTTGGTTAGGAAACCAGTCTAGGAGAAGGAAAACTCTGAATTCAAACCTGTTAAATCTGCTTGGTGTGGTCGCTACTAGAACAGGCTCAGTCCTGATTAGTGATCTATTTCACTAATTTTTAATTTTTTAATTTTTCATTAGAATTGCATTTTACATATAAATAGTATTAGATTATGGAAACTTCCGAAGTAGCCTAACCCTAACCCTTTTTTCAAAAAAAAAAGAAAAAAAAAAGAACAGATTGAGAGCATTAAGATTGTCTTGCACATGTCTTGATTGTATAAGGTCCTAATTTGAAATAATAAAATCCATTAAATTTTATAAAAATAATTTATTTATTTATAGACTTATTGACTTATAGTCAACAAGACTTATAGACTTATTGACTTATAGTTAATGCTAGTCTGGATCTGAGTGGACCTGGAGTAATGGCAACAAAGGGATGATGTCACATTCCTCAGAGCTCCAGAACTTGGGCCTCACCACCGGATGCAGTTAATACACAAGTGCTGTAATAAGTAATTAAGAGTTTATATAGTCTAGTATTCATAAACTTTGGAAAGCTTATTCCTACTTAAAATAATTGTACACTTATATTATATATGTCTAGTATTCTACTAAACTTTGGAAAGCTTTATTCTACTTAAAATAATTGGTACACTTACTTCAGAGTTTAATTAGTTTTTCTAGTAATTCCCTAGAGGAGTTCTCTTAAATTGGGGAGGTAATCATAAATATGGGGTCCGTACTCTCAATTACTTATTACGTAACTTGTGTATTCAACTGCATGCCAGTGGTGAGGCCAAGTGTGAGGAATGTGACATCTCCCTTTTGTTGCCATTAACTCCCTAGGTCCACTCAGGAATCCCGACTAACATTAACTATAGTCATAAGTTATAAGTCTTGTTTGACCCTATAGTCAATAAGTCTAGTAAATTAATAAATTATTTTATAAAATTTACATGGATTTTTATATATTCAAATTCGACCTATACAACAAAGACATGTGCAAGACATCTTTAATGCTCTCAATCTGTTCTTTTTGTGTGTGTTTTTTTTTTTTTTTGAAAATTATGGTAGGGTTAGGCTACTTCGGAAGTGTTTCCATAATCTATACATTTTATGTAAATGCAATTCTAATAAAATTAAAAATTAAAAATTAGTGAGAGTGATCACTAATCAGGAGTGAGCCTGTTAATAGTAAGCCGACCACACAAGCAGATTTAAACAGGTGTTTGAATTCAGGAGTTTTCCTTCTCCTAGGACCTGGTTTCCTAAACCAAGGTTAAAGAAGCCCAGTCTGCCTTACTATTTACCGCCACAGCTGGAGGGGGAGTAGTTGGATTCAATACCTTTCCTCAAAAGTAATTAGCATTATGTGAACTGTAGTTTCATCCAGGATTTGAACTCGGCTTGGACTAAGTCCATTTCTATGATCCAAACCATTACACCGTGCACCTCCAACTGTTTTTGTTTAGCATCTATAAGGAAGCACGTGGTTTAATGGTTAAACGTCATGGGAAACTGGACTTGTCGCCCGAGTTCAAAAATTTTTCCCCTGGGGAATTTTTTTTGGTGATTGGATTTCATAGCCGCTAATACCTTGGGAAAGGGTAATGAGATCCAACTCTCCGCTCCAGCTATGGATAAATAGTACGGGTAGATGGGCCTCTTTAATCTTTGGTTAGGCAACTCAGTCTAGGAGAAGGAAAACTCTGAATTCAAACCTGTTGAATCTGCTTAAGAATTGACTTGTGTCAACATCCTGCTTGGCGGAGGGTTGGTAAATATATATAATGAAAATCGCATTTTTGGCAAGCCATAGAAAAGTTTCTCTCATAAGGGAGAGTTAACTGATCTTGAGATTCTTATGAAATACAGGCATGTGTTTGACAAACATTGAAGTATGCTCATTGATCTGCTCAGCTTGAGGGCAGTTTTTTGATCTGATTAGCATGTGACCTTATGGGTAAAAATCCTCCACCCTAAATGATAAATCCTCCCACCCATTTAGTTTTTACACGGGGGAAAGTAAGAAGCTTTGGAACTTACTTTTGTGTTTGTCCACGCAACAGAATTAATCTGCTTGCAAATCCCCAATTCAGGGATTTAAAGCCGCGAATAGGTTTGCATAATTAGGTACATTGAAGAATTTCTATTTTGGTTTGTTTTTTGTTTATTGGTTGATATAATATATTTTTTTTATTAACAGAGATTTTGTTTTTTGTTGTTTTTTTTGTTACATCTTTTTAAACTTTTTCTGTTTTGTCATTTTGTTAAAAACTCTTCAAGAAAAAAAATATATATATAAATAAACTATTAAAATTTGAAGGCAATCATGCATATAAAAGAAATAAAACAGAAAGATTTTTTTTTTTTCTTACGATTTCAAAGAACACTTTATATGCAAGAAGATTGAAAATAAAATGGACGTGCCTTAAGTTTTGTTTTTTTTTTTGCGTGTGATACTTTCTTTTTTTTCCTTCTTTTTTCCCTCTTCTTCTTTTTCTTTCTTTTGAAGTATCACCAGCTTCAAAAAAAACAAAAACTTAAGCACGTCCATTTCTGATTTTCGTCTTTTCTCATGATAAAGTTTCTTTTGAAACGATAAGACAACACAAAAAACATCTTTTTGTTTTTATTTTTTTATACCATTGTATTGCCCTTCAAATTATTAATATATTATAACATACTTAACAATGCTTTCAAGCAAATTACGAATTACTTTTATATAAATAAACGTTTGTTTTTCCATTTATTTATGTTTCTTTCTTTGAAAAGTCAAATATGCTCTGTATATAATTTAATTTATTGATTAATTATACATTGAGGCTCTTTTAGGGATGTTTGTTACGGCCTCTGTGTTACGCCTCATGGTTCAAAGTTAACGTGAACCTGAATAAAATAACTGGTGCATTATATCTTTTATTCATTAATGTATCAACACTGAAAAAATTTCATTAAATTCGGTAATTCCTGTTTTTAGTATTTTTTTTTCTTTCGGTGGGTTGACATACGATGGTGGAATTTAAGGTCCATTAAGTAAGGATTTAACCTTCCTTTATGCACTTGGTCATTGTAACAAAACAAACATACTGACAAACAGACATACATACAGAATCTTTCTTTTATTGTATTAGTTTAATGTATATTTTTCATTACTTATATATTTTTTATTTTTTTTGCAGGCTGAAGTTATTTTATACTTTTGCTAGAGCCTGAATTCGGTAAGTAAAATAATCATCTAAAATCATCAAGTTGGAAAGGCTTACACAATAAACAGGTTTTTAAAACCCTTTAAACTCATAAGCCTGCTATTTAAGACTGAGAGCTATTTTACATTACCAAAAGTAACTTTGAATATTTTCTATATACTAAGCAAATATATGGCACCCTCCGGGTGCAAGTATTTAAGTTTGAATGAATAAGAATATTATATAAAATTAGAAAGGCTAATGAACTAAATAAGAATGCCAGAATCAAAAGATTTGAAACATAGAACAACTGAAACTTACTCTTCCATTCACCTCGTTTTCATTGCTATTTTTTCTAATGTAAGTATTTAGTTAAAATAGGAAGTAGAATAAAACTTACAGTTTATTTTGTCTGTTAATGGATTTCATTTAAGATTTATTGAAAGAGATTTTTGCTTATATTATAAAATAAAAAACAGTTAGAAAATTCAATAATAACACTGAAGCACATATTTTATTAAAATTCGATTTTTTAATATCAATATGCAAATTAGCCTTCCGTTCACACTGTAAACGCTATTTTGTTGTAATATATAAATATAATTGCATGTTGTTTTTTTTTATTCGTAGTAGAATGGTTACATTATTAATAATGTAAAACAATTTTATTTATTATTACAAAGGTTTAAAATAAAATCATGGAGAATATGATATCAATAACTAAGGGAATTGTGACTTAAGTAGTAATATAGTTTCGGTTACAGAAATGAAAAACACACAATCTCCGTTAGTAAATAAGATATATATATAATATATATTTATTAAGAATTTGAAAAAACAAGTGTTCCGAAATAGGATGAATTTATTTATCACGTTAAATGTTTTCGCTTTCTTTTAAACCTTCATCAGGATTTGCCTTGGGTGAAGCAAATTTGATGGATGTTTTAAAGATGACAGGAATGAAAAATCTTTATAAAATATCCTGATGAAGGTTTTAAAGACTGAACGTTTTAAAACGTTGATAAATAATTCATCCTTTTTCGAACATTTGTTTTTTAAATTTCTTAATATTGTCGGATTTATTTCAATATTTAACTCCCATGTATTATAATATATATATATCTATATATCATATAACAGTGATGTTGTGAAGCTTTTTTTATTTTGTGGCATCCTGGACATAACATATTTGCTTTGATGGTCCGCGCGGAAAAAATTAATTTAAAGTTTCTTAATAGATTGTTAGGGTTTATATTTATGATAAAAATATGGGAAAACAACTAAAGCATTAACCCTACCTTATGAATATATCCTGTGTGATTAATTTTAAGAAACTAATAAAATCTATTTAAATTTTTTAACTTGAAATGGTGAGAAAAAAGAAAAACATTGGATCCCATGGATATGATTTTACTGCATACTTTTAAATTTTTATGCATCAAGACGCAGGACATGTACCTATCAGCTCTCTGTATATTATATATATATATATATATATATATATATATATATATATATATATATATATATAACAATCAATAATAATGAATTAATGGATATTATAAACTTT
>CM042163.1:74552979-74570479 GCA_023376005.1 Doryteuthis pealeii
ACTCTATATTCTTAATTATAATGGAACGATATGGTTATCTTGTCTGTCTGTATCCCGAAACTATATCACTACCCAAGTCACAGTTCCCTTTATTATTTACATCACATTGTCCATGATTTTATTCTATTTAAACCTCAATTATTGATAAAATTGTTTTACATCATTAATACTCTTGACCATATCTACATGCTAATAATATGCAATTGTATTTATATATATAGCAAAATAACGGTTTACAGTGTGAATGGAAAGGCTAATTTGCATATCGATTTTAAAAATTTATTTTAATAAATTATGTGCTTGGTATTATTGATTTCTAATTGTTTGGTTTTATCTTAATGAATATGAGCAAAAATCTCGAGGATAAATCTTAAAAGAAATCCATTAACAAGAAGAAATAACTGTAATTCTATTCTTTACTTTTTATTGTATAATGTTCCACTAGACATAATAAAGTCCTGGTTTAGTGTTACATATTCATTAGATACCTAATGATTATGACAATAGTGTAGAAATCATATTAGTGCAGCTGATGGCCTTGAGAGTGAGTGACAGCGTTTGACCTCACTCTGACCTTGCGTTCTGGGGATGATCGTGAGAATCAGAAGGCAATAGAAGCCCCTTCCGGTTTAAGGTGTAAGCAACTCAGTTAGTCAGAGAGTTAAAACTTAGAAGCGAAGCTAGCAAGATGTAAGGATCGCGCGCATTGTCTGGTCTGGGGGTTTATGGAATAAAGTAACATCATCGTAAATCGAAGTCTTGTTGTTATTACTAAAAGCTAACAATAGCACAAGGCTTCTGATAAGCAGTGATCCCCAACAGAGACCAGACCCGGAATCCCAAGAAGACCAGATGAGACCTTAGAAGATACACCAGACCAAGATAGATGATAGACGGCCAGAAGAATAGACGACAGAGTAAGACGTAAGAAGGTATATAACATATATAGATATATAGGGCCAGTAAAGAGGCTACATAACATTAGAACAAAATGAAGTTTTTATAAAAAATTGTTTGGGGTGTATTTATAAGCAATACTTGATATTTTCACAAGGGTCTATAAAAATAAATCAATTTAATCTAACATTGAAAATAAGTGTGTTAAATAACAGATTATCTGTATCTATTATTTGAGAGGTAGTGTAGATAATTTGAAAAGATTCAAACGCTTATCCCATAAGCAGAAACCATTAGTGTCAAATAGGTTTAATTAACAGGTGATGACCCTGAGATCAATTTGAGAATTTGGCTCGTATTGGATAATTTCAGTCAGGTAACTAAGGGGTTCTAAAAGCTAGAAATTAGATTTCAATTTCAAATTAGTTTAGCCCAGAACAGCTGAATTGTGAGGACCTAATTTCCAGAAGGTTGATTCCCCAGATATGTGACCTGGGCAAATTTTGAAAAGATGTCTATGAGAATAAAAAAAATGTGAACAAGAAAAGAAGTTATTTTGTTTATTCATCAGCTATTGTAAGAACACAACAAAATTATAAAAATAAAAGAATAAAATTGCAACACTTCAGTAACCAGATATAAAATAACACTTCTGTACCAATATAAATTAGCAACACTTCGTAACCAAAATATAAAATTGCCAACACCTCTTAACAAAAATTAAAATTGCCAACACTTCTGTAACAAAAATAAAATTGCAACACTCTTTAACAAAAAATAAAATTGCAACACCTCTTTAACAAAAAATAAAATGCAACACCTCTTTAACAAAAATAAAATGCAACACTTCTTTAACCAAAATAAAAAATTGCAACACCTCTTTAACAAAAAAAAAAATTGCAACACCTCTTAACAAAAAATAAAATTGCAACACTAAACCAAAATATAATTGCAAACACCTCTTGACCAAAAATAAAATTGCAACACTTCAGTAACCAGATATAAAAATAACACTTCTGTAACCAATATAAAATTGCAACACCTCTTAAAAAAAAAATAAAATTCCAACACCTCTTTGACTAAAAATAAAATTCCAATACTTCTGTAACAAAAATAAATTCCAACACCTCTTTGACAAAAAATAAATTCCAATACTTCTGTAACCAAAAATTAAAATTCCAAACACCTCTTTGACTAAAAATAAATTCAATACTCTTGTAACCAAAAAAAAAATCCCAACACCTCTTTGACTAAAAATAAAATTCCAATACTTCTAAACAAAAATAAAATTCCAACACCTCTTGACTAAAATAAAATTCCAATACTTCTGTAACAAAAAATAAATTCAACACCTCTTTGACTAAAAAAAAATTCCAATACTTCTTAACCAAAAAAAATAACCAACACCTCTTTGACTAAAAATAAAATTCCCAAATACTTCTTAACCAAAAATAAAATCTCTTTTACAAAAAATAAAATTCCAATCTTCTGTAACCAAAATAAATTCCACACCCTTGACCCAATACTTCTGTAACAAAAAATAAAATTCCAACACCTCTTTGACTAAAAATAAAATTCCAATACTCTTAACCAAAAATAAATTCCAACACCTCTTGACTAAAATAAAATCCAATACTTCTGTAACCAAAAATAAAATCCCAACACCTCTTTGACTAAAAATAAAATTCCAATACTCTGTAACCAAAAATAAAATCCCAACACCTCTTTGACTAAAAATAAAATTCAATACTTCTTAACCAAAAAAAATTCCAACACCTCTTTGACTAAAAATAAATTTGCAACACTTCTGTAACCAAAAATAAAATTGCAACATTTCTCTAACTAAAAATAAAATTGAATACATATATATAGTTTAGGCAGTGTAAACCACTTAAGACCAGTGCAACACACTAAGCAAAACTTAATGAGTAACCATCCATAAAAAAAAAGACGAAAAAGGTCATTGACTGTTGAAAAGGAAGTTAAAATCGACTGCATTATTTTCAGACAAAGACAGTAAATTGAGTGTGTGAGTGTACAAGTGCATAAATGTGTGAGAATTTGTAGATGTGAATGAGTAAGTGTGTGTAAATGTATGAATATGTTACATTGTGGTATGTATGCAAAGATGCTGGTAGGTACGTGTCCTGCATCCCTGACGTACAAAAATCGTCCCAGTGATTTTATTTTTTTCTTCCCTCACCATTTCAATCTAACTGTAAATACATTTCAATAGTTTCTTAGAAATGAATTACACAGGATAAGTTACAAAGTAGGAGTTAGATGGCTTTCGTTGGGACCCATAAATTTTCCCGGGGACTCATTTAAAGCAAATATGTGCATCCCAGGACTCACTAAACTGAAATGCTATCAGCATCACTGTGTATGTGTGAATGTTAGTGAGTGTGCGTGAGTGTATAAATAGGTGGGCGCATGTGTGGATGTGTGCATGAGGGAGTAAGTGTGTTTGTGTGTATCTGAGTGTGAGTGAGTCTGTATGAGTGTGTAAGTGTGCATGATGTGTATGCATGAATGTCAAAATATATGTGTGTATGTGTATGCAAGTATGTGTGAGTGAGAAGGTGTGGAAATGTATAAGAGTGTATGCATGTGTGTGTGAGTGGGTGAGTCTGTGTGTGTGTGTGTGAGGGTGCATGTAGTGTGAAATGAGAAGGGAGAGTGTTAATGTGAATGTATGTGTGTGTGAGTGTGTGAATGAGTATGTGAGTGAAGGTGTAAGTGTGAATGTATGTATGTGTGAGTGTGGGTGTGTTGTGTGTGTGTTATGAGCATGTGAGTGAGTGTGTAAGTGTGAATGTGTGTATGTGTGTATGTGTGTGTGAATATATATGTGAGTGAAGGTGTAAGTGTGAATGTATGTTTGTGTGTGTGAGTGAGTATGTAAGTGTGTATGTATGTGTGTGTGAGAGTGTATGTTTGTGTGTGTGAATGAGTATGTGAGTGAGTGAGAATGTATGTGTGTGTGTGAATGAGTGTGTGAGTAAGTGTGAATGTATGTGTGTGTGTGTGTGTGTATGAATGAGTATGTGAGTGAGTGTGTAAGTATGTATATATGTGTGTGAGAGTGTATGTGTGTGTATCTGAGTGTGAGTGAGTGAGTGAGTGAGTCTGTATGTTTGTGTAAGTGGTCATGTATGTGTTGTGCGTGAATGAATATGTCAGTGCGTAAGTGTTTAAGTGCGAATGTACGAGTGTGTGTGTGTGTGTACACACATTCTTGTTTACCTTTTCACAACTTTTATATCTATCGAGTGACTTTCATGGAAATTAATCCTTTTATTTCCGCCCATCCAATTTGCTGATTGAAGATTTGGGACCAAGTATCCAATAGGCACCTCAAATGGGAGCTGTTTTGAAAAGAACACCCTTTGCTTTTCACTGTAAACTCCGGTTGTTTGTTTACAAACAACAGACGATTTTTTTTGCATTAGAATTTCACTATATGATCTTTTTTAAATTTCTTCATGTATATTTACAACCGAAAGGCATGTTTTTATACTAAAATAGTTTTCGATTTTAATTTTTAAAAAATAGTTATTTCACGTTGTTGTTAATTCAATAGGAATTTTTTTAAACTCTAAACTTTAAACAAAAGACACATTCTTATATGAAAGACATATTTTTATATTAAAATAGTTTTTATTTAATCAGAAGAGAAATGCAGATATGTTTATTTAAATGAAAATAGTTTTTATTTTCAAATATTTTTTATGTTTATTTAAATAAAAGGATGTTGTACGGAAATGGTATCACACAATTTATAAAGTTTATTTTCCATGTGCCTCTCGTACCACAATGTGCGGTGAAAAGCAAAGGGTGTTCTTTTCAAAACAGCTCCCAGCTTGGGTGCCTATTGGATACTTGGTCCGAGATTTCTTTAGGTTCATAGATTCTTATTTCTTTTCAGAATAAAAAGAAGAAATTTGTTCTCACATTTTTACAGAGTACAAAATTATTCCCTGTGAATATTCATGAGATTATTAGTGCATGTGTACGTGTGTATTTTCCCACAAGCGTTTCTCATCAAATGAACCATCTCATATTAAGATGAGTGCACAGGATTTGGCAGGAAAAAGGCTATGGTAGGCAGGAATGATATTATTTCAATGAAAAAATAAATATTCATTCACACAAACACACACACACACACACACACACACACACACACACACACATTTAAAAAAATTACTTTCCTATTCTCATTTTTTTTAGTCAAGAATGATTTTCTTCAAATAAAAAAATGAATATTTATTAATACACACACATATACAGATGCCTGCATACACACACACACACACACACACACACACACACAGATGCATGCACACACACTCACATACACACACGCATACACATACTCCCCCTCTCTCTCTCTCTCTCTCTCTCTCTCTCTCTCTCTCTCTCTCTCAATATATATCTGTGTGTGTGTGTGTGTGTGTGTGTGTATAAAAAAGTTGTGCATATTCTCAAATGTCTTTATGTATAAATGTTTTTATCATCCAATGCCTATAATGTGTGAGAGTATAATAGGCGTGTCTGGCTGGGCTTATATGTAGATGAATGAGTCTCTCTCTCTCTCTCTCTCTCTCTCTCTCTCTCTCTCTCTCTCTCTCTCTCAATGTGTTTATGTGTGTGTGTGTGTGTGTATGTGTGTATATATATATATATATATATATATATATATAAAAGTTGTGCATATTTATAAATGTCTTTATGTATAAATGTGTTTGTCACACAATGCCTATAATGTGTGAGAGTATAATACTTGTGTATATATATAATAGATAAGGCAGATACAATAAAATAAAAGGGTATTTTTAAAAAGGCAAAATAATTTTTTTTTCCATAAATGTAAACTCTACATTTTTTGGAATTTGTTTATAAGAAAGAATATTTAAATCTTGCAAAAATATTTGTTTTGAGGCTATTCAAAATGGCAGCAAGTAAACATATGTCTCAGTATCATTGGATCCAAATAAGATCCTGAATGAAGCTGTTTTCATTTGCATAGCATTTCATGACTTTATCAGATTAACACAAGTTCTTTTTTTTTACGTGGGGATTTTTCATAGGGCATCTAGCAAGGATTGAACTCACTAAGCTAAGAATGAAATTACAGTACAGTGATGTTGAGAGCTTTTTAATTTAGTGAGTTCTGGGATGCACGGATTTGATTTGAATAAGTCCCCAGGAAATTTGATGGGTCCCAACTAAAGTTTCTTAATAAATTGTAGAGTTTTCATCTATGAACTAAAGCTGTCTAACCCCTACCTTGTACCCCATACACTATAATTCGTTTCCAAGAAAATATTGAAATGTATTTACAGTTAGCTGGAATGGGTGGGGGAAGAAAAAAGAAAAACACTGGGACGCATGGATATATGATTTTTCTGTGTCCTTTTAGATTTTTATGCATCAGTGACGCAGGACACGTACCCATCAGCATCTCTGAAATTAGAGGAACAAATTATACGACTTTCTGACTTTGAAAAAATATTTGACATTGTGTATTACGAAGAGACAATTACAGAATATAGGACAAAAAACAAAAAAAAAAACCCAAAAACAAAAACTGCCTTCATTGTCAGCGTGTTTTTGTAATTATGATACTGTGCTTAGATTAGCCCGTTGGGACAGCGTGGGGGGTGATAGACTTTGAAAATCACATAACCCGACTGAATTCTACCCAGCATACTTGAGGGGTGTGTCACAGATAATTTTGGAGATGGATCTCCGAGAGTTGCATCAAGGATTTATCAATGACTAGCAAGGATAACCAGCATTGCCTGGGTATTATCGTCTATATATTAATACTGATGTTCCTTAATATTCTGTCCGTTATTATCCTGCAACAACCTCTGGTTAAAAATGAGACCGTCCAAATCCTCCAAGATGCAATGCAAAAATGTAAATCCAGATTATCTGGTGTCACTTAATCGCAGATTTCTTATCTGTCCCATATTTCACCCAATTTTAAAAATGAAACATTCCAAATGGTTTTCCATCGCTTAAATGCCCAACGTAAAATTAAAATGAACTGAAAAAAAGTTACATGTTTGTTTTATTTGTAATATTGAAAATACAAATTAATTCTGGCTTAAATAGCTCCTCTTGATTTTTGTTTTGTTTTGTGGAAATTCCACAGGTCCTGCTGGTAACATATTAAAAAACCCCAAAAAATCAGGGAATTAACCGAATTTAATGAAATGTTCAGTGTTGATATATTAATGAATAAAAGATATAATGCACTAGTTATTTTATTTAAAAACTTTAACATTTTTTAAGGTCAGTTAACTTTGAACCATGTATCTTTGAGAATCTGTGTTATGCCTTAAACAATACAAACCAAAATAAGATTAATTTTGAATGCAGTACTGACATTTAAAAATGTCTATAACACTTTTCCTACCAATTCTCCTCCATCCAGTCTCCACACACCGTAATATAATTTCTACAAGTTCTCCACCTAGTTACTCTCAATACTACTAATTTGAAAAAAAAACTGGAACACAAACACATCACCCCTGATGATGGCACTCCGAAGTGCCGAAAGTACTTGGAATAAAAAATGTGATGGACTAATCTACGGATTCCATCCAAATGTAAAAAAAAGTTGGCCAGAAAGCTCAAAAAGATTGTTAATAAAATTGTTAAACAGGAGACATGCCTTTTGTTTAATTCTACATGTATTTATATATATATATATATATATATATATATATACATACATACACACACACACACATATATATATATATATATATAAATAAATGGATACTTTGGTACAGATATAAATTTATTTCAGCATTTCTTTGCCTCCTCAGTTTGATTTTTACTAATTCGAAGACCTCACACCATGAAATAAAGTTATATCTGAACCAAGGTATCCATTTATTCATCTGTTCATAATATTCCATATACATAAAAAATATATATATATGCAAATCTTTATATGTATGTTTGAGTTCTCAATTTTGGTTGAATCCTATCAAGGAAACACTTTATATCATCCACATATATCATGGAACTGTTTAGTTTCCTTTCCTGTGGACATTATCCTTAATCTCGAGAAAAGATCCAATCACACGTAAATGCATTAATCCAACCTTGAAACAATGAAGAAAGCCATATTATTATCTTAATGTCACTAGGTTTGTTTTTAGATAAACATTCTTTTTTCGGGATTCAATGGATAATTAGGAGTGTATTAGCACATAACTCTTTTACAATCAGCGATTCTAACACCCAAGTAAATGATAGAAAACGTGCTGGCACTAATTAACTTGAATCAACAGAGATATTGATTAAGTCAATGATCAGATATTGATCCCAAGAATCAATCACATCAAATGCAAAGACCTTGAACCACCATGTTGTAAAAGATTTTCATCTCTGAAACTGGAGTCAGATCAAAGTGCAAAGTGAATTTAGTGCTAGTGTTACGTAATTCATAAGCAGCTTATGATTTATGTAGGTACCTCTTGTTAGAATATTTTGAATAAAGTTTGTTAGAATCAGAAGAATGAGATTTCAGTGGAAATTTACCATAGCCAATGATTGACAACTGGACATTCTGCTGACCTTCCAGTTTAGGCATGAGATAGTTTTAGCTTCAGATGCAACAAAAATTTCAGAGTGAATGGACTTGAAATTGCTCGCTCTGAAGGTCTGTCTCCCATCGTGACAGTTATGGGTTGGTTGTTGTAATAAAGCTTTAGAAGAAATCAACAAATCTTGTTTGTTAAGTTAATTTAAACAAGAAATGACCAGCCCAACCCTAAGAAATCAACACGGGAAAAAGCAACCCCAGAGGAAGCCCACGAGATCGACTGAAGAACATAGCGGCCACCGAGTTAGACGAAGTAAGCAGAGGTTAACAAGTAAGAAACATCATTCCATCTCTACTCTCTCTCTCTCTCTCTCTCTCTCTCTCTCTCTCTTCTCTCTCTCCTTGATTGCCTATTGAATTATCTCTTGACTTACTTTTAAAAGACTTCTGTATCAATTCATCTCTTCTAGAAATTACATCTCTCTCTCTCTCTCTCTCTCTCTCTCTCTCTCTCTCTCTCTCTCTCTCTCTCTCTCTCTCTCTCATTCTATTTAAAATCTTTTATTAAAATCTCATTTCTATTCAGATTACCTTTTCTTAAATCTCTCTCTCTCTCTCTCTCCTCTCTCTCTCTCTCTCTCTCTCTCTCTCTGACATGTGCCACGAGGAGCATCATTTAAAAAAAAAATTTTTTTTAAATCAAAATTATACACATCAAACCTCATCTCAAAAATTCACCAACAAAAGCATCAAAAAACTTTTGAAGATATTATTTGAATAATGACATCATTGTTTTTGTATGCCTATCATTCTGACATGTGCCACGAGAAGCATCATGATCATTTTCAAAAAAAAAAAAAAACCAAAGAAAAAGAAAGAAATCAAAATTAAACATATCAAGCCTCATCTCAAAAATTGAGACAAATTAGCTGTGAATATTTGCTGATTTATTTTGCTGTGAATATTTGCTGATTAGTTTTGATGTGAATATTTGCTGATTTATTTTGCTGAATTTTGCTGATTTATTTTATTTGCTGATTAGTTCTGATGTGAATATTTGCTGATTATTTGCTGATTTTATTGAATATTTGCTGATTTATTTTGAATATTTATTTAGATCAAACAAATTGTCATGTTGATTGCGGATAATTATTCGAATAAATAAAATTGGAAATTGATGGACATTTTTAGAGCAAATGTTTTCTTGTTCTTTTTTCTTTTTTTCTTCTAAATTTTGATTAACTTAAAAATCAAATAATTTCAATAATTATCACTTAAAGAAAATCCCATAATAATTAATTCAACAACTTTCTTTTCTTCTTTTTTTTATTAATTAATTCTTGAGTGCTCTCACTCCTACTGCAGCTGTGGTGTAATGGTTATCAACAAAGGAAATGGATATGAGTTCAAATCCTGGATGAGGCTATTTGCATTTCACATAATGCTTATACACCTGGAAAAAGTTTGAATCCAACTATTCTCCCTCTGGTTAGGGGTAAATATTAGGACAGAAAGGGCAATTTAACCTTGGTATGGAAACCAGAATAGCTACAATATCCACTCTTTAATGAACATAACATATGAGGGGATGTTTGTAGTTTAATGGATATTGTTGTCGTGCAAGACAGGATACAATGCAAGTTCAATTTTTAAGCAGAGTACAGCTGGCTTGAATTCAGGGTTTTCCTTCTCATAGATCAGTTACTATATCAACATTAAAAAGCCCAGTCTGACCTACTATTTACCTGTGCTGGGTTGGGGGGGAAGATATGAATTAGTGCCTTTCCCAATGGTGTTCGCACGACTTGAAAAGCAAACAGCCTCATCCAGGACTTGAACTTGGCTTGTCAAGTGTATTTCCCATGGCAATAACTGATTGGCTGATTGGTTAGTTGGATTTTATGGCATGTCAACTCTTGTTGGGTTATTTTATGCCAAAGACATTTTTATTCTATTCTTGATGGGTACTCAATTTTTTTTTTTTTTTGCACAATTTTTTTAAAACCCATTTTTTAAACTCATATTTTTCTATTTAACCCATAGATGGGGCCTTAACACGTACTACCAATGCAGATCAGAGTGGACCTGGGAGTAATGGCGATGAAGGGGTATTGCACACTCACCAGAGATCCAGAATTGGAACCTCACACTAGATACAGTTTAAGACAATGACTGGTATGGTTTCCATCCTTGTTTAACACTTAATGTCCTATACCGCTTCATTCCATCTGGCCGGACTTTGTTTTCCTAATCCACCCCAAACAATAGCCTTTGTTTAAATAAATATTAAACATATTTAACAGACTGGGGGAATAACAGGTAACTTTAAATGAAAAGGCCATTTTTAGCCATTTATTGATAAATCCTTATAGGAGTGGGGCTCTGGACTTTAAGAGTTAAAGTGTTGCCTGTCAATCATGCAACCTTGGTACTGAGTGGACCTGGGAGTAATGATGATGAAGTGGTATTGCACACTCTCCAGAGCTCCAGAATTGGAACCTCACACTAGATGCAGTTTAAGACAATAACTGGTATGGGTTTCCATCCTTGTTTAAAGTGTTGCCTGTCAATCATGCAACCTTGGTACTGAGTGGACCTGGGAGTAATGGTGATGAAGGGGTATTGCACACTCACCAGAGATTCAGAATTGGAACCTCACACTAGATGCAGTTTAAGACAATAACTGGTATGGGTTTCCATCCTTGTTTAAAGTGTTGCCTGTCAATCAGGAACCTTGGCACCAATTTTCTGCCATACGCCCAAGTTCATAAAACAAGCTGATGACATTACTAAATAACATTCTAACCAAAAGAATTTGCATTGTGCATACATGAGTAAGTCCAGTGGAAATCTCGCTAGATACCGAAAGTGAGTTACAGCCAGAGCAAACCATGAGACAATGCAGTCTTTGCCAAATCTCAATCCAATATATATTTAAAGAAACAAAAAAAAAAAAAGAAAAAAAACGGAAGAAAACGTTGGAATTTAGCCAATGGCCATTTTCCAAAAGATCTTTGGCAGGGTCTTGTAAAATCCATGAAAATATTAATGGTATAAACAGTGATGATATATATATATATATATATATATATATATATATATATATACACAGTGATGCTGATAGCTTTTTGATTTAGTGCATCCTAGGACACACATACTTGCTTTGAATGAGTCACTAGGAAAATGTTATGGGTCCCAACTAAAGCTGTCTAACTCCTATCTAGTAACCTATCCTGTATAATTTGTTTCTAAGAAACTTGCATTGATTATAACACTGTGATATTGTGCAGTGATGCTGATAGCCTTTTTTTAGTGCGCCCTGGGACGCACATATTTGCTTTGAATGAGTCCCCAGGAAATTTTATGGGTCCCAACTAAAGTTTTTTAATAAATTGTAGGGTTTTATTTATGATCTGGGGAAACAACTAAAGCCGTTTAACTCCTACCTTGTAACCTATCCTGTGCAATTAATTTCTAAGAAACTATTGAAATGTATTTACAGTTAGCTTGAAAAAGTGAGGGAAGAAAAAAGAAAAACACTGTGGATGCGTGGATATGATTTTACTGCGTCCTTTTAGATTTTTTGCGTCAGAGATGCAGGACACGTATCTATCGGCATCTCAGTATAAATATTAATGATATAAAATATTAATGGTATTGTAGTGAGTCAGAAGTTAACGCTCTGAAAGCAAAAAAATAAAATGACGAAAAAATAAACACTTTGCGCATGGGGATCAGCGCAGGATTAGAGAGAAAAATAGAAATATTAAAAATGATAATTTTCGTCTAATCAGAGGTGTTTGCGCTTAAAAAGAAGTTTATCAAAAAGACCGATTTGGAGCCTATCTGGACTCTATATAAGAGAAGGTTTTTCGAAGAACAGCAGAGAAAGAACCAACTAGCCTGAATACTCCACGCATCTCATTTAAAAAAAAATTTCTATAACTGCATAAGGTATTATAATATATATCTTTCTCTCTCTCTAAATAACTGACTGCTGATTTGATTTTGAACAAAAAGCCTTTCTTTCAGTTGGAGTCAACTCAACAACTCTATCTTATTACATGAACATTTAAAAAAGCATTTCTGCAGGACTTTGATCAGTATTCTTGATTATTGTAATTTTTGTTTCAATACACATTTTATTTTGTTAAATGTATGAGTTCTTTGTTTTTCTAACTTTACACATGTGTCCTTATGGTGTGATGAGTAAATTACCTAAATATACATAACTCCTTACTACTCACCTACCATAGTATAAATATCTGGAGTGTGATATCCAAAGTATATCATATCATGGCCAGAGCAGAAAACTGGGAAATAAAAATCAACTGTGTAAGCTTGAGTTTTAGACATGATTAATTACTTTAAATTGATTGGATGAAATCCAAATGACCAATCAGATAACTTTAAATGAATAGATGAGTCATATTCTTTATCAACCAATCAAAAGAAGGGACACTCCTTCTTTTGTTAAACAAATACACACACATGCATATATATGTATATATATATATATATATATATATATATATATATACATATATATATAAATACATTTATATGTTATATATATATACATATACAGACACACATTTTATATATATATATACACACACACACATTTATATATATATATATACACACACACACACATTTATATATATATACACACACACACACACATATATATAAATGTATATATAGGGTGACCAAAAAAAAAGAACCCAAATTCAGTTTTTTTTGGGGGGTCACTCTGTATATATACTATTACTGATGCAGACTACTAGTACAAAAACAAAACAGAATCCAAATTCTGTTGTTTTTTTTGTTTGTTTTTTTTTGGGGGGGGTCACCCTGTATATACCTGTGGGTAGAAATAGATCTATAACTGTAAAATGAATGATTTTTAAGCTTTTTCTTAACCAATTATATTGCTCTATTCAAAAACATTGAACAATGACCTCTCAATATATACACACATTAATATCACTGGTTCTTGCTTTTTTGTACAAAAATTATGAAGACTTGATTTATATTCAAAGTTATTTAAAAAACGCTGGGTAACTGTTTCTAGTATATATATATATATATATATATACATATATATATATATATATATATATATATATACATATATATATAAAAGTAATTGGTAATTTGCTTGAAGCATTGTTAAGTATGTTATAAATAATAATTCGATACAATGCGTAAAAAATATATAAAAAAAAATCTTTTTGTCTTTATTTTTTACGCATTGTATTGCCTTCGAATTTATATATAACATATATATAATATATATGTATATATATATATATGTGTGTATGTATATATATATATATATGTGTGTATATATATATATGTATGTATTATATATATATATATATATATATATATATATATATATATATATTATAAATAAATCTATTTAAAAAAGAGATTTTTTAATGTTTATTTTTCTTTCCATTCAACCCAATCTTTCACTCATAGTCTGTAGCATCCCCCCCCCCACTCATCAGCTGATAACAACCTACATACCTTCATCATTTATACACAGTTTTATCATTGGTCTGTCTTGTCAAAGCTCAGACTACCCTACACACTCACACCCTGAACAAAAACATGATGGGGTAAGGAAGCGGTGCTCTCAGGCCTGGTTATCACCCACTGGGAACTTATCTTGTTAGCTTGTTATGTATTTGGCCATACAAATCATCGTTCAGATGGAACGGTTTTGGGTGTGGTGGTGTGTGCCACATGCTGGTTAAAGATGTTGGTAACTCATAGAGTTTGCCATCTTTTGTCTATCTTCAAAATATATAAAAAATAGTTAAATCCTACTTAATAGACATAAATTCTACTATTAGTATGTCACCACACCAAAGAAAAAAAACCAAAAATCAAGGAATTAACCGAATTTAATGAAATTTTCAGTGTTGATACATTAATGAATAAACAATATAATGCATCAGTTATTTTATTTTAAAACTTTTACATTTTTTCAGGTCAATTAACTTTGAACCACGTATGTTTGTGAATCTGTGTTATGCCTCAAAGATATGTGGTTCAAAGTTAACTGACCTGAAAAAATGTAAGAGTTTTCAAATAAAATAACTGGTGCATTATATTGTTTATTTATTAATATATCTACACTGAAAATTTCATTAAATTCGGTTAATTCCTTGATTTTTAGTATTTTTTTATTTCAGCGGTGTGACATATGATGGTGGAATTTATGTCCATAGTATTTAACTCAAAAATAATAATATGATGACTTTTACTTAATAAGGCAATCACCACCCTGTCAGCTGGGGCATTAAATACACCAAATGCACTTCTGCAGAGGGGTAAAACTCCCCCAATGGGGCCACCTGTGGGCTGTGGGTGGCAACCCATGATGCTTAAGGATAGAACCCAGGTGGTTGAGTAGTCTGTGCATGACATGCAATACTCCACTTTGACAGGCAGTCAGAGAGACCCCTTTCATCAATCATTTCACCTCATTGAGGTGAAAATATCAACTGAATTTAACTGTGTTGTTATATCCACACTTTCCTCTATTCTCAACCACATTTTGTCGGATTTATTCAAATCTTTCACTCCTCATATTTATATACATATATGAAAAAAGAAATAAAGGAAAGAAAGTATAGAATGGATAAAATAGGAGGTTTTAATCAATTTTACTTACACGTTTTTCGGTCAGGACTTTATCCATGTGTACATATTCAAACTATTATTATTTTTAAATAACCAAATGAAATAAAATGTAATAATAATAGAAAAAATGTAGAATAATGTATACATGGATAAACTCCTGACCAAAACACATGTAAGTAAAATTGATTAAAATATCCTATTTTATCCATTCTATACTTTCTTTCCTTTATTTCTATTTTCAACATACCGTTGGATTCACTTCCATTTTCATTTTACACGCACACACACATATATATATATAATGTATGATTATTTTAGGAATAATTTATACAAACTGGTCTGATACCAAAATTCTTTGAATTGCCAAAATATTCTGAAGAAGACTAACCAGAAAAAAACCTTGCTTTTGAAAGTGCCAATTCAAATAAGTCTAAAAATCCAGAATGACGCCATAGAAGAAAATTCTCCAAGACTTCTGGGCACTCCTCAACGATTTTCAAGAACTTGTCATTTGTTATATAGATGTTAATCATCTCACTTAAGAACCTTCTTCTTTTTTTTTCTCTTTTTTTAGAATATATATCTAGATTTTATGTATTTATTTGTTTAATTTAATAATTTAGTCTAAATAAATGGATGAATAGAAAACTAAATGAAAAAGGGTATAAACAAAAAAAATAGAAAGAAAAAATGAAAAAGGTAGAAACAAAAAAAAAAAGAAGAAAGAAAAACAAGAAAATTGTGAAGGAAAATGAAAGGGAAAAGAAAGAAAGAAAGAAAAACAAGAAAATTGTGAAGGAAAAAGAAAGGGAAAAGAAAGAAATAAAGAAAAACAAGAAAATCAAGAAGAAGAAAAAAGAAGAAAAAAGAAGGGAAAAGAAAAGAAGAAAGAAAGAAAAACAATAAAATCGAGAAGAAGAAAAAAAGAAAAAAAAAAGAAAGGAAAAGAAAGAAAACAAGAAAATCGAAGAAGAAAAAAAGAAAGGAGAAAGGAAGAAAGAAAGAAAAACAAGAAAATCGAGAAGAAAATAAGAAGGAAAAAGAAAGAAAGGGAAAAAAAGGAAGAAAGAAAGAAAAAGAAGAAAAATCAAGAAAATCAAAAGAAGGAAAAAGAAAGGGAAAAGAAAGAAAGGAAGAAAGAAAGAAAAACAAGAAAATTGAGAAGAAGGAAAAAGAAAAAAAAGAAAGAAAAACAAGAAAATCGAGAAGAAGAAAAAAAGAAGGAAAAAGAAGGGACAAGAAAGAAAGTCTAAATAAATAAATAGAAATGAATGAATAGAGAACTAAATAAAAAAGGGTATAAACAAAAAAAAGAAAAAAAGAAAGAAAAATGAGAAAATTGAAAAAAAAGAAGGAAAAAGAAAGGGAAAAGAAAGAAAAAGAAAAAAAAAAAAAGGAAGTAAGAAAAAAAAAACAAGAAGAAAAAATGAAGGAAAAAGAAAGGGAAAAGAAAGAAAGAAAGAAAATGAAAGAAAGAAATGCTACTCAGTTAATTCATGTCAAAATGAGTGCCTTTAGCCCTTCAGCACCTCCCCACCATCCATTCCATCTACCTGAGTGGCCACCCTGATGGAAAAATACCTTTCTGATAATCCGGAATTATTCACCCTCAGGGTCTTTTTTTTTTAACATTACTTCTATTGGCTCCAAAGAACCACATTTTGCCAATTAGAAACAAAGTAACTTCTTTTGGCTACAAACTTTTATGGGTAGCATTACCAGTGCAGATGTTCTGGGGTTTTTTGAGTAAAAGGAGGTATTACATTTAAAACCATTTCCAATGGAATGATACTTTTGTGGGGTCTGCGTCCACGCTGAACATTCTTTTCTTTTTAATCCTCCAAATTCTCAGTATACATATTTAACCAACCCCTTCATACACGCAGGATGTGACACATGGTCAGTTTCTTAAGCTGAGTTTAACAGGTTTGCATTCAGTTTTTCCTTCTCCTAGACTGGTTGCCTTTAAAACTACTAAAATAACACTGAACTTTGGTATGGAAGCGGGATCAATGCTGTTTAGAAATGGGTTTTCATTGCTATTTTCTAAATCAGCGCATAAGTAGCACATCTTAGATCTGTACGGTAAAGTGTGCGTGGGGGGGTATGTGATAGGTGTGGCGCTCCACCTCAGACACAATAACAATCTCTCTGGTCAAGTGTTAGTGAAAAAGGGATAGATTCTCTCATTGTCTATCCCCTTTTCGCTAGTGCTAGATCAAGGAGATTGTTTTTGCTGAGATGGAGTGCCACACCTACCATCAACTCTCCCCTCTACAGCTCAGAGCAGATTACACAATTTTTGCTACTCATATGCTGAGTTGGTGGGGACTGTTATCGAACTAGGAAAATTGTGATTCCTAGGCAAATACT
>CM042163.1:74575479-74592979 GCA_023376005.1 Doryteuthis pealeii
AGTGTCTGGACTTCGTCTTGGTGGTCGGTCGCACTTAATTCATTTCTTCTTCTAGATCAGTCTTGTTACCAAGACATTCATCAACCACAAAACCATGTTATTTATTTAAACCTTTATTCACTTAACTAGAAATATTTCTCTAACTAAACACAATGCGTGTGTGCAGTGAGCTCAGTGAGCCTTATCTGCCTGACGTCCAAGCTGAAACTGAGAGCCAACCAGGTCCCACGTGACTTCACATATTTCGCGGGCTTTCTGTAATATTCCATGGAAAGTCCTGCCCATGATATGAAAAGGGGCCATCCTTTCAGAAGTACAGGGGGTTGACAATAATCTATGCATAGATTATGTAACACTGTGCTGTTGGAGCAAGTGTTCAACCCTTGAAGGAGACTATGTTGAAAAATAAATGTTCAAAAATCTTTTATCCCTTTTAGTTTTTCTGATGCTTAAAACTTTTCATACCCCCCTCGTATGTAGGTAGTAACTTTGACCTAGTTCATAGTTCAGTCACAATTAGAAGATATTTTTGTGGGAAAGAAAGGGTTGGTTTCGATGAAAGCAAAACACTGTATCCCCTTTCTCTATAGTAGTTTTGCTTCCACGGGTTGGTAAAGAAAGAAAAAAGAAAAAGTTCTTGCTTGTAATTTAATGTATTTTCTAATTGAGTGTACAATTTCAAGAATATTGCTAAAGATTAACCACTTTGATTTTACAAAACAATGTAACGTGTAAAATTTAGTCTTGAAAAAAAATTCATAATATGCATTTTCAGCTGTTCGAGGCAAAATACTGTTATAACTCGATGTAAAAAAAAAAAAAATTTCAGCGCCGTTGGAGCAAAGTGTTCAGTCCTTGAAGGAGACTATGTTGAAAAATAAATGTTCAAAAATCTTTTATCCCTTTTAGTTTTTCTGATACTTAAAACTTTTCATACACCCCTCGTATGTAGGTAGTAACTTTGACCTAGTTCATACACCCCTCGTATCTTAATTATATTTTAATTGGTTTCTATATAAAATTATTCATAGGATTGATTTTAATACGTTAGAGAATAAAACAATAATATTAGAGATCAATAACACCAAGTAATTATTTATTAAACCTAGTTTTGTTAAAACCAGTATGCAAATTAATCACAGCATATATTATGTAAACTTTTATGATATATAGACACATTGCAGGATTTTAAATGCACTAACAACACGGGCCTTTCGGGGCCTGTGTTCATACACCCCTCGTATCTTAATTATATTTTAATTGGTTTTATATAAAATTATTCATAGGATTGATTTTAATACGTTAGAGAATAAAACAATAATATTAGAGATCAATAACACCAAGTAATTATTTATTAAACCTAGTTTTGTTAAAACCAGTATGCAAATTAATCACAGCATATATTATGTAAACTTTTATTTCTTAGTGATATATAAGACACATTGCAGGATTTTAAATGCACTAACAACACGGGCCTTTCGGGGCCTGTGTTTGTTCATACACCCCTCGTATCTTAATTATATTTTAATTGGTTTCTATATAAAATTATTCATAGGATTGATTTTAATACGTTAGAGAATAAAACAATAATATTAGAGATCAATAACACCAAGTAATTATTTATTAAACCTAGTTTTGTTAAAAGCAAAAATATTAATCACAGCATATATTATGTAAACCTTTATTTCTTAGTGATATATAAGACACATTGCAGGATTTTATATGCACTAACAACACGGGCCTTTCGGGGCCTGTGTTTGTTAATGTAAATTAACAGCGTTAATCCCAGGGGGCTATCCCCCCTAGCCAACATCTGCCCCCTCGATTTAAAGGGGCAGGGCTGGGTTTATTGCCCAGTACCTGAGCCGACCCCCTTATGGGGGAATGCCGACGGGATCAATGCATTCTTTGTGCCTACCAGCCATGAGCTTTGGCTTGTGGCTGGGCCCACATAAAAATGTCCTTGTGTCACGCCCTCATAAGTGGGATGGGAGGCAAATACCCTAAAAACATGGGCTGTTTTGTGGCAAATCTAACACAGATTTTCATAGAGACATCGTTAATAAGTAAGATTTATTCTATGTGTTAATGATTTTGATTATAAATTAAACACTCATTGGTAAACTTACACAATTCCTGAGGGTATTGTGATGTAAGCAGTGATGCAGTTTTGATTAAATATTGATGGACACTGATTCTCCATTATGATAAGATTTGATTGTAAATGTTTAGTCCTTATAGAATTTTCTTATTATTAATATGATTCTCTGTCAAAACTTAAATGTTGTTCAATTTTCTTGTGTAGAAAACGTTCTTTCCTAATGGTAAACTTGGCAGGCGAACTGCAAATATTTTTTCAAAAAGACTAACAGGGGGGAGGAGGAGGAGGAGGAGGAGGAGGGGAGGAGGGGGGCGTATTTCAGTTGGCGTTATTGAACTACTAGTAATTTACAATCAATAATTCTAAAGTCTCAGATGGAAGTTTTATTCAAATAATTTCAAAATCAAAGTTGTAAATTAGGTTTTTACACTTCAATGGCAAATTGCCAGGGACAATTTCCCCAAATTCAAAATCTAACAAAGAAAATTTGGTTATTTCCTATAACTCCAACATAAACAAAGGGGAAGCACTCTTGACTGATAAACTATTTATTTTCCCATTAAACTAACCCTAAATCCTAACCCTAACCCTGTCTTCTTTTTTCCTAGTAGATCAATAAATAAATAAATAATTTATCAGTCAAGAGTGGTTCCCCTTTGTTTATGTTAGACTTATAGGAAATAACCGAAAATTTATATACACCAATCTTTATATTGACTCTATGTTTAATCTTTAATAAATTGAAACATATTCACTATAATATAATTATATTTAGCAATAGTATATATATATATATATAAATATATGACCAATCCAGCAGTGGATGAGTAAATGTCCGGACCTGGACGAGGTGAGAACAGCAATCTCCATGCTCTGCAACAGAAAGTCCCTTAGTGCAGATGGACTGCATCCAGAAGTCATTAAGAGAGGAGGTAGTCTAATCACCGAGGTGCTCTACACCATCATGAAGGATGCTTGGGAAAATTTGAAAGTCCCTGCAGATTGGAGGGATGCCCAACTAGTCACCATTTTCAAGAAGGGAGACAGACGAGCCTGTAGCAACTACCGCAGGATCTCATGCTTGTCCATACAGGGAAAAGTGTTTGCCCGCATATTGCTCAACAGACTATCAATCATAGCGGAGAAATTTTTACCTGAAGCACAGTGTGGGTTCCGTGCAAACCAGAGAACTACAGACATAATTTTTTCCTTGAGACAAATCCAGGAAAAATGCATTGAACAGAATATGCTTCCTCTACCCATGGTCTTTTTGCACCTTCCCAACCCGCCTTCGGCCCACGGTGACACCAGACCCCCGCCCTCTGGGACCATCCTACCGGCGCCTGGAAAACACACAAAGATAAAAGACTCAAAGCAAAAAAAAAAAAAAAAAAAAGAAAGAAAAAAAAAAAACAAAAAAAAAGAGAAGAAAAAGAAAAAATTTATAATAAAAGATCAGCATTATCCAATAAGAAAGAATCAAATAAGAGAAAACACAGAAGCACAACGCACGATAAATCAGGGGGCTGTGTTAAATCAGGTTGCACAACTGGTGAATTATTGAAGTCAGCTACGCTCCTGACAAAGATATTTGATAAAATGATGGGTACCGATTATGATCCACAAATTCTTCCAAGGGCTTATATTCTGTGTACATACATATAAGAACACATCTACCTGACTTTCCAAGGACCTCGTATGCTCTAAAGTTTACCATTTCTTCTTTTATCTTTTTTTCAGACATTCTATCATCCATGTTTGTGGAGATAATCGAAGTTTTTCTGTCTATGACATAACATATTGTCTTGTTTGTCTTGCCTCCAATCACACAAAACCATTCTAAAAAACGATCAGGACATGCTGGAGAAGCAACTATGAACTTCATAGTGACTTTCTGCACACTGGGATATCGGCTTACATATAGGACTCTAAATCCAAGCCTGGCGCCGACTATAAAAAACTACATCAATCAGCTCTGTGCGGATACTGGATCTGCTGTGAAACACCTGTAGGGCAATGACGGCTTAGATAAAAAAATCTTAGATGGGAACTACACAAGGATCTTGTAGCTGACTTTGAAAACATAACACTTATGAGGAAACAGCACACCAGCTAAAACAAGCTAGCTTTGGTAACAGACCACTGGCCTTCCTATGCGCGAAACCATCCTAATAAGACAAACAAAGCATTACTGGAAAATGTTGGAGAAAGGATGTGAACTCATAAGGTGACTTCTCCTGTGGACACGGTACAATAGTGACACACCACGAAGGTGACAACCGGTATGTATAGGCTGTGACTACTGAGAGAAAGAACATCTTGTGATAGTGCAGCACACCACCAAATAAGCAGCTCGCATACTCCACTCTTAAACCACTGTTCCTCCTCCAATCTTACTAAACTCCCATCCTCTTAATATGACAAGACCAAGAATCATATACCTGGGAATTGTTGCGAGAAAGCGTATGAACTACATAATTAGTATGCGACTCCCTCCTGTGGACGACACAAGTAGGATAAGTGAATGGATACAGCACCTAACCAGTGAAGCGTTTCCACCATGTTTGCATGCTGTTCTTAAAAAACAATGGGTGGGAACAGCACAGACCACTCACAAAAAGCAGCTTATTCACAGCGCCTCTACTATTTCCTACACACTATATCACAAACACATGCCACTTACATTAGGGCAAACGAAAGCATACTTAGGATCAAAATAGACTACTGTTATCACTATGAGGGATGATATCCTCAGTGTTAAGTAGACTCATGTATTGTGCCTATCTTGTGGACACTACATATGGAATCGAACCCAACACAATGTGACAGCTTCCCTCATGTCGCATTTGGCCTGTCCGTGCTCACAAAAAAAACCATGATTTGGCACAACGAGCACAACCCACAATACAGGACAAGAAAACTAATACTCACGCACTACGCACCTTATCTCTCGCTAATCACAAAACCATCCATAGACAAACGAAGAACTCTCGTTAAAGGCAATTATAGGATGAAAATAAGCCTCATTCACCAATTAAGAACCGAGTTATCCATCAGACCCTTCCGACATCACTTGACACTTGGAAAAAAACATAATGATTAGGGGTCGGTTCTAGCTCAGGTATATACCTTCAGGTACCAGTTGCCATTAACAAGAGACTCAATGCAGAGCTTGATCTCCAAATTTCAAATGCTTCTAAAGCATTTGGCCAACTGAAGAGGCGAGTCTGGTTCAACAAAGACATCTCCTTGAGAAATAAATATGCAATATACCGTGCCATAGTTCTCTCAACCCTGGATGGTATACAAAGCGGATGTCCACAAACTACATGTCTACTAATTGTGTCACTTGCGCAGTATATTAAATGTCAAGTGGTGGCAACATGTTTCAAACAAGGACCATCCTAAAGAGAACTGGTACTCCCTGGCATGCATGACATACACTTGTCCAATGCAAACGGGCAGAATGCGGGGTTGGCCATTTAAACAGATTTGGAAGAAATAATGTTGAGTACGAGGAAAAAGTGATTGAAATGCTCTCATTACAAGTGACTCGTGTCGTAGACGGTAATTTCACAATGACGCAATTACGGATATGTAGAACACCACCAATGAGCTACAGGAGGCACGCACATGATATGACACTGCTATCTCTATATAGAGAAAAAAACACATTGCTGGAACAGGACTTTACGAGATCCAAAAGGCCAGCTTAAATCGACTGCCACTGTTCGCGCATCAGCAACATAAACACCAATGAGGTCAATCCTCTAAATTAGATCAGATCGAAACAAAAACAATTGGTACTGGAAATGTTGGAAAAGGATGAAACCTCATAAGTGACGTTCTCCTTGGACACCCTACTTATGGCACACCATTATGGGTGTTGTCATCATGCGGATACGCTCGACCTCGAGATCCGAGCAATGACTGTTATCTATATGAGAGAAAAAAAAACATTAATAATGATTTGAGGTATGAGGCAGCACACCATAAAATAAATGCATGCATTTAGGGATCAAGTCTCATATAACCTTCTCCTATATCACGTCAATGAGCTCAATCCTCTGTACATGATTCTATATAGCCTAATATGTAAGAACTCATACAAGACGAAAATCTTGTCCAAATGAGTTTGGTGACAAGAGACAATGGTAGTGCACTCAAATACTGATAGAGCGCTGTATGCTTCTTGGTGACACTCTATTCTTACACAAGCACTACATGAAGTTGAGAATCTAAATCCTAGCGCATCAAGTCTTCTTCAATCCGGTAGAAAGATGAACATTGGGAGGCCAGCACTACTTCACCAAAACGAGAAGAGTGCGATCACAACATATACAAGCCTCACTGTCTACTACCTTGCTGCTCACTATCAACTTCGAGAGCCATAGCAGTCCTATTTATAAGAACAAATCTCGTCAAGTGGAATACATACTGGAGATACGAGTTATGTGTGTCAAAGGACAAGACCATCACTCTATCAAAGGAACTGGACTCGTCCGTGACACATGTTCATCGTACCTTATGTTTCCAACACATGCATAACAACCTTATGGACACACCAATGAGGAGATGGTCACCACTGGCTCTATCTCAATGCAATCAGTCCTGAGAAAAATAACATTATGGCAAACAGTTACGACTGTACACATGATACTCCGCTCTACTGAAGTATAGCAGCCACATGTGACTCTTGAGCTCTATCACCAATATGCATATCAGGAACTCAATCTCAAAAGATAGGAACACTATATACACCCACCATACATAGCGTGCGAGAGCGAGCAAACCAAGGTATGGCAGAGACAATGAGATTGCAACCGTCAATGAAACATATGACGTTTCTATTCCTCATTAGGTGTCCTTACATATGCGATCGAGCAATCACCAATGGACTAGTAAAGTAGTATAATGATATAGACAAAATTAGACTTAATAGTTACTAGGAAAAAAACTATATAATGTAAGTTCGCACGCACACTCAAACAGGCACATTAGCACTGCATATCCGTGCCTACGTCAGTCTCTTCCCATAAATCATACTCAACCAAATACTCTCTTTTTAATATATAATAGCGAATGGAACAACTGTAGGAACAACCGTGGTGATAATTGCGTCTCGGAGCAAAGTTATCGCTATACGTGACTGTTTCATGCCTGTGAACATCCACTGATAACTGAGGAACACTCGTTCCAATTGTCGAGAGTCCATATCATGATTTAACATCTCCTATACTTGAAAAAAGCGCATGGATGGCAGCACACCACCAAAATAACAATACTTAAATGACGTTCCACTCCTTATGCCATGCCAATCGACAATACACCGATGACCTCAAGCATGTCAGAATACATCACAAGAACAGCAATATTGCCTCTCAGCCACACGAAGTGTACTAGGCGAGAACGAGAATGCACCTCTGCAATAAATTAACACTTGTCTATATATCCTCATCTACTGCCATCACTCCATTCTATATGGGTAAAGGCGACTGTCATAGTAGATGATCATCACATATGTAATTGAGAGCACAAAGATGACGTCATACTCTGAGAATGAAACATTTTGAGAATAGGCGCAGACAACACCTCCCACTCGATGAAAGACAGGCTGATGCGAGGAGTCCTCATCTTACCCTCTCTCCTTACTCATACTAAATAACCATTAGGGTAGACCATGCGTGACAAATTGAAGAGTCAACATTGAGTATTCCTACTAGTCACGAAATAGAGATCAGAATATATACGTGATCAGGTACCAAGTGCAAGTGGTTGACCGTTCCTCAGTGTCGCTCGACCACACACATCCACTATCAAATATATCATAGCCTCACTATCCAAATGATGAAATAAATGTGAGCACTTCTCATACTCACTTAGCATAATGAATGACGGATCCATTGAAAAAACCATATATTGACATTAAGCTAAGTCACACCACAAATAATAAGTAGTAGCTATACGTACTCCATATTGCTCTCACTTATACACATAAAACCATTCCTAATATATAGATACATGAGACAGAGATCATAACACTAGTAACCTATGTATTCAGCACATATCAACAAAGTGACAATCTAACTCAACAATTCATATTACATTCTGCGTTCCTTACCGTCATAGACAAACTATTCACATTACTGCTGAGATGAAACGGAGTTGATTTTGTAAGATCAAACACGAGACAATAACTAGTCTAAGAGAAAATCAGAACATATATATGAGTTGTCCAATTAGCTCATCATCGACACTCCTGAGTGCGAATATAGTATGTCCTTTACAAATTATCTCGCCATCTTGCCCCACTATCATCACTAAATCATCAATCTCACTATTAATAGACAATACAAGACATACATGAATAATGTATGGAGATAAAGATGAATATCTTACTATAATATATGTGACGTCTTAGCCATTGAAAGTTGAACACCACATAAGATAAGAAACGACATATATAGTATAAGATCTAAACGACAGAAACCCTTAAGTGTTTTCATGTGTGCCTGCCTGAGCAGTGAGATGAAAACAAACTAGGCCGAGAGAGAAGGCCTAGCTACACCAATATATACTATTGCACCTATACAATGCGCACCAGATGAGCGAAACAAAATCAATGTGTCTTAGTACTCTCATCTCTCATACATCATTCTCTCTAGTTATGAGTCTATATAAACAAGATCTATCTATCTAGATCTACTACTAGTTACCTCGTCTCTGTTTTGTTCTTTTTATCTCTCTCGTTCGTCAATGCCTTCTCACTTGTCGTATTCTGTCTCTCTCCTCTTCTCGTATCATCGTTCATTACCTTTCTTTCGTGCATCATCCTTATCATATTCTGAGTCTTTCTTATACGTTCAGATGATTAATGATGATCTCGACTGAATGTTGATCAATTATGCCTGCTGAAAAAATACATCATAATCTGAATTGAGCAAATTGTATCGATCCATCACACACATTATTTATAGCTATCAATATAAATATATTGACCCAACTGGATGCTCCATATTGTCTAACATATATCACATTACACCATTTATAATATGACAATATAATACTGTATTGAGAATAACTACTGAGGTGAGACATATAAACATTCGATATTAGAAATGGAGAGCGAGGATAATATCGTTATCACTCATTATGGACGTTACACAATAATATATCGATTGACAAATACAGTACATATGATATTATAATTACATATACTCAAATAAACAAATATGAATAGGTTATATACCTCTCTAGCCCACCCTGCACCACACTAGTGTCTACTAAAAACAACATTGAAATAACAGTCAATAACATACCTCACAAAAGCAGCTGTATATAACTCACTAACTATGCCTCTAATTCACACAAACACATTATCATTATTATTAAAGACAAACATAGTACTATACTGTGAAAATAATATATTATTAAATGTAAGTTGAAAGGATGTAATTCTATATTATCGACAGGCTCATTCTGTCTGTGATGTATAGACCTTAGTTTTGATGAGGAACTGAATAACCACATGTTAACAGCCGTCACCAGATCATTCGCCAATAGCTGGGGTGTGTCTATAATTAAATATAGAAAAAGGAATCAGCACAACAGAACACACCTCTCCACGAAAACAGAAGACAGCTATATGAGTCATGGTACCAAGTGTGCGCTTCACATTATCTGACACAAACTACATATACCTATATATAAGACAATACAGATCATACTGGAAATAATGATTGGAGTGAAAAGTAGTAATTGTAACCTCTATATAATTTAGAATGGGCAACGTCTGTGGAGTGTCACAATTAATTTGTGACAGTTATGACGCAGCGTGAAGTATTAAAATAGGAAACAGCTCAACAAAAAAAGAATGACTGTCAACAAAAGGTGCCATACGTATCGCAGTAGTGAGGATAAGCTATTTATCGTGCCTATACTGACCAATGTTGTGAGAAAGACTCCTCGCAAGCTACCCTCGAAAAGTGCGAGCAGGAACAGCCATGATCTTCTTACTCTACCCTGTATTGCGAACATACAATATACATCTTATCGCTTACACATTGCATAATACCTTAACAGATCACATCTGACATAATATCGTATTAAGGTAAACATTTGAACATCCAAAGAAGCTCAGCTTATGACACTACTTTCCCTCTAATCAACAGATACTATGGAGCAAGCGAGACACAAATGAAAAGATCCACTGAAATCTTTATACTTCACATACTATATATAAGTAGAAAAACCTTTCTAACTACAGCAAGACACAACAAAGCTCTCATAAGGCATAATGTCTTCTTTAATGCCTCTCAGAGTCAGCTTGACTACCTACCTTATCACATCAAACCTAATCTATAGGTGAGCTGTGCTAGTGAGACGTAGTTCTGTGATGGTGATAGATGTGTGTTGTGTGTGTTGTATAGTAATAAAGGAAAAGGCTAAAGTCGAAATAACAAACAACGTACAATCGGTCTCTATATGGGAACGATAATATATTTTTATATCATTATACATTGCCCTAATATTGACATATAAGATTCCATTACTCTTACATTTGGAACTCACCATATATATATGAATAGTCACCATGTATGCCATGCTATCTTTGGTAAATAAAAATACATGTGAGATATATAAGTAGCATCAATTCATTAACCATAATAAGACACGAATCTATAATAACAAGAACTATATACTGCTCATAACAGTACACAACAACCATCCTACAACACTATATACAGACCACCAAAACAACATAATACTTAGGAAAATGTTATTAATATTATAAGAGAGAATGAAATCTAATTATATATTACATCTCTAATAGCACTATCTGATAGTAAAATACATATAACTTTACACAGAAATGAGCTGAGGTATGATTCTTCCATTAGCTGCCAGTATAAGAAAATACCAGCTTTAGGGCGTGTCAATCACGCATACTCCAATAACTTCTGTGGGACGACTGTATGAATGGAATTAAGCCCCCGTCGCTCTGCCGCCGCCAAGCTCTACCAATGCACCAATAGGGAGACGACACCGATTCAAGCACGTGAAACTGAGTCATAAGACAAGAGGCATTGTGCGAATATAAGCACTGTAAGTCAGATCCTATAATCAACCGCCGACAGACATCACAATTATAAAAATATAACTACCCTTTTCATTATTACTATTATTAAAAACTACTACTTCATATTCTTCACTCACATGAATACTATATATGACAATTATCAGTATACAGATGTGGGTGTTTATATAGTGAGTATTGTCGAATTAAATATGCCTAAGTTTCTATAACTAAATAACATTGTGTCATACTCGCCATAGATATACAGAAGTTTATTGTTAGAAAAAATGAGACATAAAGCTCTACTAAATAATAATTAGTCACTCAGAGCCATTAAAATATAGTCAATTTACAAAGTTACTTATTGAAATAACTAGTTCATCAATATACAGTATTATAAGAAAATTGTGATCTCTGAACGAGCAATGAAATGACTAAAAATATTTTAGGAACTGCAAAATATGCAGTTCTATAATAATATCACTTCTATATTTGGAAATTTATTTAAAGAGCAATGAAATGCACTAAAATATTTTTAGGAACTGCAAAATATGCAGTTCTATAATAATGTCACTTCTATATAGAAATTTATTTAAAGAGCAATGAAATGCACTAGTATATATATATTTATATATATATATAATATATATATATATATATATATATATTATGCATTTATATATAAATATATAGCATACAATAGATGATATAGTATGCTATATTATATATATATATATTTATATATATATGATTAATATAGATATATATAGCATACTATATAATCTTTATTAACCATATATATCCGTGCAGAGTTGGTCAATGTAGGTCCTTGCTGGGCGGCCCATATAAGCATGTCCTTGTGTTGGCTTCCACAGGAGAACATCACTTATGAGTTCGTTCTTGCTCCTCCAGCAGTGTGCAGAATGCCTTGTCCGTCTCACTCGGATGGTTTGTGAGATAGGGGACAGGTGGCTGTACAGATGCTTCCTTGTGGGGTGCTGTTTCCATGACTTGTTCAAAACCGCACGCCCTCAATATATGTAATATTACATGCATACATATACCAACACAATTTTCATTATGTGATTAAGTCTATAATCTGTAATTAAATCTAAATTTTCTTTTCACTCAATTCAATATTTTGCAACATTAATTATCATGATGAATTCATCATGTAAAATATAATTTTATGTAGATTATATATATATATATACTTCCGCTGTCGTTTATCGCTACAGAAAAAAAAAAAAAAAAATTTATACACACACACACACAACCACATACCATAAAAAATGCACAATGTTTCCTTCAATACACACACTAACAGCGCTACATACTCACACCTTAAAATAGAATATTTGATGTCATATTTCAAAACCGTCTCCTTTTTTCAAACTTCAGAAAAAATTTTAAACAGACTGAAAAGAAGGATTACACTCACTTTTCTCATCATTCTGTGATATATAATTTCTTATCTTATGCCCTGAAGATGATCTATTTAATGGAAAACACTGCAGCGTCGGCAAATAAACTCACCACTTAACCCATTTAATCCTGTGTTTTTTCAATTTTCTTGATATATTACATATATATGTATATATAAAAAAGATATGAAAACACCACAAAATGCTGTTAAAGTGAAAACATTTTATAACTTCGCTGATATTGAACAATATTTCTTTACTTTATATATAAGAAAAACAAAAAATAGAAAATTTACAATATTAATTACAAAATTAAAAATTCTTTTTCTATAAATCTGTTGAAAACTTAAGTCAACAGGCTAATACTCATCCCGTTTTGAATAAGAGAATTCGTCTAGTGTCAAATCTTGTCAATATATCTTCTTTTTTAAAAACTGTTACAATAAGATATACATAATCTGATGACCGAGAAAAATGTGGCGGAAGTGGCTCACATTCGATACTATTGTATAATTTTTTTCTTTTTTGCAACGTCAAGGTTTTTGTTTTGAACTCATATGACTTTTGTCTCCGCTCTTAACAACACGGAGAATAAACAAGCTCTGATGACGATTTTCATAATATCGAAATATTGTTCAATATCAGCGAAGTTATAAAATGTTTTCACTTTAACAACATTTTGTGGTGTTTTCATATCTTTTTTATATATACTCATACCGTCGGATTCATTAAGTCATCCACAGACATGTGTTTCGGCATTTCACACCTCTTCAGTGTGGCTAGACACAACTATCCTTGGCTAGGGTCGAACTCAGACTGACCGTTTGGCAGCCTGATATCTTATCCCCTTGGCCACTGACAGCTGTAGCGAGACTGGTGTTTTTAAACTATTAAGTACATAGGTTTGTTTATGTATTTTACGGTCACAGAGAGATCAAATTTCCGGGGAAATGATCATTGCTTATATGCTTAGTAGTGAGAGTTAATTTAAATTACCAGTTAGAGAGCTCATACCAAATTTATGGGAGCATATATATATATATATATATATATATATATATATTCTTTTTTTTCTGTAGTTAAGATCTTTCCATGTGTGGTTTAACCAAGCTGATGCAGGTAAACTGTAATGAAAGCTCAATGTGCCTAGTGCCAGTGAGTGGACGGACAGAGCAAGATATTCTCCCCACCTCATTCAAATAAACTAACCCCGCCCATCTCAAACTAAGATCCCCCCGCCAAAATTGATAGATTTAAAAGCGTTGTTACTTTGGGAAATTCTCAGTAAGATTCATGTTCTTGCCATTACCTGAAGATGCTGCAGTAATGCAGTTGAAATAAATTATTGTAATGAAGCAAATTTAAAGTTTTTTCCTTCATTTGTATATATATATACATATATATATATTATATATATATATATATATATATATATATATATATATATGTGTTGTATATATTATATATATATATATATATATACAGGGGGTGCAAAAGTAGGTATACAGTTATAAAAAAACACATACAATACTCATTGCATTTATCAAACAAACAAATGTTATATATACGTGTAATAACATTAATTATTATTATTAATAACATGTTAATTATTAGTCACAATTAAATGTGGCTAATGACACCAAAATTTTACAAAATGAGGACACTTAAGATAATATGCTACTAATTTCATCTGTGTAATACTGTTGTATACCTACTTTTGCAGCCCCCTGTATATAAAATAAAAATTTTTAAAGAAACATTTTTTTTAAATAAAATATAAAAAATATTTAAAAATTATAAATATAAATTATAATTTTATAAATAAAATTGTAAATATAAATTATATGTAAAATATAATCTAATTTAAAAATTATATGATATAAAAATATTTTTCTAAATTTTAGCTTAATTCAAAGGCATTTTATATATGGGTTCGGCTAGAAACCACAAGGTTCGTAGTTCGATACCGGGCCTCGCCAACTCAGCGTTTGAGAAGCACAGAGATCTGTACGGTAAAGTAAGAAGCTAATGGTAGGTGTAGTGCTCTACCTCAGACACAAAAACAATCTCCTTGATCTAGCATTAGTGAAAAGGGGATAGACTCCCTCGCTGATTGGATGATACCGATTTTAGGCCACTCCGATTACTATAGACTAATATAAAAAGCATCTTAAAAATCTTAGCCTCGTAAAATTTTTTAAAAAAACCTTAGAATTATTTTTTAAAAAGTACTTTTAGCATAATGTAAAAAAATTGTAAAATAAATTTCACAATAACGATATTCGGCGAAACTTGCAAATCGGTCGGAAAATTAGGGTGACCCAGAAAAAACAGAACCCACAAATTTTGTAATATAACAGCTAATTTTAACTAAGGGGTTTTAGGGTTAGGGTTAGAGTTTAGGGTTAGGGTTAGGGTTGGGGTTGGGGTTTAGAGTGAGTTTAATGGGAAAATAAATAAATAATTTGGGTTCTGTTTTTTTCTGGGTCACCATAATTTTCCGACCGATTTGCAAGTTTAGCCCGATATTCATACTGTTTTCATTAGGTTTATTGATACTTATTTCTCATTTCTTTTTTTGATTCTTCAACTAAAACACTCGTCCATCATCAGCATTCTAATCACTAGATGATTCCAGTCAGTTAAAGAAGACACTGTGTATGCCCCGAAGATGTTAGGCTTTGCTTTAATGAGTGACTATTGTGAAACACTGTTCCTATCGTTAAGAAGAGCATTCTCCATCTTTTTCTACTTTTTATTGTTAGTCAGGCAGAAAGAGATCCGACTCCCTGGAAATTACATATTACAACAGTAAGTGACGGGAAAGGAAAAATAAATAAATAAATAAATAAATAAATAAAATAAAATAAAATACACACAATTCGTTACTTTCTCCCCAACAGAAAATCGTCAAGCTCTCGTGTTAGTTTGCGTGTTTATCTTTTTATTTTTTTTAAAGAAATAGAAAAAAAAGAAAAAGAAAAAGGAAAAAAAAAAAAAAAGAAAGGAGTCGGGCTACGGAAGAAGCGTAGTATTTATTATTCCCTCTTTCTAAGTTTTATTCTATTTACTGCAATAAAACCAATGTGTAGAGAAAGAGAGCTACCATGTCAAACGCTAAAAAAAAAAAAAAAAAAAAAACTCAGAATGTAGTAAGCGGAGAAATGGCAGCAGGTCTACGCTTGAAGAAATAACATCATTCTGAAAATGATGCGTAGCATTAGCTTTTATTGATTAGGGTCTATATATAGACGACGAGTGAACATTGAGTAAGGTCTGGTGCAGTGGAGAATGATGAGGGAGCGGAGGGGGGAGGGGGAGAAGGAGGTAGGCACAAAAGTTCATACATAGAAAGTCTATCAGCGACATTGTTTTGTTAGGAATATCATTTATTTATCTACCTATTCATCTATATATTAATACTGGTGTTCCTTAATCTTCCGTCCGTTATCATCTTGCAACACCCTCTGGTTAAAAATAAGACCGTCCAAATCATCCAAAATGAAATGCAATCTATATATTAATACTCGTGTTCCTTCATCTTCCGTTCATTATCATCTTGCAGCATCCTCCGGTTAAAAATAAGACCGTCCAAATCATCCAAGATGAAATGCAAACTATATATTAATACTCGTGTTCCTTAAAAATACGACTGTTATTATCTTGCAACACACTCTGGTTGAAAATGAGATCGTCAAAATCGACCAAGATGAAATGCAAAAATGTAAATCCTGATTATCTGGTGTCACGTATTTGCCAAATTTTTATTTCTTATGAGTGTCATCACCTCAGCTAAATAATGGACCATTCTGTTTTTATTATAAAGAAAGAAAGGGAAGAAAGAGGACGTGCTACACAGAAAAATATTATAAGAAAGAAAAAAAGAAAGTAGGAGAAAGAAAGAAAAGAATGAAATAGAAAGAAAAAAGTGAGAGAGAAAGAGAGAGAGAGAGAGAGGGAGAGAGAGAGCTAAATCAAGATTATTATACTTTTTACATTTTGAAGTATTTTGCGATAGCTCTTAAGTAAACATATCAAACGTTGTAATAATTAAATTATCATACTGTGGTATATCCACAGGTTCTGCTAGTAAAGAGAGTTAAATCAAGATTATTATACTTTTTACAATATTGAAGTATTTTGCAATAGGTCTTAAGTAAACATATCAAATGTTCCAATAATTAAATCACCATACTGCGCTATATCCACAGTTCCTGCTAGTACTTTATTTTTGCCAGGAAAAAAAAATTATAGTATATGACTTTACAACATGAACAGGAATTCATTAAAATCTAATTAAAATTTGAAACTTTATTATCATTACTAGCAAATATATGCACCCTCCAGGCAAGAATCTAAGTTTTAATGTAATAAAATATCATATTAGAAAGGCTAATAAAACAAAATAAGAATGCAGATAAAAAGATTTGAAACAGAGGGGAGTATAATCGAAAAATAGAACAACTGAAAATTACTCTTCTATCACTCTTGTCTTTGATTGCTAAATTTTCCTAATTTAACTATTTAGTTAAAATAGGAAGTAAAGAATAAAATTACACTTATTTCTTCTTGTTAATGGATTTCTTTTAAGAATTATCATTGAGATTTTTGTTCATATTCATCAAGATAAAACCAAACAATTAAAAATCAATAATACCAAGCGCATATTTATTAAAATCAAATTTTCAATATCAATATGCAAATTAGCCTTCTGTTCACGCTGTAAACTACTATTAGGTTGTATACATAAATACAATTGCATGTCAAAGGTCCGGTTTAGCTCAGTCGGTAGAGCGTCTGCCTAGGAATCACAAGGTTCCTGGTTCAATACTGGCCCTCACCAACTCAGTGTATGAGTAGCACAGGGATCTGTGCAGTAAAGTGAGGAGCTGATGGTAC
>CM042163.1:74602979-74617979 GCA_023376005.1 Doryteuthis pealeii
GTCGTTGCATTCTAACGCCCCAGCCGACAGGGCGGTCAAATGTCAAGATTAAAAGGATGCATGATTTTCAGCTAAAATGAAGTGATTTAGCTATACTAAAAATTGACCAAAGTGATGTTTTTGATTCCAGATTTCTGACTGGCTCAATTTTGGGATCATTGAACAAAATTCAAGATAAAAAAAAAAAAATGCCTGATGTTCAGCTTCATAGATGAAAAAAAAAAAAAAAACTGAATTAGTAAAAAAAAGAAATTAATGATCTCTGATTCCATAGCAGGTTCCTGAATAATTAAATTACCTGTGAACCATATTAGTTCAAAGTTACTCAGATAATCTTAGATAAAAATCTATCATATTTTTATTCAGTGAAGATTGATATTTTCTAAGCCGTTTTTTTATTGTTTTTTTTTCCATTGTATTTATTTATTTATTTATTTAGAGGAAAAAATGTTCCTTGCCTTTATTTTTGTTAGAAAAAATGGAAGTTGAAACTTTTTTTTTTTTTCTTTGTCGTTTCCATTAAAAACTGGTTCTGCATTTTTTTTTTCTGTTACAAATTAAATACTATCTATATGTATATCTATATCTATATCTATCTATACATATATAAAGGGCAGTTGATGTGTATGTATATAAGTATGTATGTATGTATGTATATCCAGAGGAAACTATGAAACAGAAAATAAAACAATTAATGACAAATGTGTATCCTTTTAGATTTTTGTGCGTCAGATATGCAGGACACATACCTATCAGCATCTCAGTATAAATATTAATGATATAAAATATTAATGGTATAAATATCTGGAGTGTGATATCCAAAGTATATCCTATCATGGCCAGAGCAGAAAACTTGGAAAAGAAAAAAACTGGAATGCATGGATAAAATTTGAGTGCGTTCTTTTCGATTTTTGTGCATTAGGCTTGGTTTGGTTTGGTTTGGTTTATTTTACGGCATATTAACCTCAGTGGATCATTTAATGCCGATAAAGTTTTGAAATAAATCAATTCTTAATGGATAATACAATTCTTATAAATACATTTTTTTTATAAATACATTTTCTATTTAACCCATAGATGGGACCCTAACAGGTACTACCACTCCGGGTCAGAGTGGACCAGGGAGCAATGGTGATGAAGGGGTGCTCCACATTCCCCAAACCTCCAAAACTGGAACCTCACCATCAGATAGAGTTTAACGTCATTCCCAGGACATGTAGACCCTCAGCCACCACCTTCTAGCACCCATATGATAAAAAGGGGTTGGGATTTGCCATAAGGGCAATAGGGTTGGGAAAATCATATAGGTGCTACGGCTTGACGTGATCAGCCGATTGATTGGAGGGGGCCTCTCCGACTGCCCGTCTAGCCCAAGATAGGGTCAAAGTGGAGTATTGCATGTCATGAACTGCTCATCCACCTGGGCTCTATCCTTAAGCATCACGGGTCGCCACCCACGGCCAACAGGTGCCACCATTGGGGGGAGTCTTACCCCTCTGCAGAGGTGCAGTCGGTGCATTCTAATGCTCCAGCCGACAGGGCGGTCTGTAACTGTGAAAATTATTTGTATTAACAATAGTTGCTTGTCTGCTTAGCTAATATCTTCATCCAAGTTAAGCCAACTATCATTAGAGAATTAGGCTATTACTGTGACATACATCTTCTCAACCCCCACCCCCCTTGCACCCCACCCTCTGTGTGCATCGCGACCCCCCCCCCCCAATACAAATAAGCTCAATGGAGGGGATAATCGGTTCGTTTTATAGAAACCTCTCTCGTAATTCCCTCCGACTACAAACTATTTATTTTTATTGATTACTCAACCTGGATTATTAAATCATTTTCATAATCACCGATTCTCAGCTGAGCAGGAAGGAACAATTTTGTTTCTGGAACATCAACAGCTGTATGGGTCATATCACACTTTTCGAGACATAATGGTTACTGTTGTAGGAAAAGGGCATGACAAGATGAGTTCAAATCCTGGACAAGGCTTTTTGCATTTCACATTGCTAATACTGATTGGAAAGGTATGAATCCAAATAATCTCCAGCCAGCCATAGGTAAATAGTAGGGCAGACAAGGCTCTTTAATCTTGGTTAGACAACCAGTCTAGAAGAAGGAAAACAATGGAATTCAAACCTGTTAAACTCTGCTTAAAAATTGACCCTGTGTCGCATCCTGCTCATGCGGAGGTGTTGGTAAATATATATTTTCATTATTCTGTAACTGTATTTTTAGCTCAGTTGGTAAAGCATCTGACTAGGAATCACAAGGTTCCAGGTTCGATACCGGTCCTCGCTTAAAAATTGACCCTGTGTCATAACCTGCTTCTGTGGAGGGTTGGTAAATATATATATATATTATATATATATTATATATATATATTCAACTAAGCTTATGCTCAATATGCTTATTAAATATTCATATGAGATATGAATAATTTTGATATTTTGGACTGTTGTCCTCATCTTTATTGTTTATAAACACAACATTTGAATTCCTGGGAAAAAGTCTGAAGATGATTTATTTTAAGGTAATTTAAAAATAAACATCAGAACAGAGCCCGAAGTTGCAGTGGCCTGAACATTGTATTTATGCATATATATATATATATATATGAGAAATAAAAGGAACTTAATCTGGCAGTGTGAATTTGATATATTGAAAAAACAAAAGATGTTTACAAATGCATGGGATCATCAGGCCCCGAAACGGTTGCACATTCTCTCCTGATGATCCCATGCATTTGTAAACATCTTTTGCTTTTTCAATATATCATATATATATATATATATATATATATATATATATATATACCAACCCCCCTGCACAAGCAGAATGCGACACAGAGTCAATTTTTAAGCAGAGTTTAACAGGTTTGAATTCAGAGTTTTTCTTCTTCTAGACTGGTTGTCTAATCAAGGTTAAAGAGCCTTGTCTGCCCTACTATTTACCTATAGCTGGAAGGAGATTATTTGGATTCCTACCTTTCCAATCGGTATTTATAATGTGAAATGCAAAAAGCCTTGTCCAGGATTTGAACTCATCTTGTCATGCCCTTTTCCTACAACAGAAACCATTATGTCTCGAAAAGTGTGATATGACCCATACAGCTGTTGATGTTCCAGAAGCAAAATTGTTCCTTCCTGCTCAGCTGAGAATCAGTGATTATGAAAATGATTTAATAATCCAGGTTGAGTAATCAATAGAAATAAATAGTTTGTAGTCGGAGGGAATTACGAGAGAGGTTTCTATAAAACGAACCGATTATCCCCTCCATTGAGCTTATTTGTGTCGGGGGTGGTGGGGGTCGCGATGCACACAGAGGGTGGGGTGCAGGGGAGGGGGGGGAGAGAGGGTGAAGAGAAGATGTAAGTCACAGTAATAGCCTAATTCTCTAATGATAGTTGGCTTAACTTGGATGAAGATACCAAGCAAGCAGTCACGAGGTATGTCTGGAATTTGAAACTGGGATACAAAAAAAGACAACCTATTTTATAGAAAAGATAGTATTTAAGTCATTTTTTTTTATAAGTCTTTAGAAAACATAGTAGCATTTTCATTCAGCAAGCAGACCTCAGTCTGAAGCCGATCCCAATTTGGAGATTGGAACTGGTGAATCTATCTATATGGTAATACCGCTGTACCTATCTACCTACCTTCATTCTTGGGATTTGGTATGTGTCACATTAAAGTCTTTAGAAAACATAGTAGCATTTTCATTCAGCAAGCAGACCTCAGTCTGATTTTGGAGATTGGAACTGGTGAATTATCTATATGGTAATACCGCTGTACCTATCTACCTACCTTCATTCTTGGGATTTGGTATGTGTCACATTAAAGACTTTAGAAAACATAGCAGCATTTTCATTCAGCAAGCAGACCTCAGTCTATTTGGAGATTGGAACTGGTGAATCTATCTATATGGTAATACCTCTGTACCTACCTACCTACCTTCATTCTTGGGATTTGGTATGTGTCACATTAAAGTCTTTAGAAAACATAGTAGCACTTTCATTCAGCAAGCAGACCTCAGTCTGAAGCCGATCCCAATTTGGAGATTGGAACTGGTGAATCTATCTATATGTTAATACTTCTGTACCTACATACCTACCTTCATTCTTGGGATTTGGTATGTGTCACATTAAAGGAACATCATGGTTTAATGCTTAGCAAGCTAGTCGTACTAATCCGTAACTACTGAAAAGTGAGTTCAATCCTCGTTGAATGCCCCATACTTGTGACCTAGTGTGAAATCCTATATGTACCTACCTATCAACCTAACTTAATTCTTGAGATTTGGTATGTGTCACATTAAAAGGTGCCATCATGGTGTAATGGTTAGCAAGCTAGTCTTACAAATCCATTGCTACTGAAAAGTGAGTTCGATCCTCGTTGGATGCCCCATACTAGCTAATGGGCAATTCCCTGTCAAATCATCCGGAAAAAAGTAAAATTGTCACCCACCCCCTTCAATTTTTCTGAAATTTTGTACAGGTGTGGACTGAGTTAAAATTAGACATTCCCCAAAGTTTGAGATTCCAATTCCAGAAATCGACGGAGTTATGTCGATTTTTAGCTCTCACAATTTGGTGGGGTTCACGAAAAATGGCGACTTTTTGTAATCTATTTTTGCCTGTAAAATGAGTTCTAGTGCTTCCCTATACCTAATATTTCGTTTATAAGAGCATTTTTACCTGAGGAATCAAAAAAGTCTTAAACTTAACCAATTTTAAGTTATTGATGATTTCTGATTTTTTCACAGCAAGATCAATATCCCGATGTGGCACCGCATCTATATTTTTTTTTCCCTATTATTATTTCACATATATTGAACATTATTTGTACCAAAAAGATAGTGGATAGTGGGTGACATGGCCTGGATGATTTGACATGGAATTACCCTAATGTAATAGATATTAAAAAAAATTAAGTTGACAGAGTAGACTATGGTGTATGTATATGTGTGTATGCATATATGTGTGTGTTTGGTATATTTGTGTATGTATGTTTGTTTGTTTATGCATGTATGTGTGAATGCATTTATATGTGTGTGTATATGAATGTATGTGTGTATGTGCATGTAAGAGTGTGTTTAGTATATACAAGGTGTGTCATAAAAGTGCCAAGATTGAAACTATATTTACCAAGATAGAAATGAACAATGAATGGAACGTTAATTTTTTTCAGAATTCAAGGTGTGTCATAAAAGTGCCAAGTTTAAAGCTGTATTTACCAAGATAGAAATGAACAATTAATGGAACATTAATTTTTTTCACAATACAAGGTGCGTCATAAAAGTACCGAGATTGAAGCTGTATTTACCAAGATAGAAATGAAGAATGAATGGAACGTTAATTTTTTTTTTCAGAATACAAGGTGTGTCAAAAAGTACCAAAAAATCTTGATACTTTTTTGACACACCTTGTATGTGTATGTATGCATGTATGTATGTATACTTGTATTTGTATGTTTGTTTATGTATAGGTGTATATGTGTGCTTGCATATATGTGTAAGTTTAATGTGTGTGCTTGTGTGTGAGTGTATATGCGTGTATGTACGTGTGTGTGTGTGCATGTATGTGTGTGTGTGTGTGTTTGGTATATATGTGTATGTATGTATGTTTGTTTATACATGTATAGGTGTGTATCTGTGTTTGCATATATGTTGTGTTTAATGTACATATGAGTATATGTGTGTGTGTGTGTGTGTGTGTGTGTGTGTTGTGTGTGTGTGTGTGTGTGTTTTGGTGCCGCCTTTAGTCAACAAATTATTCTTGGAATCTTCAAAGAGAATTGGAGAGAAATTACTTGCTGAGGTCTTCATGCACCAAATACAATTTGACCTTTTTAAGAATCTTCGTATAAAATCCAACAGCTGTTCTCTTCAAATGAACTCACCACACACAGCAATTATAGATTTATTTAGTTACACTTCCTTGCACATTTCTCTCCTCTTATTTATTCATTTATTTTTATTTCTATTTTCTAATTCATCCCCCTTTTCAAATAGTCTTGCCTTTTATTATCATGACAACTGGCATACTGTGTTTTGTAAAGTAAATTAGTCGTCAGTATCAGCCAGACTGCGAAGGAGTCTATACCCTTTTCACTAGCACTAGACCAAGGAGATTATTTTAGTGTCTGAGGTGGAGCGCCACACTTACCATCAGCTCCTTACTTTACTGCACATAAGACCATACCAGCCCGTCCTTCAGGTCGGTGGTCCGGTGTGCTTCAGCCACTGGACCAGTCGGGTTAAATTAATAACGTCGATCCCAGGGGGCTATCCCCCCAGGCAATACCAGCCCCCTTGATTTAAAGGGCATGGCTGGGTTTATTGCCAGTGCCTGAGGCGCCCCCCTTGAGAGGGAATGCCGACGGGATCGACACATTTTTTGTGATTACCACCCATGAGCTTCGGCTTGTAGGTGGGCCCACATGAAAATGTCCTTGTGTCAAGCCCTCATAAGTGGGGTGAGAGCAAATACTCCTTACTTTATGCACAGATCCCTGCGCTATGCATATGCTGAGTTGGAGAGGGCCAGTATCAAACCAGGAACCTTGTGATTTCTGACTGAGCTAAACCGTGTAATTTATCTAAACTAGCAAATATATACCCCCCAGATGTATACAAGTTTTAATGAAATGAAATATATCAAATTAAAAAGACTAACTTTCTAATAAATTAAATAAGAACATGTAAAATAAATTAAATATATTAAACTTATTTTATATTTTAATTGTCTTGCCTTTTATTATTATGACAACTAGCATAGTTTGTTTTTGTAATTTATCTAAACTATCAAGAATATGTACTCTTAGGTGTAAGTATCTAAGTTTTAATGAAATAAGATATATCTAACTAGCAGCAGCTACCTGGCGTCACCTAGGTAGAGGGGGATTTTTTTAAGTTAGGCCCGCAGATCCATTATTACTTAATTGTGATTTAAAACCCTATGTAAAAAAAAATAGAACATGCATTGATCCAGCTACTCTGAAAAGAAATGTTAATGTCTACTATCTAAAGTTGATATGGCAATCCTACAATTTGACATTAAAGTCTGGTGGTATCGTGAGATACTGCTGGGGTGCTCTGGGTTAGTGGTAATGATGCTTCAGCCCCGAAACCATGCCTGAACCCAGAGTCATCATCATGAAGACTTTGTGGGTTACAATGCTATTGTGTAAATAGCAGTCATTGTATGAAGATTATTGGATTATTCGGACTATATCCTCGTCTTTATTGCTATCTGTACAACATTTCAGACAATAGTCTAAAAAATCCAAATAATACTAATTGCCAAGCCTCATCTCAAAAATTCAGAGAGACCCTGAGAGTATCTTGGTTAAACAACCCTCATATGAATAGACTTTAAAATATTGATTATATAAATATATATGAGATTTTATATGAGATTTTATATGAGTTTTTATATGTATTATAATGAAATATATTTTATTTGTTAAGAGATAATTATCAATCTTTATATATAGATTTTAATATTGTTTTATATATGAGATTTTATATGAGATTTTATAATGTTTTATATGTATTATAATGAAATATTTTTTTGTTAAGAGATAATTAATTATCATATCTTTATGTATGAGATTTTATATATTTCATATATGAGTTTTCATATATGAGATTCTAAATATAAATTGTTGTATAATTACACTGGGAACAATTTTAGACATAATTTCTGTTGAGTTTGATTTTTCATTTGATTTAGACTAATATTGACATGCTGATTTCAAAACTGCACTCAGTTTTCTTCTAACATGTCAAGTTTTCTCTACAGTTTACTCCCAAAATAACAAAATTGCATCATTTGTCAGTAAGTAATGGGATTGGTCAACTGATTGGTTGATTGTTTTATTGAAAATTAAGGAGAATTATTCAGATCTGGTAACGGTTGATTCCCAGTCAAAGAACATATCAATGCTTTTGAGAATCTAGTCTATTTTGAATATTTTGAATTAAGACGTGTCTTAAGACATGTCTTCGGTCCCTTACAAAATGTGAAAGCACTTGTTGAGAATTTACGGATGTGGATCAAGGGAACATGTGATAAGTTGGCATTTGGTATACCTATGATTTGGTGAGAGCCAAAATATCATTGCACAGACTGTTACTTCCGTTTAATGAAAACTTCATATAACACGAAAAAACAAATGTAAAATTGAGTAACTTAGTCTACCATCAGCTATACGTCCAGTGCCTCGTTCAGCTGAAATTCCAGTGTGGAGCAGTAGAGCTTGAGAGGAATTGGCCTCTAAGATCTGACTTCAAACCTGTTGACCCCAACATTCTACATGAGCCATTTGTTGACATGAAGAAAATTACATTCGCATCTTGCACATGAAACTATGTCTCTTGAAGCAATTCATTCAAGCATTGCTAATTGAAGGCAAGTGTTTCAAGAACAACGTTTTGGCATTTCCTGGCCTGTCAACTGAAAAAAATCAAGGCCAGTGTGTTTGATGGTCTACAGATTCTGGAAGTTATCAAATATGAATATTTTTTGGGGATAATGTCAGAATTTTAAAAGAATGCTTGGTTCTTGACAAGTTCTTTACTTTGTGTAAAAGTTTTTGGGAAATGCATGAGCAATGAATTACACCGATATTGGATAGCCACAAAATGTTCGATTGCAACATGAGCATCAAGTTCCATTTTCTGCATAGCCATCTTGCTAACTTCTTGAAAAACTTTGATGTGGTCAGCTATGAGCAAGATGAATGATTCCACCAAGATTTGGAATTCATGGAAGAATGGTATCAAATTATATGGGATGTAAATATGATGGCTGACTATGAATCATAAAGGGGAATTGTCCGCATATTGAACACTCTAGAAAAAAAAACTATGTGTAAATTTGTACCTTAACTGCTTGTACAGAATTTGACTAACAGTAACAATATCCTTTGTATGAACAAGATAAATTTGTACCAACATTACAGTAAAGCTATTTTTTCATTTTCCATTGTAAATTTTTAAAACATTCTATAAAATAAACTCAAATTTGTCCCACACAGTATTTTAATGTTTTTTGAGACCCAGCAAGGGTATCCTGTTACTTAAAAAGTTGATGTAATAGAGAAAAAATGGGGAATTTTTTGAATTCAGAGTCCAAAATGTTGTTAAAAACAAGTGTCATATTTTGCTCAACAAAATTTGTGATGCCCAGTGTAATGTTTTATTATTTCCCATTATATATACATTTTTAAAACCTTTCATAAAATAAGCAAATATTTATAAGATGGTGTATTTTTATGGTTTTTGAGAAAAATCGAGGGTATCCCGTAGCTCAAAAAGTTGATGTGATATAGAAAAACTGGGGTCATTTTTGGATTCAGTGGTCATGAAGTAGTCAAGAATAAGTGTCAGATCTAATTCAACAAAAATCGTGTTCCCCAGTGTTATCAAGCCTCATCTCAAAAATTCAAAGAGACCCTGAGAGTATCTTGGTTAGTTGACCCTCATATGAATAAACTTTAAAATATTGATTATTCCCAAGCAGGTTTCTGAGTGTTACATTTTCCTTTTAAAATTATCAAATTTTTTTTTTTTTTTTTTTTTTTTTTTTTTCAACTATTTAGCAAACGATGCTTTATTTGCGGATAGAAGAAGATTAAATGCCCCCATCCATATTGTTGTGTTGGAAACTGAATGTTTGGCAGAATGGTTCTGTGTTCTTCTCAAAAACCATTTTCGGAAACTGGAATCAATATTCCAGTTTCTAACCCTTCCATCTTCGTAATTGAAAGGTACTTTCTTGGAGAATTCAAAATTCTCAAAGAAAAAATCCATTCCTTGACTGAATGTTAACAAAGCAGTTTGCATGATTTTCTTCAAACGCCCACCCCCGCCTTATTCCTCACCCCCTCACCCTCCTACCCACTTAAGACCCCGGGGGGTGGGGTGGGGGGTGCAGTCTTGCAGATCAAGCGTGGTTCTTTGCAGCTTGAAGCAGAGTCTTCTAGAGATGAATCTAGAAAAACCTTTTTATCAGCGAAAGACGGAATCTATTCGAGCGCCACGGATAAAATAAAAACAAATAAAAGAAAAAGGTAGACTTGCGATTCGGCAAATTCTACAGATGGAAATTTTTCTTTTAAAATCAAAGAAAAGTGTTTGATTATTCCGAGTTCTTGTGGGATTCCATTTATAGCAACCACGTGGGTATTTGAGATTTTACAACACAACAAAAGTACTTCAAGAACTTCTGCATAAACCCAAGAGGCACCATTGTCCCATTTATGGAATCTTTATATATATATATATATATATATATATATATATATATATATATATCACATCTCCACCACATTCTGTCAGATTTATTCCAATCCTCTTTCCACATATATATATATATATATATAATATATATAATATATATATATATATATTTATATATATATATAAACGCAACACTCTTCTCTGAATGGAGCACTCTATGATGGCCTTTACACACAAAGCGATGTGTGTATTAAAACAGTTAAAAATCCCCTTCCCATTCTGTAAGTGAAGACAGCCTAATGGTTAAGGTGCCGGACTGACACCCAACCGACCGGAGTTCAATTCCGGCTTTAGGTAGCTTACAAAATGTCTAGCCACACTGAAGAGACTTGATAAGTTGAAACACGTGTCTGTGGATGACCCTATATATATATATATATCTTATTATAATGGAGATTGTGTGTTTTTCTGTCTGTAACCGAAACTATATTCCTACTCAAGTCACAATTCTCTTAGTTACTGACATCAAATTCTCCATGATTTTATTTTTATTTAACCTCAATTATTAATAAAATTGTCTTACATTATTAATACTGTTAACTATGTCTACATACTAACAACATGCAATTATATTTATATATACAACAAAATACTGGTTTACAGTGTAAACGGGAAGGCTTATTTGCATATTAATATTAAAAAATCGAATTTAATAAATATGTGCTTAGTATTTTTGATTTCTAACTGTTTGGTTTTATTTTAATGAATATAAGCAAAAATCTCTTCCATGAATCTGAAATGAAATCCATTAACAAGATAAAATAACTGTCATTTTATTCTATACTTCCTCTTTTAACTAAATACTTAAATTAGAAAAAATAACAATGAAAGACGAGAGTGATGGAAGAGTAAGTTTCAGTTGTTCCATTTTTTATTATACTCCCTCTGTTTCAAATCTTTTATTATACTCCCTCTGTTTCAAATCTTTTTATCTGTATTCTTATTTAGTTTTATTAGTCTTTCTAATTTAATACAATATTTTATTACATTAAAACTTAAATACTTGCACCCGGAGGGTGCATATATTTGCTAGTATATATATATATATATATATATATATATATATATACAGAGATGCTGATAGGTACGCATCCCGCATCCCTGATGCAGGATGCGTACCTATTTAAAAGGATGTAGAGTCTTTCCTTTTTCTTTCCTCACCATTTCAAGCTAACTGTGTAAAAGTATTGAAATTTTTTGTACTTTTTGACACACATTGTATTCTGAAAAAAAATAATGTTTTATTCATTCATTTTTTTTTTTCAGAATACAAGGTGCATCAAAAAAATACCAAGTTTAAAGCTGTATTTACCAAGATAGAAATGAAGAATGAATCAAATGGTTTTTTAGGGGTTTTTTTTTTTGGAATACAAGGTGTGTCAAAAAGTACAAAAAATCTCGATACTTTTTTGACACACCTTGTATATAGGTTAGAAATGAAAAAATAGACACATACACACTGGTTGTGGAAAAAATTAAAGTAGACGAGCACAGAATCATTTGGTGCTCTTCACAGAAATACATTCCAGCCTCCTGCCTTAAAAAACACTAAGTGGTAACAGCTCAAAAAACAACCCGTGCTTAAATACCTCCAATCCCCTAAAAGAATCTTTTTTTTCTCAGTATTTTCATTTCATTTTTTTTTTTTTTCAACACTCAATTACAAATATAAAAATTAAAATTTTCTTTTTGGTATTTTTATTTTATTTTAATTTATTTATTTCCAACAATCAATTACAAATAAAAAAATCAAAATATTTAGATATTCTTTTTTATTTTAATAAAAAAAATGTCTTTTATTTTATGTGATCGCAATTGTACAACATAAATTTAGGTGCTACAAAATTAACTTTTAATTTACATTGTACAATTGTGAAATGTGTTGCAAAATATTAGCAAAGTCTGTTTAAGTGCAGGTTGTTTTTGAGCGGTTACCACTTAGCGTTTTTTAAGGCAGGAGGCTAGGACACATTTCTGTGAAGAGCACCGAATATTTTGTGCTATTGCAGTTGTTGCAGCTGATGATTGTTCTGATCCAGAACATGTTGATAACATGAACAGATCAAATTACAAAACATCACTGAATTATCACATACTGATGACCATCCTGTGAAGGGGTTCGTAAATATGTGTACATACAAATACGCTTTGAGCACTTTCCAATATTTATAATCTTCACTCATCGGATCTTTTTCTTTTTTCAAGGCTCAAAGTTGCAACCAGTTCAGTTTTTCTTTGTTTTCATTCAGAGTCCGCCACTAAAACTACAATACACACACACACACACACACACACACACACACACACACATATATATATATATATATATATATATATATATATATATATTATTATTCTCTTTAAACCACTGCTAATAATGTAAACAGATAGAATTTCAAAGTGTACAAATCATTTTAATTGTGGTGCATTCAGTTTCAATTGCTGCACTCAACTCAATGATTACTGTGCTACATAATTCATGAGCAGCCATAAATGATGAACATACCTGTAGTTAGAATTTTGAATTAGGTCCATTATATTTAGAGTAACAATTGATCAATTGACTGTTCACATCAAGCCTTAGCACATATATAATTGCCCCAAACCTATTGCCCTTATGGCAAGCCCCAACCCTTTTTATCATTTATATACTAGAAGGTAGTGGCTTAGGGTCTTTATCTCCAGGGAAACTATCTGATAGTGAGGTTACAGTTCTGGAGGTTTGGGGAATGTGGAGCACCCCTTCATCACCATTACTCCCAGGTCCACTCTGATTCAGAGTGGTAGTATATGTTAGGGTCCCATCTATGGGTTAAATAGAAAAATATGTTTATAAAAAAAATTAAGAATGAATTCATTTCTAAACTTTGTCGGCATTAAATGACCCACTGAGGTTGATATGCCGTAAAGCAAACTAAACCAAACACTTGTATCACACTGAGCTTAGTGAATATCAAATATATATTGAATATACAAGAATGTGACTGTCAAGAATGTGTTTATAAAAAAAATTGAGAATCTATTAAGAATAAATACATTTCAAAACTTTGTCGGCATTAAATGACCCACTGAGGTTGATATGCCATAAAACAAACCAAACTAAACCCATCTATGGGTTAAATAGAAAAATATGTTTAAAAAAATTGAGTATCTATTAAGAATAAATTCATTTCAAAAGTTTGTTAATATTAAATGACCCACTGAGGTTGATATGCCGTAAAACAAACCAGACCAAACCCATCTATGGGTTAAATAGAAAAATATGTTTTTTTTTTAAATTGAGTATCTATTAAGAATAAATTTATTTCAAAACTTCATTGGCATTAAATGACCCACTGAGGTTGATATGCCATAAAACAAACCAAACCAAACCAATTGACTGTTTAAAGTATTGCTAATAATACAAACAGATAAAATTGCAAGCATTACAAATTATTTCAATTTGTATTTGGATGCATTCAGTTTCAATTGGTGCACTCAAATCATTGATTGTTGCAGGTTGTTGTGCTATAAAGTTAAATGGCTCAATTAAATGCCACTATCACATCTATTGGGCACTTTAGAATTTGCATGGGTGGGTGAAAATGACATAAACTTACTGAGGTGGGGTTACAGTGTGGGATGGAATGTCTGTGTATATATATATATATATATATATATATACACACATATATACATGTATATATATATATGTAGTATATTAAGAAATTTGAAAAAACACAGGTTTAAATCAAATGAGTGGTAAGTTTATTAGCCAACGCTGCAGTGTTTCGATCTGTTAAGTAGACCTTCTTCAGGGCATTTGTTGATATAAGGAAAAGTAATAAAAAATTACTAGAGAAGTAACAGATTGATAAACAAGGATTATCGCAGTTTCTCTCATTATTCTGTGATAAAATTTTTTATTACTTTTCCTTATATCAACAAATGCCCTGAAGAAGATCTACTTAACAGATTGAAACACTGCAGTGTCAGCTAATAAACTTACCAACCACTCATTCTATTTAAACCTGTGTTTTTTCAAATTTCTTAATATACTACATACCATCAGATTCACTTCCATCTCTTCACACACACATATATATATATATATATATATATGTGTGTGTGTGTGTTTTGCTATATATATATATATATATATATATATATATATATAAAAAGTCATCCACAGACACTGTGTTTCAACATTTCACATCTCTTCAGTGTGGCTAGACACAGCAACTACCTCTAACCAGGAGCGAAACCAGACTGACTTTTCATCAGCCCGATTCGTTAACCTCTTGGCCATTTGACAGTTTCTGTTAAGGGGCAGTGTTTAAACTATTAAATACATACATTTGTTTATATACTTTACAATCACCAGATATATATATATATATATATATATATATATATATAGAGAGAGAGAGAGAGAGAGAGAGAGAAAGAGAGAAGTTCCAGGCCTTTCTCAAAGTCTGTAAAGCATGGGGAGTAATGAGCCTTATCCTGGTACACTGACCCATGGCATATTGATAAGCCATTTGAATTCAAAGTTTTCCTTTTCTTTTCCAGTGTCTTGGACATGGGATGGGTGGCGAGTAAGAGTCATAGAGTGCCATTAATATAATATATATATATATATTATATATATATATATATGATAAAAAAGATGACTTGATTAATTCATGACAGTTAACCCTGAAGATCCTTTT